>JAOVVA010000004.1:1078136-1103205 GCA_028565275.1 Leiocassis micropogon | reverse complement strand
TACAGTATAATGATCAGCAAAACTCAAATGTTTTTTTTTAGATGACAGTTGATTTCTTTCATCTTTTTGTTTATTTTTTGGCCTTGCTGAAGTCTGAGGGTTTTTTTTCTCCTTTTTTTGCTCATTTGAAATATCTGTATTTGAGAAGAAGGAGGAGGTTGATGATCCTACAAGACTTAGATAGCATTAAATCTTTTGTCCCTGGTGCTCGGAGCTCTTGTGTAAACAGACAAACAGAAGTGATGTTAATTTACTCCTCAGTCCTCCTCCTCCTTCACGTCCCTCAAGTCCTCTCCCGAACGTCCTCCACTCCAAACACGTGCTTGCTTAATATGCTTTTGATTGATTTGCCGACGGTGATCTACGTCTACACGGACTGTCTTTAGTACACACACATGCATGAACACACGCACACACACACACACACACACACACACACATACACAAAGAGCCTCTTTGTGTTCCCGAGGCGTGTGAGGGAGATGAGGAGAGCCGAGATTATCCTGATCATTTCGTACTGGTTTCGGACGGGGCTCTTGAAAAACCGCACCGAGCAGGATGACTGCGGTGGAGAGCGACCACAACAGAGTCGTGGACGGATGCCAGGGACAGATACACACAAAAACACACACACACACACGTGCACCGTATCCAGTCCCACACTCCTGAGGTTTGTTTTTTTTGCTTTACTTTTAGTAAAGGAAGCAATTTCAGCCGTGATTTCATTCCAAAACCTTGTTGTGACGCACACGTCTGCCAGGAAAAGAAGCGGGTAAAGAAGAAAAAAAAAAACACACACACACACACACACAAAACCCCCCGATAGAATAAAGAGCTGAAGATGAACGTGTTAGTCAACATGACTTCTCTGGCTGCGTAACAGGAGAGATGAAGTTACCGAGAGCTTTCACGTCGCCACATCGCTTGGCGCGGTGCTGCGGAAGCCGCAAGCGAACAGTACTCCGTGATTTTTCCCTGGTTAGTCTCCAGAACTACGGCTACTGCGCCGTTTCATCCCGAAGGACTTTGGATCAGGCTGATGAGGCAAAAAACAAAAAATGTTAAGGAGAGTTCTGTCCTCAATCAATTTATCGCTGTAAATATGTGGCCCGAACCAGAGGTTGGCAAAGTACACGAATCCTGTATGCTGTAGTTGAGTAAAAGCAGAGATTCCTCAGGGTAGAATGTTAGTCGAGTAAAAGTAGACGTCCTCCACTTACGTGTGTACTTGAGCAAAAGTACAGAAGTACTCACCTTATAATTTACTCATGTATCAAAAGTCAGGGCTTGTATTAGCGCACAGTGGCCTTTCTCCATAGTAAAATAATCTCTCTCTCTCTCTCTCTCTCTCTCTCTCTTTCCGACCCTGGGCCTAACTCTGCGTTTATACTAAAATGCACCACAACGACACGCGAACGTTAAATTTCTACACACGTGCACAACACAAAAACGTGATCTTATGTAGATTTAACTGTAAATTAAGAGCGACACATCAAACATCAAAAAACGACGCACGATTCCTTCACGATTAATCAAGCGATTCTTCTGTCATTTCATGTTTGATGTGCAAAGATGGAAGAAAAACGTGTAACTATTACAGACGTGAACTTTTGTTAATCAATTCCCGTTCAAATCCAGAATTTCAGAATTGATTTATACTTTTAAAATGATTCGGGTAAACTTACAAACATGGAATTAAATTAAATTGGGAAATTTTCTGAAAATATACCATGACTTTTGCGGAACGTACAAAACAATTTTTTTTTCTTCTGTCAAGATATTCAAGATTCTCTTGTAAAATTAGCTGCGCTTTTTAAAAAATTTTTTTTTTACTCTTCTTCTTCTTTTGTGCTTATCTGCAGCCGGTGCGTTACTGCCACCTCCTGGACTGGAGTGCGGTGCAGACAATTGACAGAAAAAAAATTATAATCTCTTTATATGAGAGTCGTGACATTTAAACAATAAGGACACAAATCACACAGCGTTTCAGTGGTACTTTCAGTAGTTTTTTTTTTTATACTTTCAAACCTTAAAATATAAAATATAGCTCCTTGAGACAAAACAGGAAGTACACATTGGTTGAAAATCATGACGCTGAAACAGTCTACTGAAAGTCCAAAATCTGTGTTTTAATCATTTTATCCTGTCATTAAACGTGTGTATGTAAGAGATTATGTAACAGGAAGCAGGAAGTGGAAGAGGTTGTTGGCGCGAGTAGCTAGGACTGGTAGCTTGCTTTGCTAATCTGATCTGAGGAGCTAGCCTGGAGCTGTAACGTGAATCAGACCAGTTTGCAAACTTTAGTGTTAGCATTAAAGTTAGCTTTAAAAGCTGTATATATAGAGGCTGCTAAAATTCCTTAAGAAGATAAAAATAAAGACACGCCCACAAACAGGCGACAGCGGTATCTGTTACTACACGCGCAAGACAGACTGCTAGCGACATGAGCGGCTGAACTCCTGCTAACTCCGTTAATCTCGTAGCTCTGAAGCAGATTTCAGACCCCAGCTCTCGCTCCTCACGTTTTTCTTCTATTTGCTGTCAATCACATGGTTCCCGTATTCCAAAGAAATCAGAGTGTGTTCATTTGCCCCGGTATTTACCCCAGGCCTCCTGTCTGACCTGTCACCCGGACACACACCGCTGCCCACGCTTCCCCGTCCACGAGCGGCTGGCGAACCGGTTTTCCGCTCTTCCACTCGCCAATCAATGTCAGCTTCCAGCAGAATAATGAGGCCTAATCGTAAATTGCCGAGGTGCGGCCCGGCCGAGCCTGACTCCTTAACATGGCCTCATCTGGGTGGAGCAAATGAACTACCCCTGTTTTGATTTTCCGACTGAAGAGCCACACCAAGCCGGCTTTGGTGTCGAGCGCCTTTTTTCGTCCGTTCGTCCCTTCGCTCGTTCGCTCTTTTTTTCTTCATCTCATCTCATTTTTTTCCCCTTATGTCAGAGAAAGTCAGACTCACAAGTATTCTACTGTCTCTCATGGGTGGAGCTCGTCACCCTGAGGAGAGGAACTTGGCATGAGGGGTTGAGAGGGGAGAAAAAATAGACAAAAGAGAGCGAGAGAGAGAAAGAGAGAGAGTTAAGGGGACGAGGCAAAGCACTGACTAACGAGCTGTTGTCCGTCCCGAAGGGTCCAAAATAGCAGCTCAATCAAAGCAGCGTTAAAGGTAATTTCCTCAATTTGCTTCTTCTCCACATAAATCCTATTTATGAGACGAGAATGGAACAGAACAAAACGCCTATTCTTTGGATTAGCCGATGAAAATTTTCCAATTTGGGGGAACACGGCCTGACGAGGAGGCCTATTTTTGGAAAAAAAAAAAAAAAGAGAAAGGAATTACAGGGATGGTCCCTGGAGAAAGCCGGCCAGTGTGTGCCAGCATTCCAGATGTCCACACACCACTCGTACCAGCCTCGACCAGGATGTGTGTGTGTGTTTCTTTTTTTTTTTTTTTAACTTTTTTTTGTTCTTGTTTTGTGTTTTTGATGACCTCATGAAAACTTTACGCACACACTCGTTCTACTCGCTCTCATTCGTTTCTTTCCAGCGTCCCTCGTTTCCACTCCTTCATTATTAGCCATTGTTCCACCATTTTTCTGGCCCAGTCCCTCTTGCTTTTTCTTTCTTTCTTTCTTTCTTTCTTTCTTTCTTTCTTTCTTTCTTTCTTTCTTTCTTTCTTTCTTTTTCCCCCTCTTTCCATCACTGGGACTGACACATTGTTTTTCCCCTCCTCTCATTTACTCTTTTACTTCATCCATCCTCCCTGTCTTTATGCTGTTTTTAATCTCTCTTTTCTTTTTCTTAAAAAATAAATAACTCTTGAACTAACTAACAAACTATCTATCATCCCTCTCCTCCTTGCATTATTACTTTTTTCACTTCTTTTCCAAAAAAAAAACAACCCAGAAATACCACCAACGTTTTTTGGACTCGTGTTTTCCAAACTCATTTACTCTCTCAATTGAGCTTTGTGGGATTTTTTTTTTGTGTGTGATTTACATGCACTCTTTTCAGGATGAATAAAAAGAGAAGAGCTTTAAGTTTATAAACAATAGAACGACAGAAGAGCAAACTTTGCTTTGTGGACCGTTTATGCAAAATTGTGCTGCAAAACATAAATACAGAAATAAAAATCTAATAAACAAATAAATAAATAAAAATGAAACCCAGATCAGTGGAGTTGCTCGGTGTGTTTTTGTTCCCCTTTAGCATAAAAATCAAGAAATGATTTGGAGAGAATTTCAGGCTGGGGTTGTGGACTCCGAGTCAGCGGGCGAGTTGTGCATTGTGTCCTTCCTGCCAGATTCCGATCTGTTTGCTTTCCCGTGTGCTCACAAAGGGCTCATAACTTAGTGTCAACTCGCGAGGCGAGCCACAAAGCACCCCAGTGTTGCTCGGCTAAGCGCTCTGCTCGACGGCTCCGCTGGCTTGAAAGTTTACTGACTTTACACGGCAAGCGATGGACGCCACCTTGGAACGACCGTGATCCGTAGGATCCTGATTTTTCAAAAAGAGAAAGAGAACTGAAACAAAAACACCAGGCTTCTTTCTTTTCTCGTCTCGGGATCTCGATGCGAAACGGAGCGCTCGTGTGTGTGTGTGTGTGTGTGTGTGTGTGTGTGAGAGAGAGAGAGAGGGAGAGCATATGTGAGTGTGTGAGCAGTGGAGCTTGCCACCGCCTCTGCTGGTTCTTCAGTGTGTGTGTGTGTGTGTGTGTGTGTGTGTGGGGTTCATTTAGTCTTTTCCGCTTCTCTCGGTGGATATGTTCTCTCTGAGACGGTGTGCCATCAGACCGGGACAAGTGCACGCCAGAGAGTGTAGGAGAGAGAGGGAGAGAGGGACTGCGTGTAAATGTGTGTGTGTGAAAGAGAGAGAAAGAGAGTGTGTGTGAGAGTGTGTGTGGGTGATTTCGGACATTTTTTTTTTCGTAAGTTGTAATGCCATCCAGTGCTGAAGTGGTGAGCGTCGGAGAGGAGAGAGGGCCGGTGGCTGAGGAGGAGGAGGAGGAGGAGGAGGGCAGACTGTGAGTGTTTACTGATTTGTTACCTGATCTCTCAACCACACACACACACACACACACACACACACACACATAGACACAGCTTTTGGATTAATATCCTGATAAAAAGTTGTTAAACCCCGGCGCAGCTCAACCTGAATATTATTCCTTGTAATAATTCTTTTAATTGCCTGCACATGAAGTCATTTTCAGCACTCCATATCTGAAGTGCACTTTTTTATTCCTCCTCCTTCACTCCCTCACTCACTCACTCATTTGCTCACTTGCTTAAAGGGTTCTTCTAAGTGCTGGATATTTCCCTGAAAGTGTAGTGTATGAGCAGAGAGAGAGAGAGAGAGAGAGAGAGATAGAGAGATGAAGCAGCGCTGTCATAATGAAGTTGACTTTTCGAGGACGGATGGGTCAACATTTACAGAGGAACGATTTAAACAAATTAATCTGGACAACTCTCGAGGTGGCTTTTTGAAGAGCGCAGGAATCTCTCACCTCGCCTCGTTCTGGGTGTTTCAGTATCATCGTCTGTGATTGCACGATTATTGCTGTTGGGTTTGAGACCATTATAACGAGAACTGGTTTTCTTCCTCCATAATGTTCACCAGTATAGCTTTATTAAAAGAAAGAATAATAAAAACATTAATAATAATAATAATAATAATAATAATAATAATAATAATAATAATAAAAAACTAAGATAATAATGATGATAATAATAATTGAGTTAACAATAAAAACAACAATAATAACATTAATAATGAAAACTAAGATACTAATAATAATACTAATAATAATACTATAATAATAATACTATAATAAATAATACTATACTAATTATAATGCTGATAATATTAATAATAACTGAAATACTACTACTACTACTACTACTAATAATAATAATAATAACGAAAATAATAATAATGAAAAAACTGTGATAATAATAATACTACATGCACATATATACAATAAATACAATATTTATTTAATTATAGAAAAAGTTAAATTTTAGTAATGATATTCGGTACTCGTCTCTCTCTCTCTCTCTCTCTCTCTCTCTCTCTCTCTTTATGAAACAGTATGAACAATCCGAGCGCCTGCTCACACTCCTGATAATTGAATTGTGCTAAACGCCTGTAGGTGTGTTAGTGATGTTTCCAGATGCTGAACAGAAAGCTGATTAGCGGAGGTGAGGACGCGGAGGGCCTTGTCACCTGTGTGAGCTTCTGTTCTCTCTCTCTCTCTCTCTCTCTCTCTCTCTCTCTGCCTGCTAGTCTTTTCCTGCCGTACCCTCTGTAACATGTGTATGTGACGTCTTGACATCGTCAGCGTCTGGTGAAAATGAGGAAAAAATTCCAGAAACTCAGATTAGTAGACAGACATGTGCAATAATTTCACTTATAAATAATGTTTATAATATTTACGCGGCTGTAACCTGGGAAACGGCATGAGTTCATAAAGCAAGAAAAATGGACATGAAGTAAACATGCAGGAGTGTTACAGAGGACGGGGAAAATAAATTAAATTAAAGACGAGCGCTGGAGTTTACGGTGAAAATACTCAGATAGATTAATTATACTTTTAAAGAAATAATAAACGTTCAGGATCAAAAACAGGAGTCGGTTTCAATGAGAAGTTTTAACAAGTTTGTATGTTAGAGTTATTTTAAGGATGACTTTTAACTGCTGTATTATAATAATAATCATCATCATCATCATCATTTATTATTATTATTATTATTATTATTATTATTATTATTATTTGTGTGTATACATGTGTGTGTTCTCTGTAACTCCATGGAAACTTGAAGCCCAATCAAAAAGCAGCTTTCTGCCATTTTTCAGCTCGCCCCATCCTCAGCTCCTGGAACAATGGCTCTCTTGTGTTTTTTTCTTCCCCTTTTTTTTGTTTTTTAAAAAAAATATTTCTTTTCCCATACGTTTGAATCGGACGATGGCATTTCTCATGTGTGTGTGTGTGTGTTCGTGTGCACGTGTGTGTGTGTGCGTGTGTGTGTGTGTGTGTGTGTGTGTGTAAGTAAGTAATGTTTTCCTCCAGAGTTGACTTGGTGATTTAGGGCACTGAAGGCTGAGGGTTGAAGGGGTAAGGTGGGAGGGGTTTTATAGGGGGGGTTCACTGGGCTTTAACGGGGCAGCTCAGTAGTTACTGATCACTATTGTCTATAAAAGGTCAAGAGAGAGGGACAGCGGGGAGAGAGAGAGAGAGAGAGAGAGAGAGAGAGAGAGAGAGACGGGGTGTCTTGCGATTGAGAAAGGTGAAAGCGGATATCCTAAGACACATGGCCTCGAGTCATAAGACCTTCAGGGACACCAGCACGCAGGATGGAGGAGGGTGTGTGTGTGTGTGTGTGTGTGTGTGTGTGTGTGTGAGTGTGTGAGTGTGTGTGTGCTTCAAACCAATTAAACAGAGGTTTGTTTCTGCGTGATGAAACATTAGCACAGGCAACAATTCATGAGTCAAAGCATTCCGCGCACACACACGGCCACATGAGCCCCTCGCTGCCCAAGGACGTAACTCTTAATCCTTTTAAAACACGCTGCAATATTGTCAGCTATATATAGAGGCCCTCTCTGTTTGCCTCGACTCTTCTCTGGGGGCGTCGAGTGTGTGTGTGTGTGTGTGTGTGTGAGGGGGAAAGAGAGAAAGGGAAGGATTATAGACACGCCATGCTCCCTCTCCATTTATTGATTAATCCAGTTTGTTAGCTGTCTGTTGTTATTGTGTAATGGAGTGTGAGCCTGAGAGGCCCGGTTAGGACGACGAGCCGCCGCTGTAATCATCTCGGCAAGACGAAATTGTTCGATTGTAAATCATAACGAGTTCTAAACGAATACAGAATAGACTGAGCACTGTTTTATTTATTTAATTTATTTATTTTGGTATTTGAGAAAGCGTCACAGGCTGTGACTGAGCAGAAGAAGGAAAACACATGGCAAGTGTGAGGTTTTTACTTTCCCTCCAGAGTGAGCTATTAAGGCAAATATTAACATGAACATTAACGCAAACAGGCCGTGGTGAGGTGATGCATGTGCAGCTTTCATGCCTTCATACTTGGCCTGGGTTAAACGCACACTGCTGCATGGTCAGGTTTTGGGAAACGGAAGCGATTTGCTGAGAACTATAGAGAGAACTTATTAGGAACCCGAGTGAGGTAGCAGAGGTCGAGGAACCGTCAGAGCGAAGATGTTTTCTTGTCTGGTTTTTGTTTGTTTCGTCCCACTAAATATAATGAAATTTAAATATTCAAATATGTTACATAAACATAAAGCTACTGTATATATCGAATGGTTCTCTTTTTCTTTTTAAAAAAAATTAAAATAACATAACATGATTAAGTCAAAGATTGACAAATATGTGTACAGCACAAAACACACAGCTATTATACTGCTCGAAACACTAAGGGAACACTTAGTCCCGGTTTGACTTGAACGCCCCTTGTTTATGTGTTTGTAGTCAAAATGGGACTAAGTGTCCCCTTAATGTTTTTGAGCAGTTTACATGGCGCTATATTTGTGAGTCAGTCCTGAGCATGCACTCAAATAGTATTTCTCTCTCTCTCTCTCTCTCTCTCTCTCTCTCTCTCTCTCTCTCTTTCTTGCTCACTCACACACACGAACTCAGTCCAGGCTAAAAAAAAAGTTAATTTTAGTAAGTAGTTTTTTAATTTAAAAGTAGTGGAGAATGTAGGATTCAAAAACACATAAGACTATGGAGAGATACACTGATGGGCTCTAACATTAAAGGCCAGATATTATATATATTACACTCACTGTACATGTCGTGTTTTTGAGAAACATTCTTTGCATATGTGTGTGTTCTTTACATGTTTAATATTTTAATCAAGCCATTGCCAGAATATGGACGAGGGTGAAGAATAAAACACTGATGCAACCTTGCAGTCGTACCCTGCTGCCACTGCCCAATACTGTCCTTTATTTGTATCGTATTGTGGTTGCACTGTATCGTAAACACCACATTGTATATTGAATCGAATAAAAAAAGAACATGTACCATCCTTGATATCTCTTGTACAGTGTTATATCTCATCGTTAATTGCAAATAAGGAACGAAAGAAAAAAAACTCATCAGATCTGAGCCACACCCACATAAGGTTTAGAGATCCAGATCGTTCCGTTATCCGCTTAGCATGCGATAAAAGGTCGACGTACTGTATATCCGAGTTATTAACCAGCGATATTATTGAATTATTCATCTAAATGATGGGAAAAGTGCCAGTGCCAGGGTCTAGGTGTGGTTTGGTGTGTATGTGTGTGTGTGTGTGTGTGTGTGTGTGGGTGTGGGTGTGTGGTCTCAGCATGAGGAAGAGGATTTAATGGAATAAATGATAACGCCTCTTTACATGTTTACCGCTTGCACTCGTCGTATTTTAAACAGGATCGAGTTTTATGCTTGTGAACAAACAGGCCGTGAGGACGCGCCGTAAGAATGCAGAATAAACCGTGATGAATTTTACACCCAAACACACACACATATGCTGCTCACCCACTAACTCTGCCACACTTTATTTTCAATTTGGTTCGGTCCATATTGTTTTATTATCATAACTGTATCAGTGGGGAGGAGGACAAGGAGGAGGAGGAGGAAGAGGAGGAAGGTGAATATTAGCCTCATGGACATGCGGGCAATGAGGTCGGGGCTGTGCGGAGAGCGAGAGAGAGAGAGAGAGCAAGTGTGTGTGTGTGTGTGTGAGCCACAAGCTCAGCCCCAGCACTCAGCCTTGGCTCCGCACACGAGCAGCTCGACCCTCCCGGCTCCCCTAATAAATTATTAACTCCAACTGACAAATACAGTTACGGAGCCCGAGCGCAGATCTGTTGCATTTTCTAACAAGATTGCTGTAGACACATGTTACGAGAGGACAGAGTCAGCTCCTCTCTCTCTCTCTCTCTCTCTCTCTCTCTCTCTCACACACATACACACTCTCTCATGGCTCAGCAGTTTGACTGATGGTTGGAGACTGGAGGAAAAGTGCCTAAGAGACTGAATATTTTAGAGGTAAAATAATACCACTTGATTTAGTGTGTAATACAAAAGAAGTGCTTTGTTTCACTCGCAATCCGCTGAAGAAACACCAAGCGCTTTGGATCCATGAATAAAAAATGGGGGCAGAATCGCCCCCCCCTGGCCCTTTACATTTTTTTTCCTTTTATGTTTCTAAACTTTGCTTTGAATTCTCTTTTTACGTTTAATAGCTGGGTTTTTTTTTGTGTGTGTGTCAAGACATCAGGACGCTCACAGGTTCAGGTTCAGGTCCAGGTCTATGCCTCTTCCTCCGCCTCCTCCGCCTCCTCCACCTCCTCCACCTCTTTCTGGCTGTCTATGTTAACAGACACATGCCATGTTTACACAGCTGTTTCAGTGTGTTTGATTAACTTCCACAGCCGTCTATTGTCCACATATAGATGCACACGACAGTCACAGACGCTCATATTGTTCCCGGCATGCGAGCTGCCCTAATTAATGATCTGAATTTAATGATTCGTATCGAAAGTGCTCGCTTGAGTGCGTTTATGTGTTTGTATTTGTGAAGCTGTTGTTCTTTTTTTTCAATAAGTGGTCAAAAGCTGGGTAGGCGAGGACATAGCGAGAGGTGGACAGGCGCAGATGAGTGTAGAAGGAAGTAGATTGGATTGGACAGGGGAGACAGGGTGTAGTTGGATGTAGATGAGGGGTAGACGGAGTGATAGATGAGGATCGATGCATGAAGAAAATGTGGCAGACATGGTAGACAACTGGTAGATTGTGTAGTCAGGGTTGAACACGGGGTAGATTTGGGGTGCTCAGGATGGACAAAAAAAGCTGGAATTTGATGATGAATAGTCAGGTGAAGAAGGGGGTATATGGGTGATGAACCGGGTAAAAAAAGATGAAGATATAGACACAGAAGGTACTAGGCGTGGTGGATGGAGGAAGATGCGGTAGTCGTAAGGTAGGTTTGTGGAAGAGAGGGGGATAGACTAGAGTGGATGTTGAATATGTGTGGTGGAAAGAATAAATGGTGGTAGACAGGGTAGAACAAGTGGAAAAAGTGGTAGACGACAGAAGATAGGGAAAAGATAGAGGTAGATGGGGTAGAGAGGGGTAGGTAGGTGGTAATAGGCACAGATGGGGACTAGGTAGAGTAGATAAGGAATAGATAGAGGTAGACGAGGGTAGGTGTGTTAGATGGAATAGATGGTGGTAGACCAGGGGGGAAAATGGTATATGGGTCTAAATCTAAGCAAATGGGGAACACATAGAAGTACAAGGGTGTAGACGCAGGTAAGTGGGGGGTAAATGGTGTAGATTTGGTGAACAGATGGGGAAAAGAGAGGTATATGGGGTAGACGAGGGTGGATGGGTGTTAAATGGTGTAGATGGGGGTAAGGATAGTAGATTGTGAATGTATAGAGATAGAGGGGGTAGATGAGGGTGGTAGATTGAATAGGTGGTGGGGAACATGGATTGTATTTTATTGGAATTGTTAGACAGGGAAACTAAGGTAGATGGGGAATAGATAGAGGTAGATGTGTTAGATGAGGGTAGGAAGGTGGTGGATGAGGATACTGTATGTGGTGGTACACTGCAGGGAACGTGGATTGGGTATTGATTGGGTAGATTGTGGTAGACAGGGAAACAGATGTACATGAGGCAAAGGCCAGAGATAGATGGAGAATAGATAGAGGTAGACGGGGTGGATGAAGGTAAGTGGACAGATGCAGGAACAGATTAACTTCGCTGTGTCCGTCTGATTTGTTTTCATCCCCCTGATGCACTTCATGCTGTAAAACTTGGCAGAGCTGGGAGTTGGAGTTCTGGAGGCACCTTGGGCTGCCTTCATTACCCAGCCTGCCTGGGTTTCATCTCCCAGCGGGCAAAAAGAAGCCATTAGCGCACAGTGGAGGGAACCTTGACTTCTAATTCCTCTGCCCTCTGGTTCCGGTGCCAACTCGACCAATAGTTTTTTTAAAATTATTTATTTATTTTAATTTCGCTTGAGTTCTCCAAGTCTTGCTTACTTCATAGCGCAGCATAGCCCTCCCCGGCTAATAGTTAGCGGTGTGTGTAGAGTCCTGAGGTGCTGTTTAATTGCTGGATATCCAGCATGGATAAACCGCACAGAGCAGACGCGGGAAAAGGGGGATTAGGAGTAAACACGTGCTGGCTGCTTCTCAGCACTTCAGATCAGTGGGAAAGCCTTATGATACAGTTATTTATACCAAGAGCTTAATTAGATTAGCAGCCTCCGTATTAATTTCCCCCATTGTACAGACCAGCGTGCGGGCGCCTGTGTATTAATTGTCGGGGAGCTCGAAGCGCTCAGAGAGCTCGCAAAATTTAAACCAGATCTTTTTTATTAATGTTATTATTTTTTAAACTCCTCTTGGCTCGTACCTGGTGCATGTGGAGCATCGATGACTTTTTCTGTTGCTCGTTAATTTGAGTCATTTTATTCGAGTGAAATAGTGGCGTAGTTAAAAGCTCTGGTAATCTGTAGAGGATGAAAGTCAAGTTAATTTGAGAAGAAAAAACAGTGCAGTTGGAATTTTATGTCGAGCATGATGAGCTGTTAAAACCAGTTAATTAACTGGTTGTGTGAAGTAAATTTTGCTTCACCAAGCTCGTGATGTATGCTTATGCTTAGTGCACAACCCGAGGAGAAAGCAACAAATCACAATGCGCAAGGTGTCTCCTGTAATATGAACCATGTTTTATAATTGTTTATTGACTTGTTATTCTGGACGAGTGGAAAGACGCCCATACCGAGCCTGTTTTATGGCATGCGAACCTTCTTAGAGTACCATGAGACATTCCTGGGTTATTTACATTAAGTACAGGCTTTTTTGAGAATCCGAAAAACATGGTATAAAAATATCAAAAATGAGGAGAGCCTTGAGACTCAGGAGATTAATTTCGTCCTGTCTGATGTCGCCCTCTTCTTTGTCTTTCCTCTTGCAGCAGAATCATGTCTTCCAAACAAGCCACCTCTCCGTTTGCCTCGGGTGCGGACGTCGGCGAGGACGGAACGGGTCAGGAGCGTCTGGTTTGGGAGAAGGACGAAGGCACGGACCCGCTGGCAGCGCCGCAGCTGCCGATTCACAACCTGCTGCACGGCAAGATGCACGGCGAGGAACTGCCGCCTGTTAGCAGCAGCGTGCCGCCGGAATCCGACTGGGACAGCCTGGTGTCGGCCCAGCAGCGCATGGTGAGAAACACACACAAACACACACACACACACACACACACACACATTTCCTCAGTGCCTGGAAATCTAGCACAGTCCATTTACACCCGTGAGACTTGCTAATGTTCTGAGTAAATGAGTGATGGATGAAATATGGCTTCGTGTTCGGGTTCCACAGTGTGTCCTGCAGGGCCGAGGTTCTGACCCAGACATTTACAGAATAAAACACACACAGGTAACAATGACTTAAGAGTTCCTCGTACTGCCATGACATTAATTATTGATTCAGTTTATGCTCATATTTATGTTATATAGAACAAGTTTGTTCCTTTGAACACTTGTTTCTTCACCAGTGTCTCTTTTATCGTCTCTTTTGAAGTTAATAACACACAGCTTGTCTTGTTAACGAGAAGCCACGACAGTCAGTGTGTGTCTTCTTTCTCATCGTGTTACAGCCTGCCGACGCTGTAGAGCTCAGTATTAAAAGAAGAAAAAAAAACTCTTTCTGCACCTTTAATTATTTCTCAGAACATAACCGAAATATAAAAATTGAAGAAATTGAAGCATGAAATTGAAGCACTTCTGCTTTTAGATAAAACCGCTCCCAAATATAAGTTTTTCTGCGACTCCACCACCATCATGTCTGACACAGGCGATGCATTTTAGCGTGACGCGAGGCACAAGTCCATGTGCACACTGCGTCTCTAAACACTGTGACGGATTCACGTCCCAAGGACACGGAACGAGTGTAACGGGGCGTCCCTCTGTAGACCTCTGGAAAGAAGACTTTGGCCAAATGTTGGGCTTTGAAGTTTAAAGCCGTCCGCGAGTGGCTGGAGATCCCTCGCCGAGCGAAAAAAGTCGCGGTATTGAGTTACATTTCACGTCAGAGCGATTTTATGAATCTATAAATAGGAAGACAATGAGAGAGAGAGAGAGGAGTTCTTGAGAGAGTGTGTGTATGTGTGTGTGTGCGCTCACTCGGTCTCTATGGCTTCTCTCTATTGGACACAGGCACTTGAAGAGCCTCTGACAGGCCCTCATTGTTTTCTGGTTATAAAGGGAAATTGTCTCCTCCTTTCCTACCGCTGACCCAAAATCCACTTAATCCGGAACAGAACATGAGTGTAGAAACTGACCCAGAACTAAACAGAACCAGAGTGTTGACAGTTTCTAATTATTAGCTTTTAACAATGAGTCTCAGGGTGCATTATTGCTCCTACACCTCAGTTTGTGATTTTTATTTCCTTTAAAATGACTCGCCTGGTTATGCAGAACTGTTCAATTCTGGATTGCGATTGGTCAGAAGGTGTTGATCAATTTTCTAGATCGGACGCTCTGACCGTAGCGACAGGTATTCTCTAAGGTATATGGTTTCTATAGTGCACTCACAGTGATGTGTTCTGTAATGAATAATAATGATATAATATACAATTTATGGAAGGAGTCTCCAGTGTCAGCGCTTTTTAAGAGTCATATGAGAGAGAAAAGTCCCCATGACATGCCGTTATGGGAAAATAATCAGCTTCAGGGTGCTAAGAGGTAACTCTGCTTCATCGCACCACACACAGTGGTTTATTTCTGGGTGGTCTCTCCTCCTCCTCCTGTCTCCCTCTCTCTGTCTTCTCTCTCTGTCTTATGTAAATGCAGTGTGTTGCTCAGGTGCTCGATATTACAGCATGCATAATTGGATTACCGAGAGCTTTTGTGTGATTGGTGTAATTAGGAAAAGCATTATAAAGACATAAAGAAGTTCTCCGCTGTCTTCTCAGGCTCAAGCCGTTTTTCTCTTCATATAACGAGGGGAAATTAATTGTGCTCATTTGATCTTTGAGAGCGCTTTTCATTTGCAAATCACGGATTATTAATTTCTTTTAACAACAAGCCGGAGGGTAGTTCGGGAGAGTTGCTGTAAGGGAGAGAGTTTTGTGACAGGAACAGGTGTTGCGCGGTAAAAAAAAAAAATAAATAAAAGGGTGGAGGCGGGTTGGATCGCGGCGGAGGAAGAGTGTGAACAGGAGATAAAAAAAAAAAAAACTAAAATAGAAAAGCAGTGTGTTTAGTCTGCGTGTAAAACCCCCGTGCCAGACGACTGCTCTGAATTATCTGCTGCATAATCGGCTCGGCCCGTTGCCCTCGTGCCCTCTTGCCCTGTCGTCCGTCTGTGCCCGAGGCACCATGCTGCACGGAGACTGGCTGCTCCGCGTGCACATCTGCTAACCTCTCTCCGCTCTCGGCTTTTCACATTCCTGAATATTTTCGGGGATTAAGCAGCTCCGTATACTCTAGCACGGAGCAATCCCGTGCTCTTTTTTGGACCCATCCCAGAATTCCTTCCTCCGAGTTCCTCTGCCCCTCATCAATCACGAGCTGCCACGGTTTCACAATGCCATTCCGGGAGGAGCTGGAACGAGCTGTTTTAGGATTATTAGTGCACGCTAACTTTTACGATTTATCTCTCGTCACGTTCTAATCTCAGACGATTGTGATCGTAGACTGGCACGGGGATTCCTTCTCGGATTCGACTGTAGAAAGAAAAAGTGTCTTGTGAGCGTTCGGGTCTCAGGCGAGATCCCAGTTAACCACTAAAACACGCGCAGGTGGGATCGCAAAACAACAGCCTCTCCAGACAGGCCTGAGATTTACGAGCGGCCGCAGGATTCAGCCCAAAAGCAGCCAGTCACTGGAGGGGCCGACAAATCGCTCCAACGCAAACGACACGTTAGCATGGAAGTGCAGCAGCGCAGAGGAGAAAGGCAGAAAAAGGCACTCACGTTATCGTTAAATGTAAGATCTAAAGGTTTTCTGATTATCTTGTGAAACGTTAATGCTTTCGACAAACCACAAATCACTGCAGTTCCTCTTCCCCTTCTTCCGAGGCATCTGGGAAAACGCTCAGTAAAAGATTTGAGGCCTAAACAATCTCCTCTCCCTTCCTCTTTGTTTTTCTCCTTTAGGAGTCAGACAGCAATAAAGTATGTTCCCTGTACTCCTTCCGGAATAACTCTACCTCTCCGCACAAGCCGGAGGAGGGGGCACGGGAGCGAGGTGACCTGCTGGGAGCCTCCGCCTTCGGAACGCCGGAGCGCCGCAAAGGGAGCCTGGCTGACGTGGTGGACACGCTGAAGCAGAAGAAGCTGGAGGAGATGACAAAGACAGAGCAAGACGGTACGGGAGGCTTCATCGTGTGTGATTCTGTGTGTGTGTGTTAGAGAGAGAGAGAGAGAGAGAGAGAGAGTAAGTAAGTGCATGCATGCATGTGGACATCTGTGTTTGTACATGTTCATGCACAAGTGCCTTATTCATGGCTTTAGTGAGAGCCTGCAAGCTGTGCATGGACGGCGTCAGGCATATATCAGTGTCCTTTTCTCTCACTGCGTCTATATTCTCATTTTCATACACACTTCATCATCTCCCCACACACACACACACACACACACACACACACAAGGCATAGAGTCAAACCTGGGAGGACTGACGTGGCCATGTTTCCAGTTTGTTCTGAACGGGTTCCAGTGTGACAAAGAGTGGGTGGCACTACACCTCGTGCTTAAGTGTGGTCCGCGCGCCGCTCCAAGCCAAACTCTCAGAACGTAAAACACACGCCAGCGCCCCGACGCCAGGAACATTACCTTTTTATTCTTCAGCACAGACGACAGCATTCATTCCGCAAAATTCAACTCAACCTCTAACCAAAATAAGCCCCCCCCTCACCCCCCCTCTTGCTCTCTCTCGCTCTTTTAGTCCGAGTGAATGAAATTCAGTTTAATTAAAATGAATGGTGTGTATAATTATTTAGTACTTTAATACTTAAACGCATAATTTACACGACTGTCAAAATCCGTTTAATATAGTACATCATTGAATGGATTTTTAAAATGCAGGAAATGACTTAAAAACTTTCTGGGAATTTTCTCTACACCGTCAGGCTGTTATGTAAAATGCGATGCCTATGGATATTCATGAAGATGCAAGTTTGTGCATTAGCGGGAACGCCCCCACTGACATCACTATCCATAGCATGAACGAGATCGAATTGTTATTTAAATCAGTGGTTTTATTGTAATTTGTTGTTTATGATAAAAGCAGCAAAACTTAAAGAAAATAAACAAAAACTAAACAAACATGAACAATTAAACAAATAGAAATATTGATCACTAATCAGCGAGCTTACCAAGCGTAGCCTATTCCTGAAAGTTTTTACTGTATATTTCACATTTAAAAAAAAACCCGAAGCCATTTAAAAACATCTAAGGATCATAACTACAATATAACCCTCGATACATGAATATGTACAAATATGTTAATTAAGAAACGCCCCCCTTTTCCTCCTGACATCCTTAATATATAATATTAACACTCGAGAGACAGCGATCTCACTACGATCTAAATCATAGTTTCTCTGTGATTAATTTAATATTAGGCTCACATGCCTGAAATAACGTCACCATAGAGACGACAACAACAACAACAATTTCATAAAATGTATCCAAATTAGTGTAATATGCGCGTTGTGTTTGTAAAAGATTTTACAGATCATGTTTGATCTAATCATTGGATATAATGTGTCCCTTATATATAATATCATATAATTTATTTAGTGGTTTTCAAGGAAATATATTTTACTGTACTAATAAGAAAGTTTAAGCGTGTCTCAGGCTTCGGTGCAGGTTTTTTTTTTTCAGATATTTTTTTAAATTATTAGAATTATTATTATTTCAGTTCCCAGCATTAGGAACGAGTCCAACATGTTGCTCGGGAGCCTGGAGGATGTCAGAAAAACAAATATTAAGAATACTTGCTTTAATAGTGCCTCTACTCTTAATTAGAACTAAGTAAGACTGGATATACCAAAACATATACCACACACACACACACACACACACACTTCTCCCAAGAGACACGCCCGACTCATTGGAGCGTCTGGGGAGCACTTCATCACATGAATAAATTAGACCTTAATTCATCTAAAATTATTTTTCTCCTCTAACTTTTCACCCTGTTTTCTTCTCCCTGGTCTAATCATTTATTCCTAGCTGACGGTGGCCTTGTGCGCTATGGCAAAGGTCGGAAAAACATTTCCAAAAATCCGACCCATTTTAATATTCAGCATCGTTGTGTCTGTGTGTGTGTGTGTGTGTGTGTGTTATTCGAAGATGATGTAAATTAAACAGATATTATTGTTTTCTTTAAAGCGTTAAACCAATCGCTGTGTTTTTTTCCCCCGGTCTTGTACACCGGTTGATGCGATTCCCCTCGGCTTGTGTCCGTGATTAGCCGCGATCGACTGGAAGTCCTCGTCAGTATAAAGGTCTCGTCTCATCACGCGCATTAGCTCCTGCTCTCGTTTTTTTTTTTTTTTTATGCCACTGCGGCCTTATGCTAATGAGTCCCAGCTGGTACGGCCGGTTCTCGCAGATATCTAAGTGGTCAAGTGCGGCTTGTAATCCTGAAGGCCGTGTGTTTAGAGGGTGCTTTAGTTTCTAGTGTACAGCTGTGTTAATCTGGACTTAATGGAGATGGAGTCGGAGACGGAGACATCGGGAGACCGATGTGGCCTCGAGCCCTGATCACTTGCCCCGTGTGTAAATAAACTTGAAGAAATTAGTTCCTGGACATGTGCGAGACGAGGGGGTTGACAAACGCTCAGGACGTCGCGTGGAACTCTTAGAACCGAGAGGTTCAGTGACCGTAAGGTTGAATGAAGCTTCCTGAGTGCTCTGATTGCTCGTCATGAATGTAAATTACTGAGGATTAGCAGCTAATGTGCGTGTGTGTGTGTGTGTGTGTGTGTGTGTGTGTGTGTGTGTGCATGAATTAACCCTTTCTTATCATGACTGTAAAAGTCGTCGTTGTCATTGTGACATGACTGATGTCAGGCCGGGCTAAACAGCTAAAACCATCTCCTAGCTCACAAGCTTACAGCCAGATGACACGAAGGCATGGAGAACAACTGTTGCAGCTTTGTCTTCAGGACTAAATTCGAACCATCTGTCTGCTCATTGTAACGCGCTGTAATTTGCTTGTTCAGAAGGTCACGCAGCCTTAGAACATGTCCGGATCTTAATGCGTGCGTTTTAGCGTCCTGTTTGTGATGTTCGACTAAATATCACGGTATCATTAAGTACCATTTAAGGTGGTGCAGCTGGTCGATACGACATTACTCCGCTTCTCTTTCTCTCTCACACACACACATGTACACACACACACACGTACACACACATACACACACACACTTAATTAAATGTGTATGCCGAGCCTGAGAGTCGACCGCTCTCAAATTCAATCAGGTCTATTAGAACTGGCCGGAGAGGAAGTCGGCCCCGGATCGTCATCTCGCCGCTGCCTTCTCTGAACTCGGCCCGTCCTGTGGCCAATCGTCTCCGTCCCTCGTTCACTCCCCCACCCCCCACCTCTTTTTTTTTCATCATCCCGCCGGCCCTGTACTCGTCTAACAGGTCCTTAAAGTGCTTTAAGTGCTTGTGACCGCTCTAATGAATGAAAATGTCCTCCCCAGGCCCGCAGGACTGCATTACGCTGAATAGTCACCTTCACTGTAAAAGCTCCTCCAGGGCCAGCCGGGCCTAACGATTGTGTCAGGCGCTTATTTACCGGCTATTGTAAAATGCATTATTTATGGAGAGCTCTCTCGACAACACTTGTCAAAGAGTTAAAAATGTCAAACGTAAGTAGGGAAAGAAAACAGAGGTGGTGGTGGAGGGGGCTTTGGGGGTCGGTTAGAAGAAATAAACTTGTTGGGAATGTAGGGAAGATAAAAAAAAAAAAATTTACATCCATTACAGATTGAAGGTGACCTTGAGCGGGGTTCATAAGCAGTTTAAGCTAGCCTTTATGTAATGCACTAATCAATACGGTTTAGCGCTGATATACTGTACGCACCCTGCTCTCTTCCACTATGTCTAGTTTTGAGTCTATAAACTCCTTTGTTGAATGGAATCAATTATATTTATGATTTCTTTTTCTTGACAATATTAATTAGCACGCTTAAACACAACTCCTTGTCCCTGTGCTTGCTCAACACAATGCAACTGTGCTTTTAATTTATAATTTTTTTTTTCTTAGTGTCAGCACGGCCATGCCTCGTTCACTCTGAAATGCCAGCGGAATTTCTGACGATCCGACTCAAGCTAATTTTTCCAGTCCCGCAGTAGTTGGACGGCAGCGAGAATCTCAGAGAGTCAGACCGAGTCTAGCTAAGGAAGCCCGCAGCTTTTCCTAGTCTGGGCATCGGAGAGTGTACGTCCCTGCCAACTTAGTCAGCAGTCTTGTTCTGGCAGGATTGCCTGCTCGTGGCTCCTGGTAAAAGCTTGTTAGCTGCTAATCCGGTGCTTGTGTAAAGACCAGGGTTACACGTTTCAGGTTCACGCTGAGCCCGAGGAAGGAGGCACCGCTTTCTGATTACGCGTATGACTTTTATATAAATATGTTTATATAAAATGCTCACAGGTACTTGTTGCCAAAATATAAATATTACTATAGAAATTACTATAGAAACAATACACCATTACATGAACTAAGTGTGTTAATATAAACCTATGAACCAACACCTTCTGACCATAATCCAGCAGTGGTGTAAATGGAATTAGACCAGATAAAGCCTCGTTTTATGATGTGTCCTGAAATACCGATCTCTTGCATCAGCAGTTGTTCGGTCCGGCATTCTCCTCTCGCTTTTTCAGCCGTAAAGTGAAAGGATGGGGTCGCGTCCCACTTTTAGCGTGTGTGGGAAAATCATGCCAAGTGCATTTCAGAGGCAACAGGTGGAGAGTAGTAGCCCTGTCGAGGAGCGAGTGAATTACGCCACCCCGGGTGACCCGTTTGACAGAAGGAACAGTTGCTACTGTGGCCTGCGTGAACGTTTTCTCTGTGCGAGGTAACCCTAGCTCCTCCGAGGGGGTGCATGGAAGACGATGGCTAGGACGCCGGAGAATAGAGACATGGCCGCTCGGTGTACACCTGGAGCTTTGTGCATTCAGTCGAATGTAACGAGTTTAGCATGAAGGAGCATGTACAGCGCTGGCGGCCCACGCCGAGGCTGCATCTCTGGGGTGCGAGGAGTATTTGCAGAAACCTCCCTCCTGGAACACGGCTAATTCTGAAGCAGGTGAGCTGCAATCCCAGCTGCGTACGTCTACGTGACCTCTCCCCTCTGGCGCACCAGTCATCTGGAAAACTTCGCTCTACGGGTCTCTCTCGGGTCGCAGTGGAGATATTCATCCTTCACTGGATGTAAAAAAAAAATAATCTGTGCGCGCTTCGGTGCTACGTCGCATAAGCGCAGTTTGAGTTTATTTGTAGATATAGCAGGTTTACAGTAATCCTGATGTAGATTAAATCTCTAATCAGGAAGAAAGCTTAAAAGAAAGCATTTCCATGTCATGTGGTATATGCAGAAGACTGCAAGCTAATATATGTTTTTTTGTTAATAATCCTTTCTCCATGCGTGGCACAGTTTCAACCAGATCGTCGAGAGATGTGGAGATTCATGGTCTCAGGGCAGCAAGTCGTTTTCCCGTGTGTCATTTGTGTTGCATTTTTATGACCCCTTTGAAAAGGCTTCAGTTGAAATAATGGAGTTGAGGAGTGAGAGCTCTCAGCTCGCTCTCTCTCTCTCTCTCTCTCTCTCTCCCTCCTTCGCTCTCTCCCTCCTGCCTCCTTGTCATCTGCCTCTGGGTTTATTCCACCTAATTAATAGGAATCTTTGTTGTAATGATCCGTGGCACTGGCCCCCTTGACTCGATGCATATGCAATGAAGTCGAGGCCCCTCTTTAATTCCTTGGCCGGTCGCCGGAGCGAACCTGAATATTTGGAGGCGCTCTTCAAATGCGTCTCTCCGTCCACCAGAACTGGCCGAACATCAGTCAACCTCCTTCCCTCTCTCATCTTCTCTCTCTCTGCTTCCTTTAATAGGGTTGGCCCGCTGCTGTCCACCTTTGACTCGCGCTGCTTGTCTGAATAAAAGTGCCTGCATTAGATTACTGTGTGTGTGTTTGTGTTTGTGTAAGTGCTGGTGTCAATGTGCGTTAGCGTTGAGGAGTGTTTGAAGGTGTGTATCCGTTCAGGAACCTGGCTTGTCACTTTTATTCGACCGAGACCGACAAGACACACACTGGAATGGCTTGTTAGGCCACGTCCTGATCAAAAGCCGCTCTCCGGTCTCTGGTCAGCGTTGTTGTCAGCCTGTGAAGCAGACAGTAAATAGACTTCTGCTTCTGGTAAAGGGGAAAAGCCTGGCCTTGGCAGTGTGTCATGCGGTGAAAAAAAACGCAAGCAATTCTGACGAGAAGAGGCAGCCCTCTCCTCGACACCTGGTTCCTCTTCTGGCAGTAGGACACTTTCACACCGATTATTCAGAATCCGAGTTCGAGTCTCACTCCTTTGTTGTTTGGTTTTACGTTGGATGTAATTAAGTGAGTAAAAAGAGTACACTCACGCAGGTGAAATATTCTTTAATTTATCTATAATTTCTTAAAACAGGTTTACAACAAATCAAACATAAGATCATAGCTTAAACAATAATATATTCAAGCTAAAAAAATAAAATTAAAATAAAGCGGTGCTGGCTCAGTAAACTAAGTTGTGTTACTGATCAGAAGTTGGCAGTTTGAGCTCCAACTCCGCCAGGTTACTGCTGTCGGGCCCTTAAACCAGGGGCGTCGTAAAAATGGCTGACCCTGTGCTCCGGCCCGCTAACAAACAAAAAGCTGGGATATGCAAAGAGTAAATTTCACTGTGCAGTAATGTGTATGTGATGGATAAAGGCTGAACTTAATAAAAAACGTAATATTACGCTTATTTATAGCCAAATGTTACTAAAATTGAAAGTGAATTTTAGGAAATTATAGATAGACCTGGTTGGATTTAAGAATATTTCACTTGCTAAGATGTTTTCCTTTTTTCTTTTTTTTTAGCAGTGTTTTTTTTCTGATTCGAATTTACACTTATAAGATCAAAATGTCTTGCTAAATAAATCTCTGCTGCTATTAGCAATTAGAAAAGAACGATGATCGAGGCTAAAACGAAACGAAGTCTGAAACGAAATCAGGGAAAATGTCACCTTATTTGGTTTGGTGTCAAACTGCACCACAATCTAACCTCTAGGATTAGGAGTATAGAGGTGAAATCATTCTCAAGCAAAAGTCTTTCTTTTATTGGTCAGAAATACAATGATGAAAGTAAGTGTGCACACAAATCACAAAATCACAGGGACACATTAATGATCCACTTTAAAACATTTCCTTCAAATCTCCCGAGCATGTGGCGTTTCTGCACTGCTACCTGAAACTCACAGCGTGTTCGGTTCACTTTCTGCAGGTGTCTCGATTCACCTTTTTTTTGGTCACTTTAGCACTTGGAAGTGAAGTGAGATCATCCCGATCAGAGAGGGCTTGATGTGTCTTTAGCTTCTAAGAGAAAAAACAGACCAGGGATCAATTTGGTCTAAACGTCTAAACGCTGCGTACGTGAAACCATTGTTGCATCGGGTGGACAGAGCAGAGAGGCTTTAATCTCCCTATCTCCCCCTTTGGTAACTCAGCAGGGCCTCCAAACCCAGAATCCCTTGCTCTAAATAGAGCACTTCGCCTTTGCGGATGACAAAAGAGGCAGCTGCTCCTGCCTCAATGTGCCATTCTTTGAGGCCCTATCGCCTTCCCGTACCGACTCGGGTTGCCATTAGTCGACAGTAGCAACTGCTCAGGAGCATTCCAGGAGCCATCTTCCCTCTCCAGCTCAGCTGTTGACCAACCCCCCCCCCCCCCCCCCCCCCCCCACACACACAAACTGCCGCCTCGTCGACCCCTGTCACACAGGAAGGCAACACAACGCCTCCATTGTGCCTCCTCCCTTCTCAAGGCTCTGTCATGAAGCTGGAGCTGTCCAGATAGGAGGAAGCAGGAGCAGCCAGGAGCCGCGAACAGAGCCGTGTTTGTCCCCCTCCCTCCCTCGCCGTAGGTGCTTCTGCTCCTCAGCTGCGACTGACAGAACCCTCGCAGAGCGCTCGATACACCGCCGCTTAAACACAGAACCAGAGACGTAGGGGTTAAAACTCATCTGTGTAAGGTAGTGTGACGTAGTGTGGGACAGTGTGAGGTAGTGGGGGGCAGATTGAGGCAGTGCAAGTCAGTGTGGGGAACTGTGTGGTAGTGTGAGGTGGTATGAGGCAGTGTAGGGCAGTGTGAGGCAGTGTGAGGCAGTGTGAGGCAGTGTGAGGTAGTGTGAGGGGAAAGTGTGATGTAGTATGGGGAAGTTTGAGGCAGTGTGGAGCAATGTGAGGCAGTGTGAGGTATTCTGAGGTAATGTAGGGCAGTATGAGGGGAAAGTGTGATGTAGTGTGAGGTAGCGTCAGGCAGTGTGAGACAGTGTGGAGTAGTGTGAGGCAGTGTGAGGCAGTGTGAGGTAGTGTGGCGTAATGTGAGGTAGTGTGAGGCAGTGTAAGGTAATGTAGAGCAGTGTAATTCTTTCTTTT
The DNA here is from genome assembly GCA_028565275.1 of Leiocassis micropogon. Lineage (NCBI taxonomy): Eukaryota > Metazoa > Chordata > Actinopteri > Siluriformes > Bagridae > Leiocassis > Leiocassis micropogon. Next base: position 1,078,489 of record JAOVVA010000004.1, on the reverse strand, counting down.
GACTAAATGTTGGTCTTGTCACTTCACCCACATGTTCTTGCTCCTGCTGGGATTCGTTATGTTCTCCACCCGGTGCTCCATGTGGAGGAGAACTCGTCCTCAATGTACTTGCTAAAGATTGTGGAAGGTCTTCAGGACGTAGCTCAGCAGTGAAGGCTTTAAGCTCCTGATCAGGAGGTCTTGGTTTTTCCTGATAAGTTATAGTTACAGTATATATATATATATATACACACACACACACACTACCGTTCAAAAGTTTGGGGTCACTTGCAAATGTCTTTGTTTTTGTTTAGTGATTTATTTTCTACATTCTACAACAATACTGAGGATTTCAAAACTATAAAATAACACAT
>JAOVVA010000004.1:1044651-1075974 GCA_028565275.1 Leiocassis micropogon | reverse complement strand
TTAACAGAACACACTGTAAGGAACCGTTAACAGAATCCACTGTAAGGAACCTTTAACAGAATCCACTGTAAGGAACCGTTAACAGAATCCATTGAACAACAATCTAATCAGAACCTGCTGCACGGCACTGTGTACAGAACCCACTGCACGGAACCATAAACAGAACAAATTAATATATTTCATATTCTCTCCTGTCACTCTGTAATTTCAGAAAGTTTTTCGTGTTTTAAAATCAGTTTGTTTAAGATGTGAGCACTGCATGTGATCTTGTGTTTAATCGCGGGATGATGTGGTCGAGTCTCGGCTCGGTTCCGAGTGTGTCACGTCTCGTCCTGTAAGATGAAGTAAAGTTTCATCGGCTGGATCTGACACTTGGCTTCACCTTGCATTTGAGTCTATTCACAAGGTCTCTCTCCGTCTGTTTTTTTTGTCGTCAGTGAAACCCGTTCATTTAGTAAACGCTGATCGCAGTAAGCGACATTATCCACGCAGTTCTATTAATTTAACATAGATGAATAAATGTGAATGTTTGGGAGCATTGATTAGCAGCAGAGTTTCTATCTGACAGTTAGATTGCAGGGTAGCCGGGGAGGAGACGCTGCACGGTGAGATACCCCCTAATTTAATTCTTCTGTGAAATTATTATAATTTATTACAGTGTGTGGGCTCTAATCATTACCGACATCAAATGGAAATTATAAATTAAAATGAAGTCCACACATCGCTGCTTAGCGCTCGTCCACACCGACACTGAAACCTCTCATCAGCGCTGCACAAAGTTTCCGTAAGAAAGCACTCGTCTTCCTTTCTTCCTCTCTTTCTTTATTTTTAGCCGCACCTTCCAGAGGAGAAAAAATAGATCTGTTTTGTCGTCTCAGATCACATCTGCGTCTACAGAGATCAGCCTGCTCTCTCTCTCTCTCTCTCTCTCTCTCTCTTTCTTTCTTTCTATAAATCTTGTTTCTTTATTTTTCTGTTTTTCTTCCAATAAAGTTGCAACATTTACAACATATACTGTAGCATTCCTTCCTTCCTAAATTACTTTTTAGATTCTTTTTTTTTTGTTTTCTTTAATTTTTGAATTTTGAATTAAATAATGCTTATAACATTTACAATATTAAACATTCATTTTCCTCTTTCTTTACTTCTTTCTGTTTGTCTTTCTTTCTATTCCATATTATTTTGTAGCCATTTTTAATCATCCTTCTTTGCTTCCTTTCTTCTTTTTCATCCTTTCTTTCTTTTAAAAAACTGTTCCTTACATTTATTTATTTTCTTTATTCCTGTTTCCTTTTTTCAATATTAGTTTTTTTTTCTCACTGTTGTTACAACTTTCTTGTTTTCTGTCCTTGCTTTAATCTCTCACATCAGACAACCATATTTTTATCTTTCTTTCTTTCTTTCTGCCAGATATTATTCAGTTTATTGCGTTTTCCCCCTCGCTCTCTGTTAATTTTCTCCCATTCTGTGGAAAGGTTGAGCTCATTATGGACGAACCTTAACGAGCCGTGCCATGAACAGAACGTAGCGAGTCGCATCTGCCAAGAAAAACCAGACAGATGAGAGCAACGAGAAAAAGAACGAGAGAAAGAGAGTGAGAGAGAGAGAGAGAGAGGGAGAGAGTGGGAGGAAGTCCATTTTGTTATCCAAGCATTAAATAGTCTTAGTCTTTTTTTTCTTTAAAAGTGACCTTGTGGAGCGGAGAGAAGTGCCGAGCTGTACACATGGCGTCCATCGGGGCGCAATCACGCACAGTCCTGCCACCTCGGGCTCGGACATATGTTGAGTTTTATTTCATTCTTCTGACATTAATCCTATTCGCCAGCTGTTCTGCCAGCTGCCACTCTCCAGCTTAAAGTGGAGATTGCAGTTCTGGGGGCTCGTAGTACGGCCTTATCTTGGCTCCTTATCTCTGTTGATTGGGTTTTTTTTTAATCGCTCCTTCCTCCTGTTCTCCCTCACTCCCTTCCTCTTAAGATTCCACAAGTTGTACTTCTTCTTTGCAATCTTTCTTGCTCTTTTATCTAACTTTGTTTTCTTCCTTTATTTATTTTGTTTTCGCCTTTCTTCTCCCTCTGGTGAAGGCAAAGTGAGACTCTGGAGTTTGGGGAGTTTTTAATCTCCAGGCCAAGTCCTCGAGTCTCCATTCTGGACAGCTGCCTCGAGAAAACGCTGGCCTTGGTCTTGTTTGACATTTATAATTCAGCACGGTTCTTTCATATAGACATGCAAAGGCTTTGCATCGGACGCCCAGAGAGCCCCTCCTGACAAGATCAGGAGATGGCAGGGGGATCTGAGAGAAGAAGACGAAGAGGAAGAGGTTGAACGGGATGGAGGGAAAGTTACTGTAGCTGGCACCCTGTCGAACCAGCATCGAGAGGAATAAAAACCAAACAAACAAAACAACCAACATTCTCATCAAAAAAGCTTCTTCACCTTTATTCTCGAGTGCTTAATTGTCTTCTTCACCTGTGGCTTCAGAGCTTCAGACTGCGTCCTTGATTAGATGTGACTTTAATCCTGTATTCAGAGCAAATTAGGGGGATTCGCCAAAAATGTACTGGATGGAAATAAAGATGCGGAAAATTCCTTGTTTAAAGGGCCCAAGCACTTTAATATTTTTTCTATTACACAAACATTAGAGAGAAAGACGATCTGAAGTAATTATATTGGTTTTGCTCTGGCGCTTCATGATGACAAGTAACGCTAAGAAGAAAAAAAAACTCTTCAAAATGTCCATATGGTTCCATTTTAGGAATATTGAAAAGTCTTTAAGGATTCTTTAATTGGTTAGGATTCTTAATTAGTACCTTTTTTGTCTAAGAGTGTACCTTTGCTCGGGTTTAGAGACGCAGGAAGCATTTTCCACACAATCTTCTGAAAGTGCGCAGGTACAGGGACTGGGGTGAAAACTCTGAAGAGACTCTTTAGATGCAACATAGGAAGAAATAAGGGGAGGGGGGGGGGTCAAGACTTTTTTACAGTGCTGTAAATCTGTACATGTGACACGAAGCTGCAATTTCAGTGACAGTACCGGAGTAAACCAGATGAGTCCTTGCATTAAGCCTATTATACATGCAACTTTACATGCACTCACAGTGCAGTTAGTAACCATTGACTTAAAACTTATAACGTATTACCAACCCATTCACCCAGAATCCCTTCCTGTCTCTGGCTTTTCCTAATAACCTGACTCTTTCTCGCAGCTTTTGCTAGATCCATTAATAACTTAAGGCTTGATTAACTTTGCAGTAAAATGGATTTGTGAAGAGGTCGTGTGTCGAGCGCGCTCTCGAGAGCGGTTAATTCAAACACGCTTGACGCACATGCGCGTCGTTCTGCGTTCCTCAGGGGACTAGCTTTTGAAAGAGCATGGTCTGGGAACTTATCCTGCTTTAATTGTCCATGTAGAACCATTTTTATTAAAAACATTCACATTTAGAAAGCCACGAATCATTATAAGCAAAAGAACCTACAGAAGAACATGTCGAATTCCTGGACATCTTAACTGATGTAAAAATATTTCAACTATTGTGTGGAATAGTAGGGTTGCTAGAAGAATTCAGGAAGATGTGTGTGTGTCTATTTAACATTACATAATGACTTCCTTTTCGGAAAAGGTGTCCAAAAACAACCCTTTTTTTGGGAGCTAGGAAAAGGTAAATAACAAAAAATGAAAACTTTTTGAATATCTTTTCCAGACTCTCTTACAGGTCCATATTGATCCATTTTGAAAAGTCTTTATGTATTCTTTGGTTAATTTGTGCCTTTTTTTGTCTAAGACTGTGAATTTGTTTGGGTTTAGGAATGCAGGAACCATCCTCTAAGTAAAGAACATGCTGAAGAACCCTTGGTCTACTTAATGTAGAAAGAGAAAAGGTTCCAATTAGAACCCTTTTTAGTGCTGTCACCTCGTGACCCCGTTATCCCACCCCCACAATTTTGGTTACCTTTTAAGCAAGGTCTCCAAATGGTTCTAGAAAGCTATGAACTTGTGCAGTACCCAAAGAACGCTGCTTCCTAATTTAAAAAAAAAGCTTTTTAGTAGACAAAGAAGGTTTCGAACCCTTTTGCAAAGCTGAGAACCCTTATCCTTATCCGAAGAACCCTTGGAAGCCGGTCTCGTTAAGGAAACACTTAGATTACCAAAAGAAAGACAGACAACCTAAGAGTCTTTACAGGAGCTGGATTCCACCAGAGAGAGTGAAAAAAAATCAAATAAATAAAACTACAAGAATGAAAGAGTGTACCTGTGCGTGCCTTTGTTCGCTTTTGACCCGAGAGCTACAATTAGACTGCGGCTCCCCAGACCTGCTATTACGCTGAAATGGTTTACCTTTGAATTACACATCTCGTTCAGGAATAGATTTAGCGCTTTCAGGAATATTTCCGATTAAGGAGGACAAATTAAAAGTTAGTACCGAGTTCATTTGCTGGAGGAAAAAAAAAATATTAATGAACGCAAAAACCATAATTCGGTTTAGATGTTTTCAGGGGAGTTTCTTTCCCTGCATTTAATTTTTTCTCCTAAGGATCTATTTTTACAAGCTGTTGACAAGCGGAAGCGGCTGCCGGGGTTCTCAGCGACCTACAGGTGACTAACCGAGGTGTTCACTAAGTGGAATAATGAACAGTATTAGGTGTCAATTAAATCAAGCCTTCCCCAAGGTGCAGGTGCTCCACACTGTACTGACACGTCTCAAGAAGTCGAAGCCTCTTCACCCATGCATGCCAAAAGGCGCATTTGCATATTAAAGAGACGAAATTATTTAACCCAGGCAAAAAAAAAAAAAAGAAAGAAAGAAAAAAAAATCTTCTGGAAATGATAGAGGTTATTAAAACTGTTGACAGGGAGGGAGGGTAATTGGCAGAAAATGAGCGACGAGGCAGTGTTGTACACCGTGTTGTGGTGGAGTTCTTTATCCAGATGCCTCTCTCTCTCTCTCTCTCTCTCTCTCTCTCTCTCTTTTTCTCTCCCTCACATTTTTTCCGACTCTCCGTTTTAGCGGTGAGCATTGTGCGTCGTCGCCCGGGTGTGTAACCTATTACGTTTAGATTGCTCCCTTGCAATTAGTGCCCTTTTTGTCCTCCCTTCAATAACAGCGTGATTATGGAGACTTCAGGAGCGTTGCGCGGTGCCGTCGTCGCTAACAGCTGTTGTCTGCAGGCTCGCTGACGGGAGTGACAAAACATGTTTCCTTTTTGCCGTTTCACTTTCCTGTCTGCCTCTTGTAATTATTACACTCTCATTTTGTGATGATGATGGAGTCTTGTTTTAGTCGCTCTGTGATTAAGACATTCAGAAGACCCCCCCCCCAAACGTTTTGTGTGCGCCTGCAGTTTTTCTTGTCTTTTTTCCCTCTCTCTCTCTCTCTCTCTCTCTGTTTTTTTTTTGTGTTGTTGTGCCTCTAGTTTGTTTTTCTGACAAGATGGAGAAAGAGAAAGACGTGCCGGCTCTTTAGGCTTTTTTGATTTGCTGTTGTATCGGTATTGTTTAAAGAAAAGGAAAAGGCTTGGATGGCAGAACCGCTGATCGTAAAGGAGCATCTGGAAGAGCTTTTTTGTGTTTTACACGCAAACTGAAAAACAACACTTAGTTGTATTATTTCTTTCTAATCCCTCTGTTTGCTTTCTTTAATTTCCTAGGTCTGTTAGAAATCTTGACGTTTTCGAGCAAGCTTAAATATGATCTGATAATTTCATAATATCGAATCATCATCATCATCATCATCATCATTATATTGTCTGCCATCTTATTTTCCTTTTTTTCCTTCTGATTTCTTGTTCATGTGTTTCTGCACATTTTGTCTAAATAAAGGATTCAGTGTTTGCGTGTATTTTTCTGGTAAAAGTTTAAATATTAGTGTACACCAATTATAACCATCTGGCCCCTCGGGGCGTGGCTCTGCAGGGTGTCTCAGGGTGTGCTGTGGTGTCTGGCACCAGGATGTTAGCAGTGGATCCTTTGGGTGCTGTGGGTTGTGTGGCGGGGCCCGCATGGATCAGACTTGTTTGTCCAGTGCGTCCCAGGGGCGCTAGATCGGGTTGGGATCCGGGGAGTTTGTCTGCCGGGTTGGAGGCCCTTGGGCAATTTGGCATCCTGGTTCACGTGCGCAGTGGGCTGTGGTGCACTGGGTGTTCTGGTGCTTTTCTTTCATAGCCAGCTTTAACTTTTTTCAGCAATTTGTGGAAAAAAGACGTCCTGGCCTTTGGTGCCCATGACCGTGTCGCCAGTGTACTGGGGTATAATTGATTTGGTATAATTGAATCAATGTTGTTCTTTTCACCTGGGTGTGGTGTTAATGTTAGGGATGAACATTGTATTTCCATAATGTAATGTATAATTTTATTTGATAGTTTAATGATAGTCACCTTGGAGAGGAGGAAAAGATGAGGACTTTATTTAAAAAATATTTTTACTGTAATATTGAAATCAGTTTTTCTTTCCTCTACAAATCTGAAGGTTGAGTAAAGATATAATTTTTTTTAATCAACAGCATGTAAAGATGAACAAATCTTCAAATCAGTAATGATACCTGTGACCCAGCACAGCTCGTGTTCTGTAACAAGGCTCCTGTGCGAGTGCTTAAAGGAGAAAAAAGTAGAAGAGCCGAAGGAAGTCAAGCCTGACTCTGTGAGACAAAAAAAAGAAAAGAAAAAAAAACACACAATGTACAATTCATGCTTACAAAGAACAATATCCAACTATGAGAGAAGAAGTGCAGAGAGGAATAGAGTGAAGTAATCTCTCTCTCTCCATCTCTCTCTCTCTCTCTCCATCTCTTGTTGAGCCGAGAGAGGGATTGATGAGGAAGAGCAGCTTCCTGTAGTGGGGATTACGACGGCTGTGTGGGGCCTGGGGGCAACGGCAGATGTGCTGGCATCACGCCATGGGGCACGAGTCATTGGGATGGACACATATTCACACACACACACACACACACTCAACTCAAAGACAAAATTTCAAGAAATCGTCCACAAATTTCTATAGTAGAGGGTCACGCTGAGTGAGGAGCTCCTCAATACAACAGAAATATCACAACATGATCCTCTTCACCAGGTGTACTGATATCTAATAAAAATGTACAAAAATGAAGAGAAAAAGAAAAGGAAGGAAAAGTAGTCAGTTGGGATAAAAGGACATTTTATTATCATGTAACGGTACATGGAGAATTACTGCACAAGGAGGATGGTCTGTCCATCAAACAGATAGATAGATGGATGGACAGACAGATAGACAGATAGATAAATAGATGGTCAGACAGACAGATAGATAGATAGATAAATAGATAGATAAATAAATAAATAGATAGATAGATAGATAGATAGACAGCAGAACAGACACACATATAGATAAAAAGACAGACAGATTGATGGATAAATTAACAGAGACAGACAGACAGACAGATTGATGGATAAATTAACAGAGACAGACAGACAGACAGATCTATCTTTCTGAATCCCGGGCCAGTATTATGTAAAGGGGATGTTGTAATAAACTCTGTTCGGTTGATTAATTTCCTGTAACAGCCCGCCCCGCGTGTTTTATGTCCAACACAAGAATGTCATGTGATCAGATTCTCCTCACTCAGTTCACCTCTGCGACAGAATCTGAAATCAGAAATTAGCTTAAGTAGCTACAGAGTTGTTTACAGCGAACAGTGTTACACAACCTCTCTACACATGGCAGGGATTATCATTCTGAACATATTTATATGAACAAAAATAAAATGTAAAAAATTCTGGCACCCCTGAGCAAAATGACGATTGTTTACCCAGAGTGTGTGTGTGTGTGTGTGTGTGTGTGTGAGTGAGTTCTCCTTCTGTTGCTTTTGTTAAACAAGACACTTTGGCTGTGGTTTCTTACCAGGTGCTGAGATCTCCGTTTACAGAAAAACCTGGCTGAGATTTACGAGGGCCTTCACTCTTCCGTTTTATGTCTTTAAAGCCGTGTTTGCAATCTGCTTGCTCTATCTTTTGCTCTGGGTGTGTATTTAATAATTTTTTTTCCCCTCGGAGTGATCCGAGGATGAGAGCGTATCTGTCGCGGCAGGTTTTTAGCAGAGATTGGTTAGCAGATAGCGGTGCGATCCATGCAAGAGCAGCGTGGAGTGTTTGTCTAGGTGTCAAAGACACACACTGCATGGCGGTTTGGCCCGTGGAGTCCCACAGCTCCAGCACCAGCGACTGTCATGACGTTTTTGCCACGCCGCTGTTAGCTGTTATGCTAGGACATCAGGAAGGTGTGCGGATTGATAATCCCTTCAGATGCGTCAAAAGCCTGCTGTTAGTCTAGCTTAAAGGTATTGCCTTGTCAAATGGCAGGCTAGGATTTTCTAGCGCTAGTCTGGAGTTCATGCTAGCGTCAGGACGAACTCTTCCAGAAGTATTACAGCTTTGTTTTCACTCTATCTGAACCTTTCCTAGCGCTAAAGTCTTTTATCTTACATGCTAGTTATACATGCCTTATGTATGCTAGGCAAAGCTAGGCTAGAAATAGAGCGCTAGAATTGGTGTAGCGTTGCATATCAGGGTCTTCCCCCCCCTCCACTTTCCAGAGAAAGTTTTGCCAGTTTTAGTCAAATTTTTTCATAATTTCCAAGATCTATACTGTTTATGTTTTGAGCCTCAAAGAACACAAATAATAAAAGAAAATTAAATGCTATGAAAGCTAAACAGCCATCTAGGAAAATTCATCACTAATTTGATTGTAGCTGTAAATATTGAAGTCTCTCCTTTTGTAATGCTAAGTTAAACTTTCTTGCTGGCTGCATCTACGCTCTCCAAGATAAGTAATCGTGCTGTTTGCGGCATGAAGTAAACAAACCCCATGCTAGATAAGCTACACGCCGGCCTCAGAGAGTTAATTTCGGCTCAGTAGAAGCGCGCTAAAATTATCGTCGCTTTGGGGATTGGAGTGTTTGTTTTTCAGCTGGTAGACCCATTGTTTGAAGCTTTGCTAACACGCTGCATAATCCTCTTGTTTCTGAAGGGAAGGTATCTCTGGAGTGGTGCATGGGTGCTACAAGAGAATAAAACACACACACACATACGCAGGGTTTAGTTTAATCACGCTAGGCTAGGCCAGCTCTGGGGTGCTGGCATTACGGGTGTTTGGGGTATAGGAATTCTCTTCCTCTCAGTGTTTTTGGACGCGCGGCTGCTAGTTTTGCTTTCCGTCTCAAGAGAGACTCCAGATCAGCAGGGTATACGCCAACCACCACTCCTCGCCAAGCGCCCCGTGCCTCGATCTGCCAGAGCGGAGCCGTGCCAGAGGAAGCCAACTCGGATCCGGAGAGGCTCGAAGGCCTGCTGTCGGGGAAAGGGACCTTGGGAAAATGTAAATAGGATACTGATAAGACCTATTGTTTTCATTCCAATGTCACCCAGGCTGAATCGTTTCCCCTCATCGCTTTATCTCGGAGGAGGAGTGGAGGGCGCGGGGGCCCGAATCTGGGAAACAACAATGAACTTTTCCTGGTTTTACAGTTCCAGCGTGGAGTCTTTGGTAACCGAGACATGACCAGGAGTGCGACATGGCGGTTTTCTAAGAACACGTGAAGATTCTAGAGAGGATTAGATTTAATCTTATATATTTAAACCAGGCGGCGTTTGAGTCAAACTGAGACTTGTCAGGAAATTCCTGGTGAATGAAGGTGTGAAAGTGACTGACAGCCGACAGTTCAAGCGCAGTACAGTGATGAGAATTTTAGCTGCAGTAACACATCTGAACGGTGCAAACGTTTTAAAGAAGGCCGTACGTCCGTGAATGACGACCCCGGCCGAGGTCGGAAGCACGGAGCTCGGAACTCCTGATGCTTGACAATCGGCGGATAACTTGTCCCCAACTTGCGGAAGAAAGAGTGTGTGTGTGAACTGTACACACAATCATTCACCAGCACCACTTCCACATTACAGGAACTCGGCTGGGAGTTATCGCCACACAGTCCTGTACAGTCCTGACCTAGCTCCAAGACATTTCCACATGTTTCACATGTTTAAAAAAGGAGCTCCTGGGAGGCCGGTGTTTCAGATATGATTCAAACAGACACTCCGATCATGGCTCTGGCACACTGAGAAAACTTTCTACATGAAACACTGGCATAAGTGCATTAGTGTAGCAGGGGATTATATAGAGAAATAAAGGGAGATTTTACTTATTCCGCACAATCAAAAGTCCTGCTTTGACTCGAACTCCCCTCTGACTTTTTTTACATGGTTTAATACCTCTGAGGATCGTTTATATTTTGTCGTGAGAATTTCACGGACGTTCTTATTGTTATTGTTAACGCAGTTTTTTTTAAATTACGCGTAATTAATGCTACAAATAATACATTAATTTAAAAAATACAGATTGAAGAAGAAAAAGAAAAAATGCTGGATTATTATTAGTGATGTATAAGATGACAGGTGTGCTAGCATGAATGTTGAAGCTGTAAAACAACAAGTTGTGAAGGAAGCAGGACAGAGACAGACGCTAAAGCTCCGCCGCATCGTTCTCTTTATTAATAGTTATAGCAAGAGGTTTCTACTAAAAACTTCTTATCAGGTCACACTATTAGTTGTTAAAGATTAAGCACCGCGCTTCAGGGTGTGCCTGTTACCTTTGCATAAGCGGGAAGAGATTTTAAATTCTAGGGAGTCGAACAGACGAGGAACGTTCCTCCTTTTATTCCTGACGAGGAAAAAGAATTCCACAACAGCTTTTGTAACGGTGCTTTGAAACAACCCAGATGACCTGCGCTCTAACCTCGTTATTTTCTTCTCTCTGAGATTTGGAGCTGTGATGCTTCAGTTAGCGATGTGCCGCTAAGCTTTCAATGCATTCCTCTGAATTTAACACACACACACACACACACACACACACACATGCACACATACACGCATACATGCAGACAAACACGATGGAAATTCCTCACCTCTTCCAGGTAAAAAGGAGCACAGGGCAGGTCTGGCACATTCCAGATGTAGTGTGTGTGTGTGTGTGTGTGTGTGTGTGTGGAGGAGTGCAGGGAGCGACTGCTCTCGAGGGAGGCAGAGTGGAGCAGAATGGGAGCTGGCACCGCATTATCTCCAACAGTTGGTGCATTGCTTAATGATCAAGTGCTGGAGCGGCATCTGTGCTGTGTGTGTGTGTGTGTGTGTGTGTGTGTGTGTGTGTGTGTGTGTGTGTGTGTGTGTGTGCGCGTGTGTGTACTAAAAGCAAGGAATATGGGAAGGTCTTCTGTAAACCTTTTGACCCGATCAGGACAGTTTGCATCTTAAAAGGAAGTTTGTGTTTTTGCCTCGTTTCATCTGCAACGAAAGAATTTGTGGTTCTGTTTGTGTGTTTGTGTGTGTGTGTGTGTGTGTGTTTTGAATCTGACGGGAGTTTCGAGTGTGTGTGTGTTGACAGAGGAAGCTCTTTCACCCTTCTGGAGGAGAAGCAGAGTCATGACGGACCCCCTCTGAGTGAATGTGTGTGTGTGTGTGTGTGTGTGTGTGAGATCCTTCTGCCAGGACACACACAAATCAGCCATGAGGTCGAAGAAACAAACCGTGGCAGGAAAGTGGAAAACAGGAGCGGTGTTAGAGTGACCCGCAAACCGGGAGTGAGATAGACGGGCCGGGTCAGATTTCAGAGACGAGCAGGATGTTTGTGTTTGTGTATCGTTGCCGTTTGCGCGTCTGACACGTGAGCTAGAGGAACGCTACGTATGGTCCTGAGGTGACACGTCTGGTTTTCACATGACGCCCACGAGCATGATGATCTGTTAGGGCCGGAACGTTCTTGCAAGCTACAATACACAAAGTACCGAAGTCGTGACCGCGGCTGTCACACGCACGAATCGTCATTCACGTTTTTCCTCTAAACAAGCAACGCATTGTGCGCGTGAGCTTCGCCTGAAGCCCTCTGTCCTCTCCTTATTCACTTACTTTTTTGTCATGATGTCATCCTGCTACAGATGATCATCTCACATCACAGTTCACAGATGAAGAGAAGGCGCGGCAGTATGGCAGCACATTAACGCGCTCGGCCGAATACGTTACCGTTTCTATAGCGACGGCTCGTTTGTGATCGTTGGTCAGGTTTGTGTAAAGTATAGAAGGAGTCTCCAGTGTCAGCGCTCTGAAATAGAATGGGATGTTTTTTTTTTGTCTAATTAACTTGAAAAGAGAGAGAGAAAAAACACAAGAACAGGAAATATGTTTTTTTTATGTTTTTAATGTAATTATAAATATTTTTTTTCTGATGTAAAAGGAATGAAACCCTTTGTGATGTGAAGTCACAGGAAAATAATCAACGATGGAGTATTAACCAGATATGTCTAGTTTTATTTATCATGCAAATTCTCTAAATGTAATTGGAGTGGATGTTTGATTAAACAAACCCTCATTTGCACACACACACACACACATATACTGTATGTACATACCCTCATCCTCTTATCGATTGTCTTTGCGTGAGTGTGTATGATTAAATGAGGTGAGGCCCACTGTAGTGAGTGTATGGGAGTGTGTGTGTGTGTGTGTGTGTGTGTGTGTGTGTGTGTGTGGTGGGAACGGTCTGACCCAGGCTCGGAGGCTCTGCCTGGCGAGCAGCGTGTTCTTTATCAGCGTCCCCGGACGGACAGCGGCTCTGCAGATTCCAGCCATTCCTCCTCCTGATTCATTGTCTGCCGGACAAATGTTAATTGTTTTCATCATCGGCGTCCTGCCCCGTCCGTGCCCCCTCCACGTCTAGTCTAATGTCTCTCTGGGGTGCCTGATCGGCCTTATCGCGAGTCAAACCCCAGAGCTCGTGAGAAATCCACGGTGCTCGTTAAACTCTGTGTGTGTGTGTGTGTGTGTGCATCTTTGTCCATGTCTCCTACTCAGTTTTGATCCAGTCTTCGTTTCTCGTTATCTTTCTATTGATTCATTAAAACAGATTCTGTAATTCGTAAACTATCACGTTGTAACTCTGTGATTTTTTTATTGTATTTTTCTCCTCTAACACCATCTGATATGTAAAACCCAAACAATATGGAAATGATAGAGTTAATGTTCTTATAGATACAGGAACGTTGTGGAAATGTTGTCGAAACGTTCCCCGATGTTATGCAAAAGCTTCCTCAGACACACCTAGAAACCTGAACGTGATTAATGTCAGATTCAAAAGCACCTTTTACCGTAATGTTTAGAAAACGTTCTGCAAACCGCATCACAGTCATCATCTGATAATTACCATCTTAGCACTTTTATTTACAAAAAGCTACAAATTCAGAAAATATTCCTCCTGAGACAAAGTTGTAGTAAAAAAACCATCGTAGAAAATAAAACAACAGCAACATCAATAATAATAATAATAATAATAATAATGAAGCAACATAAAGATCTTATTTTTAATATTAGCTATTCTTTACTTTAATTTTTTAATACTTTATTTATTTATTTTTTATTACTATATGTTTTGTATATTTTGTGAACTTCCTGACATCACCACCATCACCTTCTTTGTAGGAAAATAAGTACTTTGTTAAAATTTAATAACATATTTCTTCTTTATTCCTAAGAGCAAAGTGGATAAAGGAAACGTAAAAACATAAAGAGGAAAAAAGTCCGACATGACATGAAGGAAAATATAGCAAAGTAGCAAAAATGACGAGCCGAACTGAAACACTCTTCATTTCCGAGATGAGTCACATGTACCGGTCTTTTTTTTTTTTTTTTTACTTAAAGTTTATTTATTTATTTATTAATTCTTGCCAGGAAATTTCCACCAGTGAGAGAAACTATTCCCGACCCCTGATACTGTACATCTCTCATAAAACATTTCAGATCACTGTTACAGCGCTATCGTTACAGCGTGACTGAGAGGGAGTCGCGGCACCGCGCAGCTCTCTCTCCGAGCGTTCACTTCAAAATTCTAAACTATGAGTTTTGCGGCGCGGTGGAACAGATTGTTTCTACAAACTCTAGAGCTAGGTGCTAACTGCAGGTGCTAAGGGTTAGCATAGTCCTGGCTGCGAGCTAGCTAGATTTGTGCTCGATCCGGACTGAGAGTCGGGGATAAGTTTCTTCATACGGCAATATTTAAAAAAAAAAAAAAAAAACTTTACCTGACATCTTTCACTGTCTCTCTCTCTGTTCGTGAATTCATTCGAGTATAATTAGTTATTATAATGATTACAATTCAGTTAAAAGCCTGATCCTCCTTCTCTTCTGTTCGTGTTTTCAGAAACGTCCTGCATGGAGAAACTGCTTTCTAAAGAGTGGAAGGAGAAAATGGAGAGACTGAACACGAGCGAGCTTTTGGGAGAAATACAAGGTGAGTTCCCTTCGCTTCAAAACCGAGACCTTTTTATTAAAAGTGAGCCGAAATCCTGTCGGCGAATCCAGACAGGTTCTTCCCTCGGGGATCTAATCAGCGCTTGGCCTGCTCTCTGAGAGCGCTTTCACAGCTACGAGTCTGACTCTGAGTCTGATTCTTCTGACTCCTTTACTGTTTCATTTGCTTTGGGTTTAGACAGCACACCATTGTTTGCTGAACGAATCAAAGTGTAAAGAAATGTGTGTGTGTGTGTGTACAGTATGTGTGTGTGTGTGTGTGTGTGTGTGGAGCTCAAAAACGCCTTCTTTCATCATTCATTAGTCAGAAATGACATAAAAAATTAAACAAATGTTCGTCAGAAAAATTCATCCGAGCACTGAGGAGACAAATAGGTTTATAAATAACCAGTTTAAAATGTTTTGCGTATGATTTATTTTCTTCAAATACGTTGCGTTTCTGCCGTCCTGCTGTGCAACGTTGGCTCAGTTTAGCAGCTTTATTCATTTCCTCGCTAGAGTTCTCTCCATGCAGAAGTGAAGCGCACCTGAGTGTTCTCACGCGCCTAAAGAACCGCGCACCGAAGGCCGAGAACTGAGAACACACCAGGGTTCTGTTAAAACACTCAAAACTCTTATTAGACTGAGTCAGTAGATAAATCATTTATTGGGTTCCTTAAGAACCTTTATTTAATGAACCTTTTATAGTTCTTGATGTGGTGTCTAATCATTTTCTCCTACCCTGTCAGAACCTCCTACCAGTAGCAAAAATTTATATATACAGTTATATCTATTATATACAGTTCTATCTGTCTACTTTCTCAATATCCCTATAGTTTTATCATATTATATCATAGTTTTATCAGAGGTTGCGCTCTAATTATCCGCCAGTTATCCTGACGTCCAGGTGGCACTTTGTGACATCTTGTTTTTAAAGTTACCAGGATAAAACCCCTCTTAGTTTAACACTAGTAGCGCTTTCTGACAAGGGTATCTGTCAGTCCACTAGCTGAATGTTAGATTAAGCACATAAAACAAAATGTGCAATAAAATAAAAAAAATAAAAAACTTTCAGAACTAAACATGAACCCACAGGATGCCGGGAGCGGTAGCATGGATTTATGGGCAGCACGCTAAAGCTGCAAAACTGGCATATTTTTGGCGTGTGCACACACACACACACGTGGTCAGAGTAGGTAGGAGAGACTGATAGGTAGGACAAATTTATAGAACAGTGGACCATGAAATTGTCCTTAAAGACGGGTACAATGAGGGGTGCCTTTATTTTTAACACACAGTAAAGGAGTTACTTTTAGAAAAACAACTACGACAGTCACATTTGGACACATTTGGGAGAAAAAATATATAAATATAAAGGATCTGTTTGTCCATCGTTGTCCAAACTGATAATGTGTGTGTGTGTGTGTGTGTGTATGTTTTGTATAATACTCACTATATATCAGAACACACTTTATGTATCACAGCTGTTTCTTGCTGAAGATGAGCTCCTGTTCTTTCCTCTTCTGTTTTTTTCTCTCCTTTTTTTCTTTTTTTTTTGTCCTCGGCCGGCGGCAGGTCTTAGCACGGACTGTTACAGGCGTGTGTTTATGTAGCAGAAACAGCAGCAGCCGGCACAGAACCAGCGCTCTGATAACACGGCAGCGTCCGTCTCTCTGCGCTCTCCCCCCTCCTTAATCATGCCGTCTCTCTCTCTCTCTCTCTTTCTGTCTCCTCATCATTCTTTCCTGTTGGTCGGCACCAACACCCTGTTTTTTTTTTTTGTAATTATATTAAATTCTTTTATATTTCATGTGCACACGTACATTTTCACACACTATTTATTTATTTATTTACATTGATTATCATACATAACATTCTTCCATAGTGTTAATGATTCTGGATCAGATTTTATTCTCTCCATGTAGTTATTAAGAAAGAAAGAAAGAAAGAAGTCATGCTAATAAGTGTATTCATCAGCAATAACCTTAATGAATCCCCAACGTGTAAATCACGTCACGGAAAATTCATTGTACCTCCTTCCCTCGCCGCGCGCGCCACCGTAGATCAAAGTGCAGCGGGGGAAATGGCGGGCGGGAGCAGGGGGATGATTTAGCCCTTTTGAAAGGAGATATTTTTAAATTACAGGGCATTTTTGTGCTTGATAAACGGCAAAGAAAGGACGGAATGGGTGGTAGGGTGGAGGGGGGAGGAGGGGTGAGGTCACACTTGCGAAGGTAGAGGCAGGTAGAAGGGATTTAAAAAGGAAGAAGAAGAAGAAATAAAAATGCCTTTTGTAGCACACTACACATACACACAAACACAGACACACACACATACACACACACATACACACACACACACATATATATATATATATATATATAGGGAGTGAAGATAGAAAAGAAAAGAGAGAAACAGACAGAGCTACTTTTCATATCACACCGGCAGCCTAAGGTTTCTAATTAGCGTGCCATTTCATATGACTGTAGACATTTCAAATGGCTGCTTTGTGCTCCCCCGTTACAAAATGTCTCTCTGGTGCGTTTGAAGTCGACCCGATGTAAGTGCGGGCAATTAAAAAGGGAAGCTCAGGGTTGGAGAGACACACAAGGTCTGCTTAATTAAAACACAAACAAAGGCACCAAGCTGAGGAAAGAAGAGAAAAAAAAATACACTCACGGACGTAGACCGCGCACACACACACACACGCACACACAAAGCATTTGATTAAGATCTAAAGTGCAATGATAAATCAGATACCACGTTAATTGTCGAGTTAAAAAATCAATACGGAGGCCACGCATGCCTGTAAGTTCACATGAATAGGGACGAGGGCCAGATAAAGGATGACACCAGGATGAAAAGCCGCGGCTGCCTGCCTGGCCTTGCTATTTCTCCTCCTGACTGTAAGGCATTCAGAGCACCGCCGATGGAAAACACTCGGATCATTGTTCGCCTCAATTGTTGTGAAGCTTCTGAAATAAAAGTTCAGTTTTGATATTTCTCAGAGTGAAAAAGAAAATAATGTGACCTTTGCAAAAAAATAAAGAAAAAACCTATGGTACGCATGCTCCTGGACTTATGATGATGTTCTGTACAGATGAACTCATTGTATGATTTGGAAGTCAAAAATGCAGCTAATAGCATACACTTAACCTACCGGATATCATGGCTGAAGCGAGCCTAGCTTTAACGTGCTCAGAACACTGACGTTAACTTACAGCTGGGCAAAATCATCTGACACAAGCACAGTCTCGCTAAATTTCTCATATCATTCATTAAACACTGTACTAAAAGTAAAAAAAAGCGGCCAAATTTAGTGTCAAAATGTGCAGTACCTTGAATGACCACTAGGACTCCAAAAGTGAGCCAATCCCCATAGATCAAAAGAATTAAACATGTTTACAGCCTGGTACAAAAACCAAAAAAAACCAAAACGGTTTTGGTCTCCATAGCTAGATTTCTCGTTCATGACAACTGTTCATTTTTATGGAACTCATCAGTTAAAATTTTATTAAGCCAGAAAATTATGCGTAATTAGAGATCGTGGGCAATTTGAGTGACAGCTGTATTGTCTGCTCTGCATCACTTTAGCAAACCAGCTAACTGCAATCGTTATAGTTTAACTCACAACAAGAACTGTAGGAGTTGACACGGGATGACGGAGTTCCAATGCAACATAACGTTGTAAGTAGGTGTGTTCCAACCAACAGCTAGGCTCCATTTGTTTTGCCCATTTATGGATTACCCGGGAGTTTAGGGCGGAGTCAGCTTCTGCCAAAATGGGCCAGAGCTCCCGTAGCTGAGCTTCAAAACCGCTCTTCAGAAAACCTACGGGTGACGTCACCGAGTGCTTGTTCAGTTCTTTTCCTCCAGTCTGTGGTCCCGTCACTTGCTACTTAAAGTTCAAGTTGATTGTGTGCATTAATACAAACTTGCGATGACTGTCAGAGCTGCTGAAATTCAAAATGAATCAACACCTTCTGACCAATCGGAGTCCAGAAATTAAACACCAGATAAATCTAACTAAAGAAAAGTAACCTCTGGACTCCAACCAACTCTCCACTTGTGCTCCTTCTGAAGCTCCTTCAAAAGGTCTGAGCACAGGGCCAGATCTTGCCCAAGAAACCATGCAGGATGGCTTTTTTTCCCCTCCTGAGCGACGTGTTTGTTTTCATCCTGATCTTAGCTGTCAGTCAGGAGGAACGGTGAGGAGCGAAGTGGAGATCTGCTGAACAAAACCACAGAACAGGAGAGGCAAGCTGTCTGGAGCGCGGCCAAGCCACAGCGCGGGCCAGAGAGAAACCGAGCACACGGATCACTAGCTACAAACACACACTGTATATACATACACATACACACACACACACACACACACACACACACAAACACACACACGAGTTCAGTGCGTCAGGATGGAGAGAGAACAGAAGAGACGCTGGACTTGACAGATCAGTTTCACTATTAAAACGTAGCGTTTATTTATTTATTTATTTTTTACCAACAACCTTAAACAGAATCATGAGCTTTATGATTTACAAACACAAAAAGAACGAGCAGGATTCTGATTGGTGTAGGGAGTAAAAAACACGACGTCTGATTGGTCGAAAGGACATGTGTACAATCTGTGTGACTGCTGCTTATAGTACAACAAACTTACCTTTAAACCTTTTAGATAATAATAATAATAATAATAATAATAATAATAATAATAATAATAATAATTTCCATTTACTCAGTGCCTTTCTAATACTGAAGGTTGCTATAAATAAATAAATAAAGTAAGCAATATGAATAAATGCAATACACATTATCATTACATATAAAAAAAGAAATAAAATTATCATTAATAATAAATAAGTATGAAAACATTTAATCAGTCAATCAAGTAAAATCCATAAAGTTAAGTCATCAAGTTTCACCTTTCTGTGATGTGCTTGTTTATAATCCACACAAAAAATAACTATACTGTATAAAACTATGAAGATGCCACTAGATTTGCAATTATATTTTTATTCATAGCTAATAAAATCAAGACACATTTCAGCATAAATCTCTGGAACAATTAATTCCCACTTTAATAAATATGTTTTTAATACCTATAACTTTAAGTTATTTTACATATACAGTAGGCCAATATATTTATGAGATATTTTATGTTTATGTTCTTAACATTTGTTTTCTGAAACCGTTTATAATTGCAGCTAATCGTACCGAGGTTGCTAACACGAACTAAACAGAAAGGATTTTCCTGACACATAGTGCACAAAAAAAAGAAGTTAAAATAAAATAAATTAATAAGTCTGTAATATGCTCGGTCTATAACGTACTTGTTTTATTGAGTGACGTGTCAAGTGCGGAAACATCCCCCGTTACTCAGCCATTGTTCCTGATAGAGAGCTAACAGAGAGAGAGAGAGAGAGAGAAAGACAGAGAGAGAGAGAGAGCAGGGGAAAAGAAATCACCTCCACCCATCAGGCGCTTGTAAAATATTCTTCCATTCGCCCGATTCAGAAGTGCCACACTTTGCATTTTCTCAATAGGCAAACTGTTTGGCCTTATGTACCCAAGTGAAATATGAGCTACAGTAAATTATTATTCTTTGGGCCACATTTGCGAGATGAATGCCGGCCGAGGCGTGCTCCGTTGCTCTCCTAATGAATTGAGGGATTTAGCTTGTGGTGTCGGGGTGGCAGAAAGGCGCACCTTGTTTTCTGCCTCGCCTGCTTCTCTGACACGGTGTTATAGAAAACCCTTGCAAACAGAAGAGAAAACACACCACACACTCGCACACACACACACACACACACACACACACACACACACACACACGTACATGCATGCACACACACTCCGACAGACAGCTCCGGCCAAAGGAAAATCACCCCGTGGACAGCGGCCTGCCAGACACATGCTTAAGCGTTCTTACTGCGCAAATATTTTCATTTATTAAGCACATCCAAAAAGCTTCCGTGTGCAGTGTCTGGCCTGCGCTCTGTTTTCTCCGAGGCAGTGAAACTCTAGCGTTTTTATAATTCAGATATTAGAAGCGCGTCTTTGTGCGAGTTAACTTGAACAAACGCTCGCTCATAAGCCGGTGTTCAGGACGCCGTCGTATTTGCATAGCTATACGGTTCTGTACTCTGATTGGTCAGAATCTTTATGCGAATCTTACTCACCCGTTCTCTGTAGCGCTAATCCTGGAACGAGCCTGTCTCAGGGGACTAGTGGCAGGTACACCCTCGTGCATTACGGGAACACCAATCTGCATGTCTTTGGGAAATGTGGGAGGAAACCAGAGTACCCAGAGGAAACCCATCAATTAGGTACTCCGGTCTCTCTCCACAGTCCAAAGACACGCAGATTTGATTTCAGATTGCGCGTTGTGTGTGAGTGTGTGGTTTTTTTGTCGTACCTTTTATGGACATTCCACGGCTTTAAATGTAACTATAAATGGATAAAAAGTACATGGTATTCTTTAAGAATAAAAATACTGCTATAGAAAAGGCATAAAACACCTCAGGACTTTTGAGTGGTATCAGTAACACGGCGTCATCGCATCATCATTATTTTACCATAACCTGAGACCTGAGAGGGAAAATAAGCCGATCTCGTCTACACGCCCAGGTCCCCTGATTACAAACACCAGGGTCACAAATGTCCTGCTTCTTTAACTCCTACACTGCCGTGAAACCTTAGACACGAGCTGTCTAGCCTTAACACAAATCCTTTGTGACTGAAGTGCTTAAGTATCAGCAGAGGCAATCAGATCAAATCACACGAGCAACTCTTCCAGGCAGTGTTGAAGTTTTTTTTTTTTTGGATTGAACAAGGCCTTGAATTGGGGCCAGGTTTAAGCCTAGCTCTGTGATAAAAGCAGGAAGATGTCAAGGCATCGCCGTATGAGCTGAATTAGCAATTTTTTATTATTATTATTATTTTTTTAAAGAGTGGCCCGCATGCTCGCACTCAAGGTCTCTACGCACCGGCCAAGTCCGAGCCCCGAAACATGACATTGAGTTTGGATTTATCTTATTAGCTTGGTTCTAAATCAGTGTCAGCTTTGTACTGGGTTCTAGCTTCAGCTTAATTGTCAGCAGGATATAAAGAAAAAAACACTCTATGAAGGGCACCTCGCTTTAATTAGTCGAATTTTTCAAGAACTGAACACATGTGGGATCGTTCCACACGTACCTCACGCTAACCCCTCCCATGTCCTCAACTCAGAAATGCATAATAGACAAGGACATTCACACATTTACCTAAATCATGCTAGCTAGCACAGAACCCTATTTGCATTGGCAAGCGCAGCTAATTGCGCTTAAGTGCTCGAGGCTACACTGTCTTCTTTTTCGCTAGTTCAACAAGACTTTCGCCCTCTGTCAAGCTCCAGCAAGGCTGTTACCTTTCATTCTGCATTTAAGCATAGCTCTGAAATGTTTTTTTTTTCCTGAATTGATGGCTTGCGCGGGCCATATGCTGACATGCGGTAGCACGTCCATGCTCAAGCTTGTTAATGAAGTTTTATTGGCAGGATTAGCAAGGTTTTATATCATCGCGTAGGGGCTGGCAGCCAGGTAAAACAGCTGTCGCTCGTATTGTTTCAATTCAGGGGAAAGGAAAGCACTTTTAGGGTCGTATCACTCCAAACAGCATGAATTTGTGTGTGTGTGTGTGTGTGTGTGGTCTGGAGATCCTATTATTTTTAAATATTTTTTTATAATAGTTTAGAATCCGTTTTTATATTTCTGTACAGTTCATATATCACAGAGAGTCATTAAAATAAATTCAAAGATGCAATGGAGAAGGTAAAACAGAGTAATTCTATATGCCTTAAATTATTCTTCAAGCTCCTTCACCTTGACTTGCACAGCAGACGATCCACGTAAAAACGGATAAAACTAAACTTGTAGATATAATCAAATTCTCTGTAAGATTTTACAGTCTCCAATGTCAGAGGTAAAACTGTAATGTTACGGTTTCTTCAGACATTTACAGTGTGTTCTGCTTCGAGTTACACCTTTTTTCTCATACTGAAGATCCCAAGTGCTGAGCCTCCAGCCACGTCAGGCATGTCAGCTATGTGTAGTGTGTGTCCGGACTCGGATCTCCGGCACAATCACCGCTTTTTACAGACCTTCCAATTTACTTAGGATGGACTCGCAGCATATGGGGAGCATCCACAATGGCTGACTGACGGAGAGACAAAGAAATTCCAGTGCTGGGACGTTTTGGGAAGAAAAAAAAAGTCATTCACATTTAGTCATAATGGCTCAGCTGTCCTTACCAAAGACTGGGGAAAGAATAGGGAGCCTTGTGATTCTTTTTTTTACGTCCTTTTTTCCCCCTCATCGTTCTTTCTTTTCCTGTGTGTGCGCTCAAAGCTTTTATCTTCCTCATTCACTCGGGACTGTTCAGAGTTACAAGCTGCCTTCTCTCTCTTCTCTCCCTGCTGCAGGACTTGGAACTCAAATTAGGGCCCGCTTGATTAGAAAAGGAAAAGAGGGGGGGAGGCTTGAGTTGAGAGAATAGCTGTTGGACAGAACAAATCGCACCCCTACAAAGTGTCTTTTATTCTTTAGGTCCTCTTTTTGCTGGACCCCCCTCTTGTTCAGTTGTTCACTGGGGTCTCTGTTGCTTTGATTCTCTGTCCATCATTCATCGTCTATATGTGTCTTCTGGTCAGGGATTGGTGAAAAAAGTAAGGGTGGGGCGGTTGAATTAGGTAACTGCCCCGGGTATTCTCCCAGGACTTTAACTGATCCATATGTTCAGCTCAGGTATCTCTCTGAGCTTTGTGCTCTGTAATTCTCAGCCCTCATGGGCATTGGTATGTTTTTACTCAACTGCCCCTTTAACCTGTCACCACGTATTACCTGAGTCCTGAAACTTTGCCGTCTTTAAAAGCGTGGAGGCTTCCTGAGCAGACTGTCTCCTTCCAGAAAAGATGATGAGAGGAGACACCTTTACAAGAGAGTCTAGACCCACTGCTGTTAAAGAGCTGCGCAGTACGCACGGATGGCCTCTTTGTCAGCGGATGCGGTCTCTGTCCTCTGCATGCTGCCCCGTCCAATAAAACATGTGCTGGCATTTTAAAGTGATCCATAATCTGGAGAAGGAGGAAAAGGATTTGGATGCGGGCAAAAAACAAAAAACATCTGGTGGGCCATATGCTTAATTATGAAATGGTAGACACGTAAAACAGAGTAGTTTAGCCAGTATGGTGGATTCTGCTGTATAGGTGTTTTCCTGTATTCTTTTCACTCCAGTTGCTTCCCAAAACACTATCTTGGCAAAATAGCTACTTGCATATAACTCTAGAGCATTCAGCAATACATTCCTCAAACCGGGCCTCAGAAAAGAGGACAAGACGAGAGCAGAATGGGGAGACAGTAGAAAGGCTGACAGTTGCTATTATGGTGGTGTAGGAGCAGTGGGAAGAGGAGGGGGACAGCCTCAGTCCTGTACAATTGAGAAGAGACTGAAAAACAATGTGAGCTCTGTTGGTATGCTTCTAGTGTTTGGGCAAAGCAGCGTTCCCCAACACACGGCCCCTGTACCGAACTCTTTTGCTCCCATCTTTCTCTGTCTCATTCTTTTTTTTTTTAAACAATGAACACCTGTAACACACATGTGGTCATGGTCATACATGTGTACAGAAACATGCAGTGGCCTCACATCAGTCAATGTCACTCAAGCAACTGGTATTGTTTAGAGCTTGAGAATTTAAAAAGCAGTAACAATATACATTATACTGAGTCAATCATTATGCAAGTGCACATGCTCTACAGTTCCTTCATTCTAAAAACAGTACCGCAAATAAAATGAAAAATAAAACATAAAGCAGGCAAGTCAAACAAATAGCAACAAAGCCAATAGAGGAGTCCCAGACTATCATGTACTGAGCCTGAATAAATGCTAACGGGTACAACAGGTAAAGTTTAAGATGGGACCTTAGGCTTCAAAATAGAGGGGGTGTGTCTAATAGCAGCCAGGAACCTGTTCCAGAGTCCAGGGGTGTGATAGGAAAATCCCCATTCACCATTCAGCTTTAATCATGACCTTGAAACAGATTTTGTGAGGAAGCCCTCGAAGTTATAGTAACTCTAAATAGGTGAGGCAAAAAGTGGCCAGAGCATCAAGAGCTTCATATAGCTTTTACCTGAACCCTAAGCCCAGAGTTCCACAGGGCTTGGACAAGTCCATTCGAATTAGCACATCTTCTATATTGTCAGAGAGCAGGCGAGAAACAGGACGACGGAGATAAGCCAAATGATAAATGTAGAACTGAATGACAAACAGGATTTAAAAAGTTTTATTATCAGCTTTTTTTTAAAATGATGGCCGTTTGTGAATAATGTGGATAAGAATAGTGCCAGTGGACAGAGGATGAATATAAAGATGGAGTCTGAGATCCAGCATAGGCAGGAACTGAGCAGGAGCTCAGTGACGTGAGCAAGATGTTTAGCTCCAATTCTCTATTCTCATCCCAGACTCCTTCTTTAAAAGCTTCCCGGTGCAGAATAGTGTAGTGTTATGCTCTTCGACATCCTCTTGTCTACTTGTGGACACTGCCGACAAAGCATGGATGTGTGTGTATTGGGTGTGTAGTAGCCTTTCCAAACAGCAGCACGCCGATAAATGCGGTCCTTCATGGCTCAAGCCAAAGGTTAATAAAATCGGTGTCCAACTGTATCAATTTTACAGATAAGCTATTCACGACAAGTGCACCGAGCTGAATAAGAAGTTGATTCAGGGCCATCGAAAAAACCACACGCAGCAGCTATGAATGGACGCTTTTTAGGGGGCTTTCTCCTTTTTTTTTTCAGAGTGAGGATAAATGGAGAATTGCCGTGTCTCTCTCTCTCTCTCTCTCTCTCTTCGTTGCAATGCTGGCTTAAACGCTGCCAGAGCGCACCTCTGAATGGGGGGCTGGAGGTTGACAGGCCCTATTAAGACAAATGGCCTTCCTCATCGGAGAGATAAAATAAATCAGGTGTTTAGTCAAATTAAAATAGTTGAACTGGAGCGAGGTCCCCGGGGAGCCCACGGGGGGAGAAACTCAACACAGATGTGGATGATGAAATAAAGGAAGACACCCAGGAAAGAATTTCAGAAATGAGCTGTACTGTACTACATTGTAACACACCCCATATTTCTCCTCCTCCTCTTCCTCATTTCTAGGGGTCTCCCTGAGTCTGTATCTTTCTTAAATGTGCAGAAACAGCAGCATGTCACCCTTTTAAAAGAAAAAAAACAGCAAGGAGGACAGGGAGAGCACGCAAGTAGAAAGTGAGTTACTGTCCAGCCTCTCACGAGCAATTACGCTCCATGTGCAAGTCAATGAATGGATCACTTAGCATTGATTAGATAGAGGTGCAGCAGGACTGCCTCGGCTCTCTCGCACACAAATAAAGACGAACTCGGTGAAGATGTCCTCCTCCTTCAAACACGCACAAACACACTCAAATACACATAGACCTGAGTCTTTTTGTGATTGTAATGATGCTCAGTAATGAGACTGTGTTTGATGTTGGTGTGTGAAAGAGAAATAATGAGACAATGCTGAGGTGATGGTGACCCTGTTGGGAAAAACTCAGGAAAAGTGTTTGTGTCTGAAGCTTCCTTAATGAGAATGGAGAGCAGTCATTAAATTGGCCTTCGGCACATCTACACAAATGCAAACACAAACACACATGCAAGCTTGCATTGTCTGCCAGTAATCAGCCAGCTTCACACATCTAACACCATCATCCCTGTTCTAACAGGAGCTATTGTGGCCTATGCTCTGTTTCACCAAGGAGCGAGAACTTTAATGAGCCTGTCCTCACATCTAGGCTCACCTCTAGGTTATAGCACTCAAGAAACAAAATTATCAGAAAACCAAAGCCAAGCAAAAGTCCAGTTATGATTTGCTTCCTTTTGTGTAGATCTGAAGTCTTTTTCTAACGTTTTTCAA
The DNA here is from genome assembly GCA_028565275.1 of Leiocassis micropogon. Classification (NCBI taxonomy): domain Eukaryota; kingdom Metazoa; phylum Chordata; class Actinopteri; order Siluriformes; family Bagridae; genus Leiocassis; species Leiocassis micropogon. The sequence goes on along the minus strand of JAOVVA010000004.1, from coordinate 1,049,726 downwards.
AACGTTCAGTCACTAGGTCGCGTGTTCCACTGCATTTATGTCGTTGTTCCTGCACATGCATGGATTTGAATGGTGCTCTTATCCCATTTGTATTGTTAGACATCATTGATTATAAAATATAGTCATAGGCTCAGATTATTTCCCCAGAATTCCTACTGAAATGAAGGGTGCCAATACTAACGATTCTTATAATATCTCTATTTTCCAAAGCTTTTCAGCTCTTAAAGAAGGAGCACTCTGAGCATTCATATGATCATGTTTAACCTTCAGGATCACTTTACGATTGTAAAAAGGTGTTTGTAAGGAACCAAGATGGACTAATGTGGTTATGTAAGGACGTACAGTAATGTTGGGGAGTTTGAGACTGTCTGAATCTGGTGGCAGATCTCAGAAGCTGCTGGAAGAGGATAATGAAGCAAGATACCCAGCAAATATTTTGTTATATTGGAACAGTGCCAAAGATTTGCAGATTTAGAGGAGGGAAATAAATTCTGATCCACTTGAATAAGGACTGGGCGTCAGCGTAAGTGGAAAAGACAATGTGTGGGTGTGAAATAACAGGAATGGTTAAACTTCTTGTTTTGAATTTCATATTTCTGGAGGCTGTGGACTGCAGAGAAGGTGGGATACTGCCTTAATGAATGGAGCAAAAAGGGGTATTGAAAGGCGTGTGGACAAGGCATAAAGCGAGTAACTTAACCTGAAGGGGTTTAGGGGGGAAAATGCAGCATAAATGAGACTATTGTTTAAAGTTCTGCAAGAAGAAAAAAGCCAAGCATTTAATCCTGTGGTTTGGACGGAATTTTCCGGGTGAAATTAAACATCTTAACAAACCAAGAATCCATCTTGAGTCCAGTCTGGAATACTATTGCTAAATGTATGCATCTCTAATCTTTTTTCTTTTTCTATACTTTTGGATCTCAAGACATGGTTAATTTAACAACAAGCTCATCTCTATTGGTTTCACGCTGTCTTGAAAGTTCTTATACATCTTTAAACCTGTGCCATTGGCATGGATATACATGGGTCAACTCATGAGTGAGAGTCTGAGATGTGCCTTGTGTCCATGTCCAGGTACTCCAGAAAGTCTGGCTGAGAAAGAGAGGCAGCTTTCGACGATGATCACACAGCTGATCAGCCTGAGAGAGCAGCTCCTGGCCGCCCACGACGAGCAGAAGAAGCTGGCCGCCTCGCAGATGGAAAAGCAGCGGCAGCAAATGGAGCTGGCACGGCAGCAGCAAGAACAAGTGAGATCTCTCTTTCTTTTCCTGTCACTTTCCTTTCCACCTCTCACATCTGTATATCCCCTCCCAGACCTTTTCTCGTTTCTGTGGCTTGAATTGAGTTTCATCCTTTTAACCTTAACATCTCGCAACTTTAATAGCTGTGCTGCGCTTACTTATTATGAACCATCCTCGTTCAGTCGGCGAATCAATTTTGAATTTTTGAGAATTAAAATAAATGCAATTACTCGCCTTTTCGATGAAAGGAAAAAATCTAATCAATATAAAATAATAGTTTTCCGTCCTAAAGCTGGTTGTATATGACCTTGTTCGTTGCTTTCACTCTGGGTTTTATGATGAAGAATAAGCAGTTTATTTCTGGGTTATGATTTGTAGAATTTATCGTATATTTTTAATTTTTGTTAAAAGAAGCACAAGCTCTGAGACATCCCTATTAGATCAATCTCAGCATGAAATCAGAGGCACAAATCAGGCAAATGAGGCATATTAAAGAAATCAGCAGATTAACACAGCTCATGAACTGCTTTAATGACAGAGGCAGCGTCAAGGGAAAGGATCCGTTCCCAACTCTTTAATTTTTTTTCCTCATAATAATTAGCCTACAGAAATCCTATTCAATACATTACATAGATTAATAGGCATATCTCGATGTCAAATCGTCTGCCTGCGCTTCGGATAGATAGATGGCCTCGTCTCGGATAGATGTGTCGGAAGATTCAGACGGTACTTAAAGTTTATGGGAATCGGGAGGCGTATTGTATGCTTCTGTGATTTTGGTATATTGGGATTATATTTACTGTCACGCTGGTGTGTGCCAGGATGTTTCCTTTTCATTAAGGAGGGAAAAGAAAATGGCAGTTATGGGCGGAGGGACGGGAGATGAGTAGAGAGAGAAATGGAGAGAGAGATATAGAGAGAGAGATGGAGAGGGAGGGAGGAGGCTACCCACCCGAAGTTAGAATGTCATTTAGCCATCCAGACACGACACAGTAATTAACTGTTGACACTCGTGAAGGAGCCACACAAATTAATCCTGACACATTTGCAGACGAGTGATATCTTACAGTGAACACTTTGTAATTATATTTGAAAATGAAAATTAAATGACACTTAAAACTAGGCTGTCAGGCTCAGCGAGGCGCGCCGGCTCATGGGGAGTTCGAAGGGGGAAAACAGAGGAGGAGGGAGGACAGGAGGAAGGGAGGAGGAGGGAGAAAAGGAGCCATACTTCAGGGGGTCGCGGGTGCTCTGATAAGCCCCGCCTACTCACTAAGCCCAACCAGCCACGCCTCCAGTACGTAAACACGCCAATCATAATCATGTCGCTTTCTCTTACTGAATGATAATCTTTGAGATGCAGTGTTATGGTCGAGCTTCCAGGTTACGGCTTGTTGAGAATCGAATTTTTGTGATACTAAATGTTTGTCATGTTTAACTCATTACAGCTGAAAGTCTAATTTCATTCTTGATTACAGTGGCAACGTAACTCATTTTACAGAGCTCGTGTTGGACAGAGGGTGTCTACTTCACTTTTATGTCTAAGTTTTTATTTCTAAATCTTATATTATTTTTATTTCTTATTACCTTATTTTATTTCTAAATCTTATAAATAAATGCTGCATGGCATATAAGTGTATTTTGCACTTTCACGCAAAAAACTAATTCTGATCTGAGCTTCCGGAGGCTTGAACACACGTTTATGAAATACTGCATAGCCCCGCCCACTTTAAACCGACCAGAATAGCATGTCTAAATGACAAAGTTGAAAATCTTTACTCGGATAATAAAAAAGAAGCTGATTGCAGAAAAAAAATGCCAGAATAAATTAATTTAATAAATAAAATACATTTATTTAAATGAATAAATTGAATATGGTACTCATTGGCTAGTTTTGTGTTGTAGCTCTTGCCTGATCAACTTGACAATATTAATGTGATTTTTTAAAAACAAAATGCAAAAGTAATATTTACATTTTAAGGAATAGCTTGTTAATTGGCAAGTTTGATCGGAAACTTATCTGTTAGCTCCGCCCACATTACAATTATGCCACATCATACATTATATATTCCTGAAAAGCTCATTTCCTGACACATTCATCATTTAGTCATTGTACATTATATGATATAATAGGATTGTATACATAGACTGTTTATTCCTGCGCTGTGCTTTAAGCTCCACCCACTTTACAATCTTGTAATATCATGTCACATTTTCCTGAAAATCTAGTTTCAAGATATGTTTATCAATGAATCATTGTATATGATCATGTACAGTACATATCAGTTTTCTCTTTAAACCTTACACTACACGGTGAGACAAGTGAAATGTATTTATTTTTTTGCGTTTATAACCAGAAATCTGTTGTTTATTCTTATATGTAATAAATAGGATATTGCAGAATAATTGTTGTTGAAATAATTACGAATAAACACGGAAGACTTATTAAGGATTTCGACTTAAGTAAAAAATATAGGTTGAAAAAAAGAAATCGGTAAAAAGTAGTATGCAGATACAAGTAAGTTCATTATTGAGAGAATTGGGTAAACTAGTAAAATAGATATTATATCAGTATGTAAAATCTGACATAAAAAATGTCAAATTTTTTTTTTTTTTATTGAGTTTTAGTTCTATGGCAGTTTAAATGTGTGAGTGTTCTTTCCTGATGTATGTAATGTAATGTAAGGCCACCAGCACCGATCGGTGCATAGGGCAACGAGAGTTCTCCATTGTAGAGCACTTTCGCTGTTTCCGTAGCGATTGTTTTTTTCCGGGGTGGGTTGCTAGCCCTACGCCCAACTCTTCTCCTTTCTCATCCGGCACTTGGGAACCGGCAACGGCGGAGCTCTAGACCTCCGGCTGCGAGAAGTTACAGCCTCACCCGGGAACCGAACCGGCAATCTCCGAATGATAGGGCGAGCAGTTTACCACTGCGCCACTCGGAGGCTTTCCTGATGTATGTGTATGATATATATATACAGTATATGGTGCTTTACTTTAAGGAGGAAATGAAAGGAGGTGAGTTAGATGTGACTGGGGCGTGAGCGCGGCCCGGTGTTGCCGCTTTGCGAGAGCAATAATCGAGAAACGCTTGTGCTCCACAGATCGCCAGACAGCAGCAGCAACTTCTTCAGCAGCAGCACAAAATCAATCTCCTTCAGCAGCAGATTCAGGTCAGTGTGCTTCCTGTGTGTGTGTGTGTGTGTGTGTGCATGTGTGTGTGTGTGCAATTATCATATCCATGTATCTGTCAGTTCTATGCACGAGCAGGTCTTTGGTGTCGAAGCTGGTCTCCTCTCTGTCCTTCATCGTCACTCAGTCTGCGTAAATAAGGGCTAATTATTAGCACGTGTCAATTAGCGAGGAGAATGACAGGAAGAGAACGAGTGTGACGGAGATGAGTAACACCTCGCTCTGTTTGTTGTTTGCATGCTTTTTTTTTCAATGATAAAACACACACACCCTGAGGCTACGAGCATCCCCGCGGTCACGTGACAAACCTCCTGATAACACCTCCTGTTTCGTCTCTTCTCCACCGAGCCTCTGTCAGTCTCTCTCGCTCTGTCTCTCTCTCACTCTGTCTTTCTGACTGTTTGTCCATCTATCATTTTTTTCTGTACCTTGCTTTCTCTGTCTCTCATTTTTACTCTCTCTCTCTCTCTCTCTCTCTATACCCCCGTCCTCCTAGACAGTGAGTGTGTGTTAGTGTTGGATGTGTGTGTAAATCAGATGGAGCTCAGGAGCACTAGATGTTCTCGAGCAGGGGTCTCCAAATCCAGTCCTGGAGGGCTGGTGTCCAACACAGTTTGGTGATTCTTCTTCTCAAACACAGCT
>JAOVVA010000004.1:1037151-1039651 GCA_028565275.1 Leiocassis micropogon | reverse complement strand
GCTGTCCTATTATTCAGCCGCTCTAGATGAAGCTAATTAGCGCAGCTTTGTCTTTAGCCCCGAGCAATTTGGTTTGGATTTTTTTCCGTTCTTTTTTTTTTTTTTTTTTTAATTCAGCAAACACCGATTAAGTGCAGTATTTCATTATGCTCACTCACTTTTGCCCGCCAACGCCGCCGTATAGCCTAAATTATTCCAGGGTTTTTCTCTGTATGTGTGTGTGTGTGTGTGTGTGTGTGTGTGTGTGTGAGAGAGAAAGAGAGAGACATTTTTTTTCTAGATAAATATAGGGGTGGCTAATTGAACAGAGATAACACTCCTAATTTGCCTCTTGTTAGATGTTTTCTGTTGTCTCGCGGCGCTCTTGTGATCTCTTATGCTAAAGTCCCTATTCATGCGCCGACAATGCCGAAAACAAGCTGCTCTGAAACAGAATGTGTTGCCAATTAGCATTGTCTGTCAGGCAAATAGAGCATAATAAGGAAGGAAATGAGTGTGGGAATGTGTGCGAGATAGAGAGAGAGAGAGAAAGAAAACCAGAGAATGAGATTGCTTTTTGCCATGCGTTCTTTCCTTTCTCTTTTTTTTAAACAAAGTGCACTATGCTAGCTTTTTTTTTCTTCTCCTAGCAGGATTAGAGCCATAACAGTCTCATCAAATGCACTTGGCTCGAACCCAGTGCGATGGAGCCTGAACCAGCCTCATCCTCCATTTGGAGAGAGAGAGAGAGAAGCTTTAGCTGATGAAGATCCCAGCACGCGAGAGCAGAGATAAAAGAAAGCGGTGACCCGACTCATTAGCCCCCTTTGATTTAATATATTGACACTTGGATACAAATAATTCCATTTAGTGCGCTCGGTTGGAGAGGTTGTGTGTGCGTGGGGGGGTGGTGGTGGATTGAGTTGAGGATCAATTTAATTAGTTATGAAATGTGACTTCTTGTCAGGAAGCAGAATAAATGCTGACGTTAAATAAAGTCATGTGCAATTGGAACAATAAAGCTCTGGCAGGCCGTCTCGTGTTAAAACTTAATGACGCACAAAAATGGGCCTAATAAGCTACAACCTCAGCAAAGAACCGTGATGGTTCGGAAATTAAGCTAAGTGGATGGAAGCGGAACGGTTAATGTCGTTTAAACAACTTCGAACATCAGGAGGATAAATAGTGACCTAGCGTTTGTGAAGACTTCGCTCACAGACAGAGAGAGAGAGAGAGAGGTACTCGTATCCGTTAAGTTAAGCCTTTATTCGTCACATATACTTTACAGCCACGTGAAATTCTTATGCTGGGGTATCATACAGCGCCCCCTGAAGGAGACAGGCATAAGAGTTCTACTCCAGGGCCCAACAGGGTGGAGCATGGGTTTGAAATGCTGACTGCCGATCTACCTTTTCTCTATCAGAGTGTTAGGGCGTTTTTACATTAGGACCTCAGGATTGTTTTAGAGAACACTTGACCGTTTTGATCTGTGAGAACACAATCATTCCGGAATCAGGAACCGTGCCCTTCTGCTGGAAAAGGTGGTCTCGAGCACGGTATGGGGTAATCGGACATGGATCAAATCAGACATGGAAGCCAATCATACCTGAACACACATCAATGCCGTCTGTCTCCTCCCAAATCTATGCGTGCACGCCAATCTCATCCTCTGACCCACACAGCCATAGCTAATACATTAGGAATACACACAAGAGCGTGAAAGTATGCAAGTATGCAAGTATACCCGAGTGCGTTACTGTCAGAGCTGCTGTTACAGAGAATCAGTGAATGCTTTTTGACCAATCAGAATTCAGAACTCGGCAGCACTGTAATTTCAGGGGTAGATGGGAATAAAACACTCAGGGGTGTGCTGAAAGAGAAAAACAATCACCTTGGGTAAGAGTGGTGAGAGGAGCTCTGCTCGGTGACATCATTTATAAACAGATGTCAGTCCGTCTTCTGCAGGATTTCTGCCGTTCCTGTAATTAACAGCGGCACATTGTGTCCCGACACCTCTGCAGCTAAGCGGTGTTAATGAAGGCGCTCGGAGCGCTTTGTCACATGGGGCTGTCACATGAACAGTTCTGACGTGTGAAATCACACCTGGGCGAAGCTCGAACCAAGGATTTTAGAATTTTACAGTAAAATTACACCAAATACCTCGGCGTCATGCAAGATAACTGAACGAGCTAACGTTAAACCATTTTTAATCACGCTTTGTGTAACAACGTTACTGATGAAGCCGTAGGTCAGGAATGTAAGCGGTGTAAATCAGGGACTGTTTGGGGTTCGAGACCACCTGTTGAGTCCTTTTTTTTGTATGTGTGTGTATAAGAGAGAGAGAGAGAGAGAGAGAGAGAGAGAGCGCTTGAGAAATATCTGGCAGCGAACAGATCCTGTAGTGTCGAGAGGACTCAGTTTCCCCTCGCTGTGTTTTCTCAGTTAATGTTGAGCAAACTGTTTTGTCTTTGAGTTGGCTTTTTAACACGGCCCTTCACGTAGTGGGCACACACACATACAC
>JAOVVA010000004.1:1020426-1036076 GCA_028565275.1 Leiocassis micropogon | reverse complement strand
CCTCCCACAGTCCAAAGATATGCAGGTTAGGCTAATTGGCGTTCCCAAATTGCCCGTAGTGTGTAAATGAGTGTGTGTGTGAGTGTGCCCTGTGATGGATTGGTACCCTGTCCAGGGTGTATCCCGCCTTGTGCCCTAAGTCTCCTGAAGTCTCACGACCCTGAATACAGGATAAAGTGGTATAGAAGATGAGTGAGAGAGTGAGTGAGTTTAAAGTCCTGAAGATGTCGGAGAACAGAACAGCTCCAGCTTTACTTTTAACACTGGAGACGGCTTCGAAATTGTGTCCAATAAATAGACGTCCCTTTAAAGAATTAATTATATATATATATATATATATATATATAGTGTGTGTGTATATATAACGTCAGACGTTTCTGACCTTATATATAAGGTCATTAATTATGAACCTTTGACCTTCTGACCAATTAAAATCCAAAATTCAACAGCAACATGTAATTTTTTTTTCCTTAAATGTCTTAAAGGCTAGATAAAGTCTAAATAGCCTTAAAGCAAGAATTAAAAATATATATTTAATTAAATTACTAATTATTATGCTATTATGCTAATGGTCAAAATATTTTATTTCATGCCATCCTTATCCATGAATTCGTCACAGATATTTTATTTTATTTTATTATTATTAATTTTTTTTAGGATTATGACTCTGACCCCAGATTCGTACACCCCCCACCCCCCTCCCATTTTCTTCTCCCCTCATTACACATGCAGTTTGAACGAATCCTCACGGGCTTCTTCTCCGCTGTAATTTTATGTCCACACGCTATCGGGACGCTGCCTTCTTTGTTTTATTCTCTTCCCAAATCTGGAAAAGAAAACAAGTGATAGCTAAAATGATTTGTGGAGAATGGAGAGAGGAATGTGGAGGTGGAGGTTTCTTTTCAAGTGAAATTTCGAAGTGAGATTGTACAGAAGGGATTGCATATGGATAGATAGCATGGGAGGGGGGAAGAGAAAGAAAGAAAAAAAAGATGAAGAAAAGCGGGGTGTGTCGGTGCGCCGGTGCGTTCGCACAAAGCTGTTAGAGGACGGAGCCTAAGGCTGATCTTTGATATTTTATATGCAATACAAACCTAATTGGCCTAAATATTTACAAAGATAAATTACATTTCAGCTTCTTTGAGGCCTGATAGCAGAAATCGCCTCAAGTACGGTGGTTTAAAACATACACACACACACACATATATACATATATAAAAAGGGAGAGATCTACTGTAACTCCTCCATGTTCTTTGTACTTGGATTGTCCCAGTTTACTCGTTTAATCAGAGAAGATGCTTCGTTCAGAAATGTTCCTAAATTATGATTGAGAAACCAAATTGCTTTGGTCCGACAACTTGTTATGGTTAGAGAGAGAGAGAGAGAGAGAGAGAGAAAGGGGAACAGGGGGCCGTCCTGCTTTTTAACAGCCCTTGGACTTAATATAGATATATTGGAATGGCGCTTTTCCAAGAGGGCTTGTTTTACTGTGTAAGGAATTAGTGGAACAAGAAGTCGTCTATTGGTTATTCCTTCAGTCTGGCCGAGAGCAGGGCGGTGTCCGGTTTCTGTGCACCTAGCCCCCGTGTTTTTTACACACACGCACACACACACACACACATACACACACACAGAGGAAACACATGACACATTAGGTGCTGTCAGTCCAAGCTTTTGTGCACAGGCCAGTGCTGTGACACACACAAAATCAGCACACACACACACACACACACACACACATGCACACACACAAGTTCCCTGTTTGCCTGCTTCTCCTGTGCCCGAGCCGGATTTTCGTTCCCGAGTGTTACTCAGCCCTCGTAGATGTTAATCTTTCACCTGTCAGTCCAAAAATACTTCAGAAGTCAATAAAGTCTTAAAGATGCCGGCGAGCTCGAGGCTCGAGGAAAGGGTTTGTGTTTGCGCCACACAAAGCTGCTTTGTTGTTGACCCGAAGCTGTGTCCGTGGGTCGGGAAGGGGGGTCTCCTGTATCGCAGGAGAGAACAATGTGGCTAGTTGGCGGCAAGGAGGCGGAAAAACCGGGCTTAATTCCGGCCCTGCGTCGAGGGATCAAAGTCCCACTCAGCCGTATCGATCCGCACGCACCCGATTGCCATCAGGGACCGAAACAGCAGTCAGCGGCCTCACAGAGTACCTGCCACATTGATAACAGCTCTCTGTTTGTGTGTGTGTGTGTGTGTGTGTGTGGGTCACAATATATACCGCGTGACCACAGCTGTTCTGCCACAGAAACTAAGGCAGAATAAAGGTGTGCTGATAAAACAGAAATGAAATGAACCTGTTGTATCTCTGTAGTGAAGTCACTTTACACGTTTATCTTAAACCTCAGACGACATAGAAATCTACAGTTAGACTTTCATCCTGAGTGAACCGTTGTTTTTTCTGTTCTGGATGAAATCACACACACACATGCTCATACACACACACTACAGATGTGGTACATATAAATAAAATGGTAAAGTATGACTTTAACTGATAAATGACCTGTGACGTGAGGCTAATACGTGCTCCGGGATCTCTGGGATTGTTTTTTTTTTACCAATTGATTTTCTCTCTCTTTCCTGGTGAGCTTCCAGGAAGTTCTCGCTGAGTGCGCGTTTACGGTAGCGCGTACAGTCGCGTTAACGCCGCTAACGTCCGCCACATGCGCCGTGCTCAGGTTGCCAACTCCACAGGAATCCATTCAGCATTTTCCAAACGGATCCCTCGGGTGATTTTCATTTCAGCCGTTCAGGCTCGGGCAGCTCTGAGCCCCTCAGGGAAGAACGTGTAACGTATCCATGCTTACAGTAGCACTGGAAAAACTCTTCTTTTTTTAAAACGTTTTTTTTTTTTTAACTTCCTTCCAAGAATTAGTGCTGTTGTGCACATCAGGTCTCTGCTCTATTTCTCTTTTTGGTTGCTCTCCTTTCCTTTTAGAGCATGGGACATTTCACTAGTGGTGTTGGACACACTCGGGCACGTGTGCGGCGTTTTTAACAGCTACAGCTCAAAAGGGAAAGTGAGAAAGGGAGGGAGAGAGATGGAGGGAGTAAAGGCTCTCCTTCCAGCTCTTTTGTCTTATCTTGTCAACTTTGAAAGGCATTTTGGACATGTTAAAACAACTCATCCCCCTCACCACCACCACCGCCACCTCCACCCAAACCCCTGCCTCCTTCTTAGTTTTGCAGAAAAAGTGTTTTTTTTTTTTTTTTTTTTTTTTAAGTGTTTTTAGGGTAACGGATGCAGAAGGAGGACGTCTCCTGGGTCCGGCTTGAGCGTGGGTGCTGACAGAGCGTAATCATGGCTCAGACATTTCCTTGTAGAGTTCTTTCTCTCTCGCTCTCTCTCTCTCTCTCTCTCTCTCACACACACACACACACACACACACACACACACACACACTTGTATACAGTAGTTCCAGACAATAGAATCCATGAACATCTTTGGGATTGTATATCTATACACATATATACGATGCCATATATTTTCCACACACACACTACCTGGACTGTATCACAGGCTTGACCTGAGTTCCCTGACCTTAGGATTAGTCTCTGTTGTAAACCATTACTGAAGCTAAGTGCTGATGTCAACAGTTCCACTAACAACATTGATTAATCCATACCTTCCTATTTACTCAAAGCTTTTTCTTTCCAATCCGCATGCCTGGGTGCATTCAACCTATAGTATGGACCGTGAATTCTGTCTATTTTTTACCCTGTAATAAGTCCGATCGTATCTACTGTGGCAAATGTTTTGTTGTAGAACCACAGCGATGTTGAATCCTGGAATCTGATTGGTCACAAAGTCTTGAATAATTCTCACATGCACCTATTACCTTCTACATTCGTACAAGCTCTTGTTCCTCTCCTTGTATATATGGTACCAAACACACACACACACACACACACACACACACACACACACACACACACACACACACACACAAAACAGACACCCTGTCTTTATCTCAGATGATTGCCACAGATGTTCTTCGCCAACTAGCACGAGTTACATCCTCTTCAGGGACAAACAATAGCACCTGTTCCTCATAAGTCGCAGCGAGGGTTCCTTCATGTATCTTTAATGAAGCTTTTGGGGGCAGATGGCAAGAAAGACAGAGCAGAAACCCAGGACTTGGGACAGGCTGGAAAAGCAGGAGCAGGGTCGCGCTGGAATGTTTCGGCATTTCGGTCGTCTCTTACATCTGTAGATCAACAATCGACAATCAACAATCAGGTTCTCGATTGTTGACTCAAGTGTCTTCGGCGGTCCACCACAAGGTGTCTGTTTTAGAGAAAGAGAGTGAGATGTAGAGAAAGGAAGCAGAGGAGAGATGAAACACACAGGCTGACACAGACAGATCCACGAAGGTATAATAAGCAAGTCTCTAAATGCAGCGCGATATGCAATTTATCAAAATCAGCCTGTCTGAGTGCGGGCACTTAATTCCATTCTCTGTCTATCAGCAGTCAAACCAAATTGCCAACGATAATCTTTAAATCTATACCGGCATTGTCTGCTCAGCTCGCCCGGCATTCATTAATTGACAACCCTCGAAGCTAACCTCCTCTATTAGCCCGCTATTGCCAAGCCCGTGATTTGATTTGCCACTCACCGATGTGCCATGTGTAAATTAAAGTTTAATGTAAAGACCTCATTACTGTAAATCACAACTGATCAAACAGAAAACCGTTCATATATTTTCCTTGTTTTCATTCTTTTCTCAATTTCAGAATTTAAAACCAATATACTGTAGTCGTGGTTCTTTTCAGGATCAGGTGTTTCTCCACAGCTGGCATAGCAGTTAGCACTGTGGTCTCACACCTCCAGAGTTGAGGGTTCAAGTCCCGCTTTCTTATATTTTGCATATCCATATACCTGGGTTTCCTCCGGGTACTCCGGTTTCCTCCCACAGTTCAAGGACATGCGCTGGAGGTGTATTTTTTTGCTTGTATTTAGTGTATGAGCGTGTGTGTTTGTGTGACCTGAGATAGATTGACACCCCATCCAGGATGTACCCCACTTTGTGCCCAGAGTTCCCTCCAGTGAGAATGAGTGAGCGAGAGAGAGAGAAAGAGAGAGTGATGGTTTCCTCATCAAATGTGTGTATAAGGTCGAGTTGACTTTTTAACTCGCTGGATGTGATGTGACATGTCAGAGAAGAGTCGCGTCTCGGGTCAACTTTAAAACTAGACGCTGAATTCTTATTTTTGTGACAGTGATTATATGTACAGTCACCTTTAATCCGCTTTGACCAAAGGCCACATGGTGGAATTATTAATGCACTTTATGAGCGGCTTATCAAAGAGGGTGAAACATTTTCCACATACAGCGAGCGTCTGCGGGAAACGTCGGCTATTAACGCTGAGGTCGTTTACGGGGACCCATTTTGCTTTGCTTTCTCGTTCAGCACATTTTGGTAATAAAGAAGAAAAAAGTCATTTTTTCACCTGATGAACCAGAAAACCATTTTGCCAACAGGTATTTAACTGTGGCACAATGATAAAGCTGCAGTTCCAGAGTTTCAAAGCGAACGAAAAGTGTATTTATTTTATTATATTTTGCTTAGTAGAAATCTCATTCTTTGAGATCAATATCATGGACTTAAATACTTCTTAAGCGCCAAGGGAGTTAAACCAAGATTTAGTATTACCGTAGATGCTGGGGGAAAAGCAAACGGGGAAAAAAAAGTGACGATCACATGCAGACCTCAGCGAGAATGGATAAGAGGGGGGAAAAAACACGGTAGTGGCACAGAGCAGGTTGATTTCATGCCCCGATGCTGCGGCAGTAATTGCACCCAGACTTGTTTTTTTTTCGTTGATTTTAAAGAGGCTTGAACGCTTGGTAACCTGTTTATTTTGGTGGGGCCGACCTTTATTAACCCTGTTCTCCAGTAGGATCCCCCTGAGGTGGGCCTGCCCGGCTGGGCGTTAAGTCTCGCAGGCCCACGGTAGCAGGACTGCAGCTTATCATGCATATTCAGGAAGCAGGGGATGACAGCTAGATTGCGTCCAGCCAATGCTCTGCAAACATATGCGTTTCTAAGCTGCTGTGGCTTGTTCCCAAAACATACCAACTTTCTTTCTCTTTGTCTCGCTTCACCTGGGTCTGTTTTTCCTCTCACTTTTTGTCCCGTGTGGATTATTAATAACACACGTGTACATGCACACACACACATACACACACACACGTACACACAGACACGCACAAGAACGTCAGTGCAGCATGTTAGAGGAAAGCCGAGGATGAAGATGTTGAAGGTTAATAACAGGGCAGAGAAAACATCTTGATGGTTATTGGGCCAGCGTCGAACAGGGCATGAGCTTCAGCATCGATGCTATGGGAACGCCTGCACTTTTATCGCCTGTATAAATGATCTTTCAGTATTATAAAACAAGCCTGATATATCTGCCAGGGTCTTTTCCTGTCCCCTGTCCGTGTACGTGAACGATCTCGTCCTGAGGGTGCGCTCTAGCCGAGAGAGAATCTCACTTATGGGTCTGCGAAGACTGTTTCGCTTTAGGAAGAAGTTGCAGTCTTGACAGTTTGTCATTCTGCCCCTAAGGTGCACTAAGGCTCCCAGATTCTCACGCTTCAACCTTAACACTTTAATGAGTCAAGTCTGGTCTATAAAAGGAATAAAAAACATGACACTCCCTGTGTAGGTAAAAGAAAATATATAGGAAAGATTTCACAATGAATCTGGCTTTTTCCACTTAGGCTTGTGCCATGTAACCTCTGTATCTTGTGTGGCTTTGTGTGTGTGTGTGTCTGTCTGTCCATGTCCTTACATGTGAGTGGCGGGTATTAGGTGCAAGTACTGTGAAGCTGAAATGGTGAACTAAGCGGGGGGAGTCTGTTGGCTGTCAGACGGTATTAGGCCTTCGTCTGATCTCTTTTCTGTGTGTGTTCAGCAGGTCCAGGGTCACATGCCTCCTCTCATGATCCCCATTTTTCCACACGACCAGCGCACCCTGGCCGCTGCCGCCGCCGCCCAGCAGGGCTTCCTCTTCCCCCCAGGCATGTCCTACAAGCCAGGTAGGAGCTCCCTTTCATGACTTGTCTCTTTATTGTGCATCATTATCGTTATATCTGTCTTTGTGTGTAACTGTTTGCAAAAGTCCTTCATGTAAAATTAACGTAGTTCATTAATGAATAGTTATCTTCAGGTAACAATATTTATTAAGGAAGCCGATGAAGATTTATGAACATAGAACAGACATTTAACATTTGGTTTTGCAATCGAGTTTGCACTTCATGAGATTTGGTAAGGATGCGTTGAGAGTCAGAAATATTCCATGACATTTCGTAAAATCCATTTTTTTAAAGTTGATGTGTCTAAACCGCTTTGTTTAGACATAATGAACGTCGCAGCATGAACAACCATTTGGTTAGTCATTTGGTGATGTCCATGTATCATACAGGTCACTTTGTATGTACATGTGCACCATCGCTGATCGTAGCCCATCTGTCACTTTGCACAATACGCTAGCCTCCCTTTAGCCCATGCAAAAATGGACAGGGGCCAACCTCAGACCAGCACTTCCTACACTGTCGCACTAACTCTTAAGAAGAAAAAACCCATCAACATCAAAGTTTTTTACTAGAGGTAAAATCTGTCCTGCTTGTTAGTAACGGATGCTCTATTGCCACCTGCCAGATGGCAGCCAGGGAAATGAGTCTGCAGTCTGTTGTAATTTGGTAAGCCTTGCTTGGCCATCATGACCGATAGATGTCCTTTAAGGCTGTGAGGCTGTGAGTTTGTAGCCTGTGATGTGCATCGCTGTTCTCACCACTCTCTGGAGAGCCTTGCACTTGCAACAGGAGCATCTGCCATGGCAGACAGTGATGCAACCAGTCAGGATGATGTTTACGCCTTGGTGATAGAAGGTGGGGGTTGGATCCAGGCCAAAATTCTTCCGAGGTCATCCAAAGAAAGTAATTATATTCACCAGAAAACCCGAGCTTGCACGCATGCCTATGGAGGGACCAGCAAAGCTCGTTCGAGATACGGCAGCTCTAATTTTCCCTGACTTTACCAATTGTTCATCATCACCCCAGAATAGAGACGTAGGCTTGGAGTAATAATGCCTATAGGATCTATGCGGGCTGGAATTTAATCAGTACATCAGCACGAAAGTGTCTCCATTTCACCGTCCAGGAATCTGCTATCCGTATTAACAGCATCTTCAACCGTCCGTGGATGAACGTACTACAGATTGAGTCTCGATCTAAACCGTTGAACTTAATTGTTATTAGATGAGCACACAGTGAAGAAGTTTCTCATCATCTTTCTCCTAGTGTGCACGAGCCAAAAAAGTTCTGTGAGGAATGCTCCGAGGAATGCTCCCTCATTGATTTAGTGTGGTGCATAAAGAACGGTAACCTGCTCTCAAGTGTACAGTTTCCCCTGCAGGGTGTACAGCCTCTGGGAGCTTTCGCGTCTCCTACCTGTCCTGGCACGTCCTCCTTCACCTTTTGTGAAAAAGAGAATTGCTCCTCACGCAAGCATTCCAAATCCGAAAAACAAATTTGCAGGAAATTGCTACAACATGCAGACTGAGTGCCTGCCAGGCCGCTAACCCTCCACCCAGTCCCTCATTGTTCTCGATCACTTTGTGTAATTTTGCTTTGTGTAGAGTAATAAAAAAGGAGCTAAATCTTGTGTTCATGTGTTCAGCAAGTCAAAGTTCTGCTCTGTATTGTTTGATTTCTCTCTCTCCCCCTCTATTTTTCTCTCCTCTTCTATTGAGTATTGACTATCCGCCTAGCGAGACGAGTAAAATGCTGAGGTGAGGATTTTCCCCTGATTTTTTTTCTCCCCTTGCTGAGCTGTCTATAGATATATCTGTGGACCACAGGGAATACCAAGGAAATGGAAATAAAGAACAGATTTAAAAAAAAAAATAGGGGTAGGAAATGAGTAGGAAATAAAATTCAGGAAATAAAAATGTATGTGAGTGCAGGTCAGTAATCAAAAGGCTAAGTCTAATTTGGCCTGTAATAAATGCTGTGAAAAACACATTTATTGTTCATCAAAAGAGGAAAAAATACAGTACAGAGATCAGAGTTGGGATAAAAGGATTGTTAGACAGCAGGTGAAAGGCGGAATATTATAAGGTGTAGTGTACCCTTCTAATAAATTAACTATAAAGGTGAGCGATGAAAAAGAAAGTCAGCTATTTTGAAACTAAAGAGGCGCGACAGGCTGAACAAAGAGCCTGAGGGGATTCTTTTCCCCGTTTGATTTTTTAATATGTTACATTTGATGCTGCAAGTAATTATTTTCTTCCACTACAAACACCGGGAGCTATAATGAAATCTTTTTCTGTGCATAGAGCCACCTGCATTATTCATAAGTTTAATATACAGTATAAAGCAATACGGAGTGGAAAAGTCTAGAAAGTGACCCACGTCGTTGACGCCCAACATGGCTCACAACACGATAACGTGATCGTATGAGGCTAATGCAAAGCTCCCGCTGATGATCCCGGCACCCCGAGTGAGGAGCGTTCGGCCCGACGTCGAGGTCTCAGCAAAGGTCCAGTGCTGATGACGTTCTGATGACCTCCAACCCAGCTGTGAAGCTCCAGCGCTTCACTTTCTTTCACGCTGTGCCTAATGACCTGGGCGTTTTTACTCGTCCTTTACTCAGAGAGATGACTGGAGAAAAAGGGTGACACTGCTGCGCGTAGACATAAAGACAACCAACAGTAATGTCTGAGATGCTGATTTCTCCTCATGAAATCCTCAGATTGGGGCGAGGGTACAATGGTTTGGAGAGAGGCAATGGCGAGAAGTGGAGCTTGGATGCCAAGAGGGTCACAGCAAGATCTTAACTTGTGTTTCTGTGGATCATTAATTGATTCTCCATGTATTTGTTTTATCTGGAGATACACGGATACTAATACTGTAGTGTGCCATGTTGCCAGTTAATAAATGACATGGAGTGACAGTCATCTGAAAGTATTCGCGCATTAACTCACGCATATTCTTGCGAGAAGCCAGGAGCCTATCCTGGACGGGATGTGAGTCCTTTGCAGAACACAAGAACACACTCACTCTGTTGGCAATTTAGAAACACACACAGACACGAGGCAGGACTTAAACCCTCGATACTGGAGATGCGAGGCCACAGCACTAACCACTATGCCTAAGTACTAAAAAACATGTATTCCTACTTGACCTGAATTATGCATCACTTGCTTTGACACTTTTGCACAAAGCTTCAGGACCAGGCCTAAATAGTGAGCTTGTCATAAATCCCTTTCAGTAAAAGTGAAAATCATCTTAAGAGAGCTCGAAGACTCCCTGTGGTGCTCGGGCCATGGTGTCAGGTGGAGAGTGAAGATTTTATTTCCATAACCTAGCAGCTAATTCTCATCCTGGACGGCATTGCACCGACGGCCTGGTTGTTTCGTTGGGTAATCGACTTTAACATGCCAATCTGGCCACCCAACCTGGACATGAAATTTGTGTTTGCGATACCTGACTGAAACACAATCCACAACACCGCTCTTCAGCACTGTCTTTATGAGACCATTATTCCACCTGAACCCTTTTTTACCATCTCCTCTACAAAAGAAAGACAGTGGACTATTGTGATTTGAGCGGGAACAGGTTTACCTTTTATGCTTGATAGACTTTAAGGAAACTTGATTTGATGTTATCAGAAGGTAAATTACAAGGGTGTGCTGGCTGGGATGTGAAAAGCAAGTTCTCTCACTGCCTCTCTTTCTTTCTTTCTGTCTTTAGAATATCGTTAGACATGCTTGCCTTGTTGTTATGGTGTTATGGCAGAACTCTGGTACTGAACGTTTCCAGTGCTTAGGAATTGCAGGGGGGTAGAGATAGACATTTAAGCTCCCAGGCACCCAGTGTGACGTAATAAGCTCCTACTAAGGAACATGGTGTTGGCACCCCAGTGACCAGGTGGTAGCCTGAGAGTGACGGAAACGGCTCGGGGACAAGTGCGGAGTGGTATAAAAAAACAGATTCCCTTTCCCAGACAGACAGACAGACGGACGACATTCTGGCAGCTTGCCAAGGTGACCAGAGCGTTCATCAGCCACCCACAAAAAAATCCCTACACCTCTCAGCATCCAACTCTGGCTCCCGTCTTTAGCTGGCACCCAAACTGCCAGGGCATCACATGACATCTCAGGCTCTTGACATCCACCCTGGGGAAAATGAAGAAGAGAAAAGGAAGGCTAGAGAGAAAGTGAGCTAGCACTAGCTCAGACGGTAATGACGCCCGCTCTTACCCCTCTAATGGCACTATTTGAAATCACTTCAATTGCGTGCTTTATTCTCCTCGACCACAGGCCGGGATTGAATTTCTTGGCTGTATCACAATGTGCTGTGCTGGACAAGATTGAAATGCGAGCGAGCGAGCGAGTGAGCAAGTGAGCGAGTGAGGGCGAGTGTATATACATTTACCCCCCATGCCTGCGGCTTTAATGGCACCATATGTTAGTGAGAAGAAGTGACAGGCAGAAGTGGGGCCTGAACCAGAGCCAATTTTCCTTCAGACTTCATCCTGCCTTGCCGCTCTACTGGACTGAGGCAGAGAATATGCTGTACTGTATACACCAACCACAAAGTAGAAGGCGCTAACCACAATTACCACACAGTTGTTGTTTTTTTTTAATGCGTGACTATGAAGAAAGATCCAGATCAGGTTTAGACACCTTGGGTATGTGTCTTTATTATTTCTGCGTACCTTTTGTGAGAAAATCTCTTTCCCACCGTTACGAGAACTCACGCTAACAAAAACAGACCATGACATGGAGAACAATAGAGGAACATGCCTAAAGTCATGTCAAGTGCTTGAGTAGACACGATCTGTACACAAGCAGCAACAAAAAAATAGATCAGGTATTCCGAAGCATCAGAACAAAAAGCATTATATAAACAAAGTTTAGAAAGAGAGCTAAGAGAAAGATGAGGAAAAAAAGAAAATTGAAGAAGAAGAAAAAGAAGAAGGACTAAAATTGAAAGACATTCTCGAGTAAATCCCACGTGTCTGTAGCCAGCTGACTCTTTTGTGAGAGCAGATGTTTGGGCCGGGTGCCGA
This sequence comes from Leiocassis micropogon, assembly GCA_028565275.1. NCBI lineage: Eukaryota > Metazoa > Chordata > Actinopteri > Siluriformes > Bagridae > Leiocassis > Leiocassis micropogon. The sequence continues at coordinate 1,023,990 of JAOVVA010000004.1, read as the reverse complement.
GGCTGGGTGCAGGCAAGCCCACAGGAACTGTGTTGGCACTTGCCTCAGCCGTTCATTGTCTCAACCTGTGCTTATTGTGTGTGTGTGTGTGTGTGTGTGTGTCCCTCCCTCCACCACCTCCACCCACCACTCTGTGCTTTTCCTTCAACAGGTGATAACTACCCGGTGCAGTTCATTCCTTCCACAATGGCAGCTGCTGCCGCGTCAGGACTCAATCCTCTTCAGCTCCAGGTATGTACAGTCACAAAAGAATGTGGTGGCACCGAGCCAAGCCCTCGGCACTTAGCGAGTGGAGAACCAGCTGTATGCTAAGTAACGAGCGTGCGCTAAATTACTCGCGCACCGGTCCAGCCCTACCAACTTAACACCTTCCATCTGCAGTTCACTGCCTTTTTTTTCTCCAGACTCAGAGTTTTCCTCCAGGAAATGGAAAAAAAAAGTTAGGATGATAAAAAAAGTCTCACGCATAGTGAGTTATTTGTGGTTATTGGAAAATAATCAATGACATCACTGATACCAGATGGAGGTTTATTATTTTCCTGTTTTTTCATACCTTATGATGTCCTTTATTTCACTCGTCCTTTTTTCAGTGTCTATGTAAATGAGTTACTGCTGAGCCACACCCCTTTAGAGAAGAACAGAGCTTACTCAAGGGGAGGAGCTCTCCCTTGACTCCCCTATTGTAGGGTCACAATAGGGGGAAATTGTTCAGTAAAAAAAAAAAGAAAAAAAAAAGATCTAAACATGACTAAAAAGTGATTTTATTTAATTTAATTAAATTTTTTTGCATGCTTGGGGCCCTTTATTGCTATACAAGCCTCTGATTGTTACAAAGCACTCTGCCATAATTAAATCAGATTACTGAACAGTCAGATTATGCAGAGGCTGTTCAAGTTCGATCCACTGTTCCCCCCCACGTTTCCCTGTAAAGGTTCTGTTGTTGTTGTGAACGCTAGTTAGATACTACAGATACGTCTTAGTAAAATGTTACTTTTTGTTTATTTGTTTTATTAATCTGGCCATATATGTATAATTGATGTTCATGCATGAAAGAGACTGATAAATATACTTGAAACGTTGTTCGAAGTGAAAGTGGAATTTAAAAGCTTGCTAGTTTCAAGGAAACTGTCTCGGGATATCTGTTCTTCAAAACCAAGATGATTAAAACCTAGGAAGTACTTCAGAGTGCTAAAGACTAAGTTCCTTCCTTCCCTTAAAACAAAAGTAAACAAGTGTATGTGTGTGTGTGTGTGTGTGTGTGAGAGAGAGAGTGAGAGAGCGCAATCGAGCTAACAAGCTTATCGAGGATAACATGCTCTCTCTTTCTCATTCTTTTTTTTTTTTTTGCTAGACAGTTGTTGTTTTGTCAACAAGCACGGTAAAGCTGTTGATAGCAATTAGACATTAAGCTTTCTGATAGCAGGGATTGTTGCAAAACAAAGCTGAGGATGGCAGAGGGAGGAGGGAAAGACAGAGCGAGTGGAGAGCATACCTTTTCTTCTGGCTGCTGCAGGAGGAGTAGTATTCGTCCTTCGCAGCTTATCGCTCTCAGCATTAATGAGGCTTGGCAAGTCGGAACAATGCGAGCAGCTGGGCCTCCGCTATCACGCTTCTGTGTGAAGAACAATCAAGTGCACGAAAGGTGTGGGATGAGTCTATTCATGTTGAAGTGTGTGTGTGTGTGTGTGTGTGTGTGTGTCTGTACATGGCAGTTCCAGACTTTTGAAAGAGCATGAAAGAGAAAGATTGCAAGTGTGTGTGTGTGTGTGTGTGTGTGTATGTGTGTGTGTGTGTGAATGCACATTTCGCTCTTGCCATGTCAAGGCCTGAGGACGGAGGCCACGTTCTCTCTGTTTATACGGATGTGACGGCTTCGCTCAAGGGCTGTGATCGTCGTATGTCTACTGTACACGCGCCGTGCTCTCCACTCGTCCCTTCATTCAGTTAATGGGTTTAACGCTGAGAATGAGCTGAACCTGAGCTGCACAAGTTGAAGATCTGACTGAGAGAGAGAGAGAGAGAGAGAGAGAGAGAGAGTCCTAATTATTACCATACACTGCAAAAAAGAAAATGAAAAAATCTGAACAAGTTAATGTATCTTAAATTCAGTCACATTTTTGTGCTATTTCTCAAAATCTTTTAAATTACCAAAATAAACCAAGCATACTCTAAGATAACTAGAACTATTTCTAAACATAGTTTACCATCTTAGGCTTACATTTTTCGTTTTTTTTTATCTGATCATTTTGTAAATTTCTACAAAAAGACAACGTTATTCAACCATCTTGTACAGTAACTGTATATTCTTATTTTGATGCAACATACAGTATTATCTTATTAATGCTCCTTAATTTACAGTTTGTAGATGTAAATGTAGATTCTCACCTGACTGCACGTAAAAAAAAGGCAGTTTAATTGTTTAATTGCTGACATGAGTTGTTCTGATGGATTGTTTAAATATTTGATTGTTATATTATTTCAGTCTTAGTCTTTAAGTGAGGTTTGCCCCGAAAGAAAAGGATAGAGTGATGAAGTGGTGGGATAAAGCAGAGTCCCTGGTACCACTAGATGCGTTTCCATGCACACTAATATTCCACTGATATCACAGTGGGAACAAACCTGCATCATGTGAACACATCAGTCAGAACAGTCTGACCTGGTCAATGAATTTTTGCTAATCCATCCAATAGGCAAAGATTATCCGTGTAAACACATGTGGGGTAACATTGTCCCATGTGGGGTAACATTAGGTCATGTGATGTGCTTCCGTTCCCGATCAGTAAACTCAGTGAGAGCAAACGCGTCTCTCCCTGCTGGTTTTACTTTAGAGCTCTGATTGGCTCACATTTCACATGGAGTAAAGTATCTGACCAATCACAGATGAGGCTGAACTCTTGTGACCAATCGTGAAGCAGGAGGCGGGATTTATCTGAAAAGAATAGCAAGCCCGACCTAACCTCAGTGCTGGAGATGAAAACTCCCTTTTCTTCTTCTATTATATTAAACACTTCACAGCAGAACCACTTTCACGTTATTTACAGTAACGTTATATAATAACGAAACGCAGCTAATGTTACCCCAAGCGTTTTAATCCTCTTATTCCTCCGCAGCAGTTTACCAGCGATTATAATCCTGCTGCACTGCTGTTACACTTTACTTCAGCTAGTACACATGCTACAGTAAGTGACCACTCATTTAGTCATACGTCCGGCCTGAAAAGGAGCTGAAAAATATCTTCTAGGAACGCTAGCTCGTAGGGATCGTGGGATTACAGAGATCATATCAGTTACTGAGCTGGTGACAGAGATGATTTAATTCGTACTCTGTGTAGTGACAACACTGTTATCCGTCCTCTCAATGCCTCTCGATACGCCGAGCTGAATTTAGATACAAAAACCGTCAGTGAGAAAACACAGCATTGTGTGCTTTATACAGTACTCGTCACACGTCAAGCGAGGACAATAGAGGCAGACAAAACAGTCTTTTGAAAGAGAGAAGAACGAGAGAGAGACAAACGCTGTTAAAGGATGTCATTTTGTGGGGTGAGGAAAGGAAGTGCGGCTT
>JAOVVA010000004.1:1000558-1020331 GCA_028565275.1 Leiocassis micropogon | reverse complement strand
GGTATGTATTTCTTTCTGTTTAAATCTGTCAAATTTGAGCTTGCCTACTCCTGGTTGGTGTTAATGAGGTGTGAGAATGTGTGTGTGCGTGTGTGTGTGTGTGTGTGTGTGTGTGATTGTCAGTAATCGTGGTATCAGTGTGCATTCAGTCATCATGCATCACTGATCCATTTGAAGCGTGCGACCTCACCTGCAGGAACCCCACTTCCTGTGCCAGGGGATCCGCCCACTCGTCACACCATTGGTTCACTGCGCCTGTCTAATCAGAATACCTCTGCTTCTCTTTCTGGCAAGGTATCATTTTCCATAATTTGCTAGATTTAGATTGAAAAAAACAAAAAAAAAATGCTGATTGGAAAGGAATTAATTCTAGCGATGCTGTGCTGTGTTTCATCAACCAGGAGGAAAAGCCCACAGTCTCGCCGCGTTCACGTCAACAAGCACCAGTCTGACAAGTGATCATTCGGTTTCAGAATATACTGTTGTGTACGACCCGGAACAGATTTTACATTTTCTATTCTTTGTACTGTATAAATCCAGATAGATTAAATTAGAAAATCGACAGTTAACTTGTTGAGGAAGGAAGAGACGCACCTGTCTGAGTGAACTGTACACACAATCATTCACAGACACCACTTGAACATTACAGGAAGTGAAGGATCGCCGGTGTACATAGCTAGTGTAGTTAGCTGGCTTTGCTAATCTAATCCATCTGAGAATAAAGCTAGTAGTAGAGTGTTATGTACTGTAAAGTTAGCGTTAGAAGATGTGTACAGTGTGTACCTGCACACCTACAAGAGACACACCACAAGAGGATGATTGTAAAATAAGGGGTTCACATCAATCACAGTTGCGCTGTGTCATAACAGTGGACGGTAAGATCTCGTTCTGTCTTTTCTTAGCGAGACCTAACAAACGCTGTGGGTTTGGGAATGAAAGCAGCCGGGAGGCCTCTGTGTAATTGGCTTGTCAATACACTTCCCTCCACTGGTCAAGCACACACACACACACACACACACACACACACACTGTCACTGTGCGCCCGTACACGGCGAGTAATTTCCCCCCAACGCTTCTCTGACAGATTGTTCCTCTGCAAGTCACCGGAGAGCAGCAGCCCGAGCCGTTCCTCCAGGCCCGATGCCTCTCTTCATTAAGGCCCACTCAGGGCTCGGGATGAGCCGGGTTCGAGCCAGGAAACAATGCCTCCATCCCGAGGTGTCCGTTACCTTATTAATACTGACACCTCTCACCCCAGGGTGGATATTGTGCTCGGCTTGTAGAGCGGCCTAAAAAAAATTATCCTAATTCTACAAAAGAATTCCATTTGATTTTTTGTCTCTTCTGGATTGGCATTTAATTTGCCCGAGCGCAGCATCACCTTTTCTTCAATTGCTTGAGTTGAAAAAACAATTTCCTTAAAGCCATTCTCTGCCTGATATCTGCCTCATTTCGCCCGAGCGGTTAGGCTCCAAACAAATCTAGAGTGAACTTTTATTTAGTTATTTATTTATTTATTTTTGTAAGAGGCCTGTTTTTTATCATTGGAAGCAGACTTCTGGGTTTAAGCAGTTTTAAAGTAAGCATCATCGGATAAAGCGGAACATCTGCGTCCTCCCTGTAGGGTATTACAGAGGGCACAAACAAGTCAAATGACAGCTTTCTGTCTTCTTCTTCTCTAAATTATACAGTCATATAACATATAAAAATTGATTTATAATCATTTACAGTCAATATAACTGACTTTGAGTGTAAGTAATAACTCTGGAGTTTCGCTGTTCGCTCCTAAAACCGACTGAGTAAGAGCTCATTTCATGATTTTTTAATCAGTACGTTTACAGGCCTTTTTTTTTTTTTTCATTTTGACAAAAACTGTACTAAATCGAACTTTGATTCGAAAGTCGATGGGAGTCGAGCCATAATGTGGTTGGAGTTAAGCTATTTCTGCACATACACTGTATATCTAAATCTGACACAGAAATCGGCCCAGACGCTCTGCACATGCTCCACAATTCCCACCCCTGGGTTTTGACCCTGAAGTTGAACAAAAAGAGTAACAGCAGAAGAAGCTGCTAACAATATGGTGGTGTCGTCTGCAGTATTACGTCACGCTAGCAAGTAATGTGTAACTAACCTGCTGGTAATATGCAGTGATGTAATATGTAATTTGGGAAAACAATACTGAAAGGAGGCATATCGCCCCCTATTGTAGCGGAGTCAGACATACTTCAGTCAATAAATCGATTCTCCTGCGCCTCGAAAAAATCTTAACATCTTAGCATATTAACAAGCGAAATATTCTTGCATCTAACCAAATTGTCTATAATTCCTTAAAATAAGTTTACAACAAACCAAATAGAAGATATTAAGCTTATTTCTAGTCAAATGTTTTGGTGGTGTAAAATTGTAAGCAAACATTTATTGGTCTAACAGCAGTTAAATTTGCTTCTTTCAAGAAATTAATTTTAATGCAAACAAACAGAACAAGAAATTTTAATTTACAGATTTAAGTGACAAGTGAGATGGCGTTGATGATGGAATTAACACGTTCATTTTATTTTGGCAAAGATACGTAGAGATAAGGGAAAGGCTAAATTCCACCGCACCATCCTCAGCAGGAAGCCGAACAGCATTGTGGGTAATGTAGACAAACCACTGACCAAGATGTACAGTAGGGGAAAGAGTTTAATAGCCAAGTAGATGTTCGATATTGTTCAGGGTGTTTTTTTACTGTAATGTGTTGCACAGGAAGTGGTTGAAAACAGGAAACCGGGTGTTATCTTTTGTTTGGATGCTGATGTCTCCATGTTCCGGATGCGAGAAGAGAGCTGAGGCCAGCTGCCACGGCCAGCGAGTGAAGCACTGTTGACTTTGAGTTCTAGAAATGAGAGTGAACAGCTGTTGAGGTTATTGAAGAGGAGAAGAGATGTGTGTGTACGTGTGTGTGTGCGTGTGTGTGTGTGTGTGTGTGTGTGTATGTTTTGCTCTAGAGAGATAGCCAGAAGCAGAGAGGTGCTGGGAGGCCAGCGCTGAGGCTGTAATGGGATGGAAAGATGGGCATCTGGATAGATGGGGTTGTTGAAAAGAGGGCCAGATGGACAGACATGCAGGTAAACAGAGAGAAAAAGGAGAGGCAGGGAAGAGATAGAAGTGAGAGAAGTGTGGGGAGAAATAAAAAAAAAAACATAAAAAAGGAAATAACGTATGGGCATGTGAGCGTTATCGGACATCTTGGCCATTGTCACCCAGCAGGGTAGAGATTAGGAGCGTAGAGGGGAAGGGAGCGAGGGGGGAAAGGGTGGAAGAGGAGGGCTGAGCAGGAGGGGAGATGTGGGAGCAGGTTGGTTGCCAGCAGATAAAACAGATGTTGGGCCATACTGGAAAGCGCTGGCGCAGTGCACCAGAGCACGGCCGCCTCTCCTCATGACATCTGGGCCAGCCTGGGTCTCCCTCCCCCTCGTCCCTTGGGCACCGAGCCTCGACAAGCCTTGTGGCAAATGAGCACGGAGTTCCTGCCCATCTACCCTGGCACTGCCATGAAGCACGAACTTGGGTCTTAACCTTCACTTAGGTGTTGATTTGTAGTGCACCTGAAACTCTCAGGTATACTGTATAGCACTACACTCATTTATTGGAATACATTATTGTTTCTATAGTAAGAGCACATATTCAGGAATTTATGTAACTCCATATATCTTTTTTTGGAAGGAGTTTCCAGTGTTAGTGTTTCTTTCTTACTTTCTTTCGTTTATTCTTTCTTAACTGGCTATTTGGCATTCCTATAGTGTATGTATGTGCCCTGTCATGGATAGGCACCTTTTCCAGGGTGTACCCTGTCTCGTGCCCTAAGGCTCCTGGGATAGGCTCCAGGCCTCCTGCAACCATGTACTGAACAGAGCTTAAAGGATAAAAAAAAATAAATGAATGAATGAATTAATTTCTGAGGTAGAAAAGAAATGCATAACTTGGCAATGAACTTCATGCTACTGTACCTCATTGATTATTTTCCCACAACAAAACGCCCTGGTGTGTTTTATTCCTTATGCAGAAAAAGGCGAGGAAAGTAGACTAACCCCAGTGCTAATTTCCCAAACATGAGTTGCATAGTTTATAAAATTCTAAAGTACATAAAATCTCTTTTTTTTATTATTATTATCCTAAAAATCTTTTTTGTTCTGGTTAAATCCGCTAAATCTCTGAGCATCTGTTTAGAACAAAATCTGCGTCTGCTGTTTCTGGTGCATTCGCTTCCTAAAGCCTGTGTAAGCTTTGCGGGTTGCATGATGTAAACCGAACGCGTGTGGCGTGTTATACAGTTTTGCTTGCCTCTGTGTTGTGAAAGGTGCACATTAAAGCAAAGCCCTTTTGAGGTTTAAACGTGAAAGTGTGTCGACGTGTCGAGCGGTATCGCTGGTGCTAGGTGAAGGTGGGTGTAATCTATGGATAATGTTGTGGCAAGCAATGCGAGCGCAGCTGCTGGTTTAACCCCTGTGCTCTCTAGAGGGGTTGCTTTTAATTACCAGAGGCTAACAGGCTGACCTTGGGGCAGCTCTTGGCCATTTGCATTCCATCGGTTTGAGAGAAGAGGTGTGTATGTGTGTGTGTGTGTGTGTGTGTGAGTGTGTGTGTGTGTGTGTGTGTGTTGCTGGAGGTGTAACGACTTCAGCAGGTGAGGTGAGAGAATTGCAAAGCTCCATTTCCCAAGTCCTGCTCTCTGTCTAAATAAGCTGTAGAGCACAGAATCATTTAATGCTCAAGTGGACAAAGGTATTACCCGAGTCGCTGGTGTGGATCGAGATATTTCTCTACAGGCCTTCCTGAAAGTCAGCATCCTGTTTCCCTCAAGCTCTCAGAATCAGCACACGGTGTAATAGGTCTCTGCTCTACTGCGGGACTGGATGCATGACTCAGCATCACTGCATGAACACTTGACGCAAGTCTTCAGTCTATGACATGATGCACCGGATAGATATAGCAGGATCTGCTAGAGAAGAGACAGGTCTGTACCTCTAAAATGTTTCAGCTCCTGATAATGAAGGAGCTGAAACGATGGGCTTTGAAGAGCAGAACCTTTTCCTCATATGCACAGGTCCTGGGTAATGTGATTAAGGATGTTAATGGGATGTGACGCTTTTCCTGTCAAGTCGTCTATTTAAGTGTCATCTTCCTGTCTTCTTTATAGACACCTTGATGTCACAAGCCAGAGATTAGGTGGACATTTGCTTGCAGAGTTCAATTTGCTTGGTTAAGTTGAGAAACTGGATTCAAGTTTGGATCAGGAAGACGATCTCATGTTTACCTGAACTTTGTGACTTGAAGATGCTGTATTCTGTTCATTTTTAAAAATAAGTAAGTCTTAATGGTCTCTAAAATATGTCTGTTAGTATTCCATTTTAAATACGCAGACATGTCTCTGTATGTAGCTTTAAATGCAAATGAGCTCCTGGTCCTCTCCATGCCTCTTTGTGGAAGTGCATTTTTCTAGCCAATCAGAATGCAAGATACAGGACGTCCCTTAAAATCGTGACCAGGAATCAAACAGGGGAGGGACTATGCGAACTGCCTCCCCTCCCTGTTTTATTGCATAGAATGACATCATACGTCCGGCAAGTTCAAGTACTGCACAAATGCAATGATTTTTGGAGACCCGTGTCAACGTCCAAAAATGCTCAAAAAGTTAATTTTGCACAACTGTTGCGGTTAAAAGCTCAATTCATTGTACCAAACTATAGAATGAAATATATTTTGGTTTGGGTGGAAAAGATATGTGCAGAAAAATGACCTAATTTATCTAAATCCAAAGTCCTGAGGGCAGGGAGGAGTTTGCCCCCACCAAATTCAATTGATCAGGAGCACTGTTGATACCAAATTGAATTGCAACAAATTATTCCTCAAGGGTTCTTTGGTTGTCAAAGATTCTATCTTGCTTTCTAAAGAGTTTATTCTGTAAGTGAAACACTCTCTCTTTTACAGTTCCTCTTCCAAGGAGAAACTTTTCATCATGATTTCTGAATCACATTACAATAGCGTAAGCATTCTAACCTTACTCCAGATCACGTTTCCTTGTAGCTAAATTAAAATATTACATATTGCCATTCTTTGCTTTGATAGGAATGGAATAATGAAGCAAACAGGATTGGTAGAGTGTAGCGATATTTAAGATGGCGGTAGAATTGATCTTTCTCAGTGCGGGTGTGCTGTGCACCAGTGGCATCAAGCCAATCTTGGCTGCCTGCTGCCCATTTCTCTTCTGACCATTGACTTTCAGCATGACCCTCATTACCATTGGGCCCTTCTGCCCCTGCCCCAGACCTACTACTGCCCTTCATCCAAAACTAGATGTGTCCTGGCATGCTAACCAATTTCTCACCTTCACTCTCTCACTCTCTTTAATGTGGCAGATCTCATCTGAAAGCAAAAATTTCCAATTACTGAGCAACAATAAAGTTCTTGCCCTGAGATCAGGCTCCAGTCTGATGTGGATGGTGGCAGCATCTCCATCCACGTTGCTAGAAACAGACTGATGACCTCCTTTCATGTATTCATCCATGATAAAAATTAAATTACATAAAAACCGGTAAAGTCTTGTGTTTGGGCACTTCAGTCAGGATTCAGTCAAATGTCGATTGTGTTTTTGCGACTCTAACGCACAATGGCTATTCTATTTATATGGCTCGGTAAGGCTATACTATGACAGTGTGAACCTAATCAGCCTGCCATTTCCTGTGCCCATGTGCTGTCACTTGCCCTAGCTTTACAGCAGAAGAATGACCCCTTTTGTGTACCCCTCGTGTGCAAGTGTTTAAATTCGAGCGGCCGCGAGCGTTTTTGTGTTTATATCTTCTGATACACAGTGGACACAAAGAGCTTTGTCCAGGCCTGGGTTTTTCTGTCTGACTAGCCGAGGTGGGGCACAAGCCACTAATGCTCATGCCACTTTTTTTTTTCCAATTTAGACAAATGGAGTCCTTATGCAGCTTGCTGACAAGAGGAAATGAGTGCAGAGAGAGCAGACGTGCAGGCTTATATGCGCTCTTTTTTCCATGTTAAGTGGCTGAATGACACTAAAAACAACAGACCCTTTAGATGCTGGAAAAAAATCGTAGTTGTTTCTCTTAAATGCAAGCCAGACGAAAATTTTATGTGTCAGGTCGTAGAGACCATAAGCTATTTAGTCTGACCCCTGCTACTTACTTGTGGAGACAAAAGCCAATTTAAACACTTACCTGCTTGCTAATCAATACTAGCCTCTGGGCTTAAAGGCGTGCATCCTGGATTTTCTTTCAGCAGAGCACGGAACAAAGGCAAATTATTCACAACCTCTTGTTAATACAACAACACACACATAAACCCTTTTGTTCATATCTTTGTTTTGCTAAGCCTTTAATTCAGGAACATGACTACAACGGGGCTAGTTTTCATCCCTCATCCTTCCGTTAATATTGGAGGAGCAAAATGCAAACCGTACTCAACGTGATACAGCAGACAATCCGAAATATAAACTGCTCAAATGCACATTCCCAAAACTGTACCCTGACTAAAACATTCTGAGGTTTAACAGCCCATAGCTCGTGTGTTTAATTTGTCCAAAAACTGAAACGTTACTCATGCCAGGCTGGGAGTTTGAGCCAAGGAAAATAATAAGAGTGGTAAGAATTTGCTTTGTCTGGATTCCTGTCTTAATGAAAGCCTTTGATATTATGTGTCATGGAAACTTAACTGCGGTGAGTTTGGGAAAATGGGACATGGGTGATGGCTTAGGTGTCTAAATTGTGATGTAGAATTGGTACCTAAGAGAGCAGAAAAAAAAGTTTTATGAAGGGAAGTAAATCACCAGAGACATCAGATTGTAGTTTCCTTCAGGCTGCAAACCTGATAAATAGAAAAACAGACCAAAACAGGATCTCCAAGTGTGGTTTTGCAGGGTGTCTATCTATCTTAGAGCATTAGCAGAGATTCTGGGCCAGGATGGAAAAAAAAGACAGAAGACATAAAAGAAAAGAACGACAGAGGAAAGGAGAGAAAGCTAGAGTGCGGGGGGAGAACAGGGTTTTGAATGGTGGTTGGCTTGGGACGTTAACGCCTTGTGGCTTTTTTTCCCCTTCTCTTCTCGCAGCAACTGTACGCCGCCCAGCTGGCCAGCATGCAGCTCTCTCCAGGAGCCAAGATGGCGCCACTGCCCCAGCCACCTAATTCTGCAGGGCCACTCTCACCTGGCCCCAAAAGTGAGAAGAGGTCCTCTAGCCCACTGGGCCAAGTCAAGGTACAACCCTTTTGTTTCTATATCTCTAAAAGCTATGGTATGGTAGGTAGTGTATGGATGGACAGTGCTCTCAGTGCAAGCAATTCCACCACAATGAAGAGCTAATTACAAAGCTCTAGTCATATAAAAGTCTGGGTTTATATATCGTAAATAAAAATATAATAATAGAATAAGAATAGAATAACAAAATCTAATAAAAACGATATAGAATTAGGATATTTATAAAATCGTGAATTGCAATACAGCCTCAAATCAGCACCAAGTTATCATGATAGTATCGTATTGGCTGATCCCTGGTCATTCCCATCCTTATGAACTTGCATTGTGGACCTGGAACATTAAGTAGCATGTGAACTCAAAACATGCGGCAATGATATTGGATAGTTTGTGTAAATGATACAGACTGCGCCATGGTTTACCTGAAGCTAGCGCCAGATCAGTATTTTCACTGAGACCAGAGATTGGTTCCCACTTTTCCCATAAACATTTTGACATCTTCGGTAAAGTGTCAAGGACCTTGTATATAAGTGACCTCCCATTTATGTTATGATCTGTGAGCTCGCAATCCACTAGTCTATCAGAAATATTTAAAGCTCAAATGGATATCTCTTGTCTGGCTCTGAAAGTGTGAACAGGGACACATTTACCGTAAGAGAGACCCGGAGTGGTGCTTGACCCAAGCCTGTTTTTTAATCTGCATTCTTAAATCAGCCATGGATACTAGCGTACAGAACAGCGCTTTAAGATTGGAAGTCTCTTTGTGTAGGATGTAAAAAAAAATTCTGAGTCATGACCAGTGTTTCATATTTAGTATTGAAAGAAGGTATGTACATAAAAAAACTCATAAAAAGTAGTCTTACGGTAGCGTTAGCTTAGCGCATAGTACTATGTCGCCATCAATCTGGCTGACTTTTACAAGGCTCTCGATCCCTCATGCAGAACTGTGTGGACGAAGTTGCTATGGCTCTGTGCGCACACGGAGAATCATTTTTAGGTACATGTGGTTTCTCTTCACAAAAGCTGGCAGCATTGAAAAAAAAGATCCCGAAATCCTGTAGTGTAGTCCAAGCCAAAAGAGATCAAAAAAGATTCATCAAGAAAAAAAATTGATAAGCACTGATTTCTATTAATAAGGCCGTGAATTGGTGACCGCTTGCTCTTTAGATGGGAAAAAAAATGACAAAACCCGATTCATCTTCGAACTGTTCCATCACCAGGCTTTCTCTCCCCTTTTACAGTCCGCTGCTGTAACTCAAAACACATGCACATTTGGAAACGTTTAGTTAAATATCACAATAGAGCCGGGAATAAATCAGTGATACGAGGAGTACTGCGGGCGGGATCTTCTTCAGCACGGTCCATTAATGACGGGATTCGGGGACACGCTCTGTTCGGAGCTAGCGTGAATACAGCCTTCAATCTTTTTAGGAACATGACGTAAAACATTTGTCTTCATTCAGCCCCATTTGTTTAGCTGACACTTGTTACATGAACCATGTAATCTTTGTAATTACGACTTTGATCGACTATACAGCCAGCGTTTAGCTCTGCTAGGGCCATATGCAGAGATGCTGTGCTTAATTAGCTGGCAATCTGTTTTGTTTGACTATTTAATGTGTAATTGAATGACAAACTGTAATTGGCAGTCAGATTTCCAAGAAGCTCCAGGCAGTGTTCATTACGTGGTCCATCTGTTTGGACAGTGGCAGTCTTTGCCAAAAAAAAAAAAAAAAAGGCCCCAAATTTTTAAACACTAGAAGTTCTCTTTAACATGGTATGGAAACACAGGTAAGCAGAGAAAAAAGGTGCACCTTAGAGAATCACACCACGGCTTAATTAGCTTGAACAAAACCCAGCCTCAAGACACACAGGAGCTTCGCCATGGCACGAAGCCTAGCGATGAATGCTCAGCTTGGCTCTTAGGCGGAGTCAGGCTAATTAATTGTCCTGATATCTCTTTGTTTGTCCTAAACATTATTTGTTTCATGTTTGCAGGAGGAGGGAACGCAGCCCTTAAACCTCTCGGCCCGGCCTAAGACAGCTGAGCCGGTGAAATCCCCCATGTCCCCGACACACAGCCTGTTCCCGGGCAGCAAGAACAGTCCGAACAGCCAGCCCAAGAGTGGCGGCATCCCCAGTCCGCTCGGTTTGGGTCGAGGTTCGTCTCTTGGTAAGGTTTTCTTAATGAGCGCGTTCATATGCCACCACTACTGAAACTACTGACCAATTACAACTGAGAATTTTGAGATAAATGATGATCTTGCCATAAAATATAATATTCAGGATACAATATTTGACAAAACTTTAAAAAAAATATATAGCACTGTTTAAAAGTCTTTCTTCCAAAGCTCCAGACTTGATTGTATTTTTAATCTAGGCTTGAGGAATAGTTCTTAAGGCTTCCTAAAGGACGTTGTTTTTTGTCTCTCATTTTTAGTCTAGTCCTTGTACGTGAGCAGTTTCAGAGGAATGTGTTTTTGTGTTAGTTACGCCACACAGTGACCTATGAATCATTTAAGCATAAAAACAAACAAACATCTAACTCAAGTTCTGAGCCAGTGAGAAACAGGTGCAGATGAGGACAGATGATCAGGCCAGTGACTAGTATACTGCTGATGCTGAATGCTGAGTGGTTGGAACAGACGAGAGGGGAAATGAGGTCGCTGCTGAATTTTTACATAAACAACCTGTGCTTCCATTGTATCTTTAGGCACTTTGCAATCTGTCGCAGTAATTTGTTTGTTCTTCCATTTGATTTAATATGAAGAAATTGTGGTGGGGGGGTTTAGGCGGCACAGTGGCTTAGTGGTTAGCACCGTCACCATGCACCTCCAGGGTCCAGGTTAGATTTCCATCTCTGTGTGCATGGAGTTTTCTCCGGGTACTCCGGTTTCCTCCCACAGTCCAAAGACATGCAGATTAGGCTAATTGGCATTTCAAAAATTGCCCATAGTGTGTGAATGAGTGTGTGAGAGTGTATGTGTGTGTGCCCTGCGATGGATTGGCACCCAGTCCAGGGTGTACCCCGCCTTGTGCCCTTAGTCTCCTGGGATAGGCTCCGGGCCTCCCCGTGACACTGTATACAGGATTAAACGGTATAGAGGATGAGTGAGAGGGTGGGTGAAATGACTGGGGGTCAAGACTTTTGCACAGTAATGCATATTTCAATAAATTGCATTGATGTGGTAATAGTGTTATTTGTGTTATAAACCTGTTTTTCTTCTTTCCTGCCGTTTTTTAACATTTTTCAACACTCCCCTATTTATAACCCCAGTCCACTGCACTGCCGTGATCCTTCCTGTCATATCACACCCAACTGCAGCTCATTCATCCCCGTGCACACTGCTCTATTTACACAACCACATCCCCTTAATCTTCCTCAAACCTTGGCATTACAGCCACCCTGGCGTGTTGGATCCAGGCGCTGACAATTACTCGTTTCAAAGCTCTCGGTTCACCTCTTATATTAAGCGCTTGTTTTTTGCGGAAGTTACAACTGACTTTTTTGCTAAAAACACTCTTTCATTAAAAGCGAGACCGCGCTGGTCGACTCGATTCATTTCCCTTCTTTCCATGGACCGGGTCTTTAAACACAGACTTGCCGTTTGTTTTTTGTTCTATTTCCGAGTTTTAACTGCCTCACCCAGCCTCACCTCTCTTTGATCCACTAATTACAGAAAGGCATCACACACCAAGATTGCTGCCTAACCACCCCCTCCTCCACACACAAACACACACACACACACACACACACACACACGAAGAGCTGATAACCAGACCTCCCAGAGTGTCATTTTTGTTCCTTCAATCTGATGGCTTTGCTGTTGTCTGTCTTCACGTCTTGCAGATATCTTGTCTAACCTGAACTCCACGGCACTATTTGGAGACCAGGATGCTGTGATGAAGGCCATCCAGGAGGCGAGGAAGATGAGGGAGCAGATCCAACGTGAGCAGCTGCAGCACCACCAACAGGGCATGGAGGCTAAACTCTCGGCTCTCACAGGCCTCGGTCTGCCCAACTGCAGGGCTGACAAGGTGAGTATCTGTCACTCAGGAGGCGTCCTGTTCCCAATTTCAGATTTATTAAACGCTCACTTGTCCTTTACTCAAGTGTCACTTGGAGTGTCTTTCTTGAGGGTGTACCTCAAGTGTGAGAAAGAAACCTTAAGAGGAACCCGTCCGAAAAAAAGTGACACCAAAGTGGCAGTGCCTTTATGATTACAGGAACAGCAGGTATAAAGCGAGGCCATTTCTGTCTTGTTAAAATGATCTACTTTTAAAGATTTCTTTAAAAAAGATGTCTGATATAAGTCCAGGAGACTTCATGTGATTGACATTGGCATGGTCAGCGGGGCGTGTTATTGACACTGGCATGGCCGTATGTTTATTTGGTTCGTTCGAGGGACGTTTCGGATCCTCCAGCACTGCCCCCTGAGCAGGTCCGAACCATGAAGTCCCGGCCCAATTAAAGGCGACAGACCCCTGGTGTGGAACAGTCCCGCTTTGTACGATGACTCCAAGGGATTCCGTTTAAAAATATCTTCAATCAATGAGTCAATCGAGAGTTTGAAAAATCCCTGCCCGCTCCCGTTTGATCGAGGCCACGTTGCCAGTTGGCCGCCGTAAGCAGACGGTATCTGGGAGTGGAGCGCTATTAATATTTAAAATGTTTTAGTGCCTAATTACTTTCAACTAACATGCTTAACTAGGTCAATGTATATGTAAGAAAATCGGAGGAGCTAGAACTTTGAAGGACCAGGTGGTGTTGCATTAGGCAGAGGCTAAAGCGTGTCCTCAAAACCGGGCATGACTGTGAGATATCTAACCGAAAGCCTCCAATCTGAATCCCAGATAATACCAAATAAAGCTAAAATCTCTTATAGAGCTTTTAGAGAATTCCCAGGATTAAGAATACTATTTACTTCATTGTTGCTGTTTTTTCTTGTGCAATTTTCTTCTTTCTCAAACACACTGCTCGGGGTGTATACGGACAGCATTATAAGGGGAGGTTTTGTGGAACTAGCACTTAAGCTTGTTATTCTTCTCTGGCTTTTGTTAGCACTGGATACGGTATGTGAGCGCGTAGTCGCTACCTGCGTCTTTATCTCTCTCTCTTTCTTTATTTTTTTAACCATCCTCAGTCGTGAGTTATTCCCCCTGCTTGCTGATGTCTGGGGTTAGCTCATGGTCAGCCAAGCTGAGGAATATGCTGCGACACGACACGAACACTGTGCTTTTTAAACAATAGCTGAAAAGCTACGCTTGTCAACAGGCGGTACACACCTGTCTGTATTGTTCCGTGCAGGTAGAGCTTGGCGCGTCTTTTTTTTTTCTTCCCGTTGCTCTTTTGTCTGGGTTTGACTTTGTTTTCCACGCCACATTCTGCATCCATTCATCTGCGTGTTTGTGCACTGAGCTCAGGAAAGCTCTGTGTTTTTCTAAGCAGCTAAGAGGAGGCGGCTAGCTCGTCACTCCTCACGTCTGTTCCCTGCCCCGCAGTCATCTTTAAGGCCTCCTGTGCTCTAGAAAAAGACATTAAGGTAGCAGTGAGATTTGATGTGCTTTCACAGGGGAACTTTGATGTGAGGGCACGGTAATTCTAGGAAGCCCTTTGGCATCTTTCAGCGTGCACAAAGGAAGTGACAATAAATGATAATTAGTTTCCACAGGTAACAGATCATCTAAAAAAAAAAAAAAAATGTATTTGAAGTCGTCATTTCTGCAGTTTGTTTTATGGTGCGTTTTGTGCCAATGGGCCAATAAAAGAAAATGGTGTTGGTTTGTTTGTACTTTTCTTCTGAAGCCTGAAGTCTGTCTGCATCTGATAATGTAAATAGCGCTCCACCTTGAAGCTCGGGTTCGAGTTCAGACTCGGGGCTTCGTCACACTTGGGAAATTCATCATACGTATCCTACAAAGACTTTGAGACGATGTCCGCTCACAGCTCATGGACGTCCACACACCGGCAGACGCTCACAATATGTCATCTAAACACATAAGTCTTCCCCTACCTGGACCTATTTCTATATTTTTGCTGATTCTCAGACTGATCCCCTTTCGTGCTTGGACCCCTCCTGTGCCAGTTGTTTTCCGTCCATTTTATAACTACAGATTTAATAGGAATATTTCCAATATTTTTTTTTACCTTTTTTTTTTTTTTTTATCCAAACCCTGATGATTTAGAACTTTATCCCAAACTCGTACGCATCACTCTTTGGCCTTCATGATGTGCTTTCTAACAAACTCGGGGGCCTTTATTTTTCAGATCACACACACTTTAATTGCGCACAGCTGAACTCCATTTAGCTAATCATGTGACATCTCATGGCAACCGGTTTCTCCAGACCTAATTCGTACGTTTCACAGCAACAGGAACGAATAATTTGTAAATAATTTTGCAAACTCTTTTGATTTTTTTTCTTCCTTCCATTTCAGGATTATGAGATTTTTTTTTGTGTAGATTCATGGCACTCTATAAACTGTATTTAAGCCCATGCTTTCTGATAGGAGTGATGCAAGAGTGTAAACTCAGCGTGTTCTTTATAGTTGTAGTCAGAAATGTGTGTAAGCCACGATTACAGCACAGGCTGGCAGCAGCACACTGGGATAATACATAATCATAAACAGTAACACGGGCAAGGGACGATGGAACAGGAATACACTGCTCACGCCAAAAAAATATGGTTTTGGCCTTTAGCTTTGATTACGGCACACGTTTGCCATAGAATTGTTTCAGCAGCTTTATATAACATCACGAGTTTATTTCCATTCAGAGTTACTACATACAGTCAAAAGTATTCACACACCTTGAACTTTTCAATAATTTGACTCTTTTGAAATGCAAACACATTTTTGACAAAAACACGGGATACAACTTCCGCTATAGTTGTTTAGGACGAGTCGCTATTAATCACTGCAGCCGTTACCCAGTGTAAGTATTTGCTTATTTAAATCCAAACGTGACTTGATTTAATTGATGAAAAACAGAAACAGCTGAGCTAGACAAGTAGACAAATTAATAGAAGAGAGGTGAACGCAATGGGATAACTAAACAAAGACAGGACATGGTCATGTGACCAACCAAAAACACATGATGGGGATTCCCAAAAAAAAAAAAACAGGGAATATTTAAACAAGCTGCTGTTATTTGAATGAGACACGACGGAGAAAAGCATTATCAGTGGGCACGTGGGGATCTCTTGACACGCGGCGGTGGGAAGAAAAGGCGCTCAGTTAAAAGCCTTTTCTTTGCTCAGTTTCAGAATATTAATATTTCAGCTCCGTATTGTACCTGACATAAATACTGGATGCCGCTTTAATAGCTGCCTCCTTGTCGACTGTTTGGGAGTTTATCATGGTGAAAGCTCGCCTGGACGATTCTGGAAAGGTAAGGTAAAATGGGATTAAGGAGAGGTTAAAATCATCTACTGGGGCTGTTGGAGGGGGATATTAAATATTGATTTATCCCGGTGTAACGACCGAGCCAGAGAGTGGGGCTAAGTGCTGCTTACAAATGGATCAATTCATCTTTTAATACAAAGTGTGTCCGAGGAGCACAATAAGGACGGGCTTCATCCTTCTTTCCTCTCTCCTTCTCTCTCTCGCTCCTTCTCTGTCTCTCTGTCTCTGTCTTTTATCCTCTGTCATCTTTTTTTCTTCTCCCCACCCTTTCTTTTTCTTTTATTTTCATCTCTTGTCATGTGTCTTTATCTCAGCGTTGTCCCTTTGCACTGGCTTTTATCTAACTCTTGTCCTGAAGGTGCTCGTGTAAAATATTCATGCTTTAGTCAACCTTGCTTGTTTTCCTTTTTTTTCTTTCCTTTTCCCTTTAGAGGGGGAAAAAAAAGCTTTTATAAACACTTATGATTTTTTGTTTTCTCAAATATTTATTAAAATAGAGCATTGTCTGAAGAGAGCGGTTAGGTCTCTTTATTATTTATCATGCTTTCATCAGAAATGATTTAGATTTTTTAAGATTTCCATCTCGAGTAGAACCTCTTCCTGTTTCCCGAGGAGCGAAGTGAAAGTCTTAAGCCCTCCGCAGCCTGGTGTATTTTGGAAACTTCGCCATTTCCATTGCTAATCAAGCCGATTCTGAGAGTCGATGCTATACAGGACGACATATGCTAAAGGAACTAAAATGTATTCCTCTGCTGACGCTTTCCAAACTGTAATCAGAAAGGTGAAAGGCCAGTGTATTAACCTATTGAGCGTCTGCAGCTTCCAGCCTCTTCCTCTCCTCTGCATTATTGATGAGCTGGAACATTCACTGTCCTTCTTTCCCAGAGCAGAGGGCCCTTGAACAGTTAAAAATGGAGCTCCTCAAAATCTTCTCCAGCTAGCTTTTGGATGCCGGAGCCAATGTGCGCTGCCTTTCCCTCTGTGTACATGTGGAGGTCTATTCAGGGCGCCGCTCACAAAGGCCCGAAAGTGTAATCTTCTCTACTCGGCAGCCCTGGAACCAATTTTCTGCTCCTTTTTCTGGAAATTGCCAGTCATGGAGTTTTTTTTTTTTTTTTTTTTTGCTACATAAGTAAATCGCGCTATACATGGATTCGGCCATCCAAAATTTCCAAAAATATGATTATATTCAAACCCAGTGCCAGCAAGTGCCTTTGTCGAGCATTGTTGCATTAAGGCTTTTAGATCAGTCGGTGCAAAACCTCAGTTTGGTGATTTTCGTCTTCAAGTACATCCGACTCTCCAGATTTATTGAGCACTGAAATCCCCAAACGGTCCTGGACCGTAACCGGGACCTCCCTCGCTTGTCTGAATGTTCCACAGATTAAAAGCTGACATCGTTTTTTGTTTTTTTTTTCTTACAAAGCTGTGGGTTTGAGCAGGCACGTGGCCCAGCCTGGGATCGGTTTTTGTCTTTACTGAGATTCGTTTCTTCTGATTTCTACATAAGCAACAGCAGGGCTTCTGTTCAAAAACCTAACAAGCCCCTGTGCTAGCGCTCTGACCACAACAGGCCACGCTAGGTCGATTATGCGCCTCCATATTGGGACCAAACCTCTT
This sequence comes from Leiocassis micropogon, assembly GCA_028565275.1. Lineage (NCBI taxonomy): Eukaryota > Metazoa > Chordata > Actinopteri > Siluriformes > Bagridae > Leiocassis > Leiocassis micropogon. The sequence goes on along the minus strand of JAOVVA010000004.1, from coordinate 1,003,047 downwards.
GTAATGGGTGTAAAAAAAATTCCCCTCTGTATCTGTATTCCTGATCACGAGGTCTTGACGGCCTGAAGTCGTTCTATTATTGTACATAGTTTGTGAGATAAGGGAAGAGAAAACGAGGTCGCGCTTAACAGATCCTTGAACAGTTCAGGGTCATTTAGGACTACGGGACTCATAAAAAAAAATGAGTAAAAAAAGCCAAAACAAACACGAAACAGAATGAACAGCCTGGAGAGCGACCTTTCAGCTGGACGGCCGAGAGATAAAACGGATCACTTCCTCGTGTGAAGTTGAAAGGTCACATGTTGTGGCTGAAGTTGTTCTGAAGTACACGAGACAAAGTTGTCAGCCTGATTCATAATTATGTGGAATCTCCTGCTCGACATAGGAAACAAGCTGGAAAGTGAAAGCGCGTGTTGGCGTCACGCCACGGCTGGGGTTTTCTCCCGTTCTCTGACGTGCTGCTACAGTTTTTCTGCACGATTAGAGCGGCGAGCAGCTCCGCTCCGATTCCCTGGCAGGCCACGGGATAAAACTGGATGCTGAAAAAACTTTGCTGGAGGACTGGAGGCCCGCTTTTGTGGAAAAAAAAAAAAAAGACAGAGAGACCGCATGAAAGCTCACCGCACAAGCACATGTGCTTAAGGCTAGATGAAATGCAGAGCGAGTGACTACTGGGAAGCCGTGCAGTTATAAATAACCTTGTGATTGGTTACACGAGGATGGAAAACAGATGAGAGGCTAAAACGGATGGCGAAACGTCGCTATAGGACCACCGCAAGCTTTCAAGAAAGCAGAGAGCTACAACTTGCTGCGTGCGTTCCCTCGGCACTCCTTCACCACGGACCGTACAAAGCTGTCCATTATCCAGGCAATAACATGTGCATTCTCTGCTTTCAGCACCAAGGCAAGGACATGATGTGAACGGATTTGCGCCAAGCTATTACACGCTCTCGTGTGTGTGTGTGTGTGTGTGTGTGTGTGTGTGTGTCTTTTTAATCTGCTAAGTCTCATGATATTAGCCTTATGCACCTGGGGGAAAGAATCAAACTAAATGATTAACTCTGCACCTGTAGAGATGTTTTATTTAGATAAAACTCGAAGTGAAGAGAAAAGAAAGAAAGAACGAAAGCAGGAAAAACACCCAGGGCCATATGCCCTGAGCCGGGCCTATTTATACCGGAGAAAAGCATCACGTTTATAAGTAGAGGCGAGCCACCAGCACAACACGACTCCTCCTGCACATGTTCTGCGGCCGGCCTGATTAAAGCTCTCGCTACACCGATGACACGGTGCTCCTGGCTCATTTCCAGATGTTCCCGAAGTTCCAGCTGCCCATTATTTCATCGTGCCACCGTTTTACTGTAAAAAAAAAAAAAAAAAAAAACTTGGAGTGGGGAGGGAAAGAGCAGAGATTATTGTGGGTGACTTTTCCGCTTTTTTTTCCACTTGGGGCATGAGGCTACAATTTTAGTTGTGGTGTAGAAGCGCTTGCTGCAAGCTGAGGGAAATTGGGGAAACGCCAGAGAGGTCGCGGTTAAGCCAGGAGGGGCGCTAAGTGCACTCCGACTTCGTTCTTGTTTCTCTCTTGTTTCTTACGTTTTTGTTGTCATAATTAAAAAAAAAAAATCCTCCTGCTTGTGTAGTGCACATTATAAATATTCTTTACAGCATAAGGCTTACAGACCTTCAGATAAGGAGTGCCTGGCTGGACAGGACCGTCCCTGGATACTGCACATCCTTTATTGCTCCTCAGTCGTAGAGTGATCAGTAAAAATTTAATGACATCATAAAATAATAAAAACGCCATTAATTTATCACAGCGCTTGATGCAGCCGGTAGTAAAGTTAAGATGAGTTAAGTTTGCTGAGTTTTTTATTTCCCGCCCTTCTCTTCTAAAAAAAAAACAAAAAAAAAAAACAGAAAACATGTTGTACATATAAATGAAGTGCAATTTTTCCTAATGCTGTGACATAAATTACAGCAGTGATAACCAATAAGTATATAAAACCCAGTGTGTAAAATTTAATGGAAATGCAGCTTGCTCATGCGGCGCTCATTTATCCTAATGCTCGTCTGCACTGTTCTGGACCGCTCGCTCAATTGCGTTGGATTTAATGCGTCCTGAACTGACCGCGGACTCGGGGCCGAGTCTCAGTCCGGCTCTCCCTGTTAATTGGAGGACAAAAATAAATAAATAAAAAAATAAAAACAGAGGTGTGGAAATAAAGACGGAATCCCTCCCGGCTCACAATCGCTCCCTGTTGACTTGTTCTTTTAATTACATCTCCGTGCGGCGAGGAGAGGCTTTAAAGCGCCGGCGGTTATTAATGAAACTCCGTGATGGATGGGTCTTGTTCTTTTTCTCTTCTTTTTTACGTCTCAAGTCCTACAAGATGCTTAATGATCATGAGTTTATAAAAGGCCTTGATTGATCAGAGAGGGCAGCTGAGCACGAGGGAAGGGAAGAAGCGGCTAATTTATTACGCTCG
>JAOVVA010000004.1:965069-996348 GCA_028565275.1 Leiocassis micropogon | reverse complement strand
CCTAATTGGGATATGCGAAGAAGACATTTCACTGTGCTGTAAAGTACATGTGACAAATAATTGAACATTCTTCTTCTCTTCTTTAAAGGTTTTTTTTTTTTTTGAGGTTAAGTGAAAAAGCGGTGATCACCGGATGAACAGAATAATTCTTTTCTCTTTGCTGGAGCAAAATAAGTAAGAGAAAGAGAAGAGACAGGAGCTCTGATAGGAACCAGGGGAACCGACTGTCTAAAACGTTCTTCAAGTTCAAGATACAGTAATGGAATCTTTCGCAGAGTCTTTTCAGTCTTATATTAGTAGATAAAGCAGCGTTTATGTTCCCACCATGGAGCGGATTAGTTTTAAACATCAGCGCATCCTTGAGTGTTTTATCACATTGTTTGTTCACTAACGTTTTTTTTCTCTCATGAAGTTAATGAGACAAAAAAAAATCTAGTCATGCGTGTTTCCAAGAAACTGCAAAGAAGCGCAAACTCCAGAAAACTGTGTAAAGGGTAAAGTTACAGCTGTTACAAAGCTCTGACACTGGAGACTCCTTCCATCAAATTTACAGAAAATATCAATGATTCTTCTGATTTTTTTTATTCCATCATTACAGACGTCCTCTGGTTCCTGTCGAATCAAATGGAAATGCTTCTGAGATTCCTTCCGGTACTTAAAAAAAAAAAAGTATTCCTCTTTAAAAGGACTGACCGGGTTTGTGTGCTTGTGTGGCTGCGTGTGTGCGAGTGTGTATGTGTGTGCATGTGTGTGTGTGTGAGCCTCCAGCTCTAGGTTTTTCGAGACGTTCACAGTTAGGTGTTTAGAGGACAGGCTGGAGGACAAAGCAGGCCCTTCTCTGTCCGAGCCGCGGGACGTCTGATTGCACTTACTTGACAAAGCGTCATTCACCTTTGTGGCTCTCGAACATCAATATTTCGAAACAGTTTCCATGACACTCTAGAAACTAAACACACAGAAAGCACTGTTTAGGACAATTAAGAGGACGAGTCCAGGGAGCGAGTAGCGCCGCAGCGTCATGAGTTGAATCCCCTGAAGTTGGTCTCAAAGTCTCGATTCTCACCTGGGGCGGCTCATATTTTTCCTCCGTCTCTGATGGATTAGAGAAAACTAAAATGTGTCAAAATTATAATTAAATACAATTAATACAATATTTGTATTCATATCGATTGTTAAAGAAAAAAAGATTAAATGTTTTTGTTCATCATTTAAATAAAAATACTTAATAAATCCAAATTTATTTATATGAATTAAAATTATAACTAAAATAAATAAATTATTCATTTATTTATTACATTTTAATACAAGTACTTTATATACAGTATTTATATTTTATCTGATATATATAAAGATGTTAATTACATGAACTAAAAATAACATTAAAGTGCTCCCAAGTGGTGAGACAGGTGGTGGCATATCTGTTCTCTCCGACACTAATCACAGCGACATGAGCCAGTCGTAGGGTTTCGTGAGCTCACGCAGGTGTAAGTGGGCGGATAGCGCTTTTCCTGTGAGTTACACGGCGCCTGAGCAGCAGTTTGATTAGACACAGTCTGGCGTCACATGTCCTGGAGGAAGCGTTGGTCATCTCGCTTGGTAGCTGCTGTTTGACAGGAGAGAGCCCCAAGACAGAAATTAAATCACGGAGAAATGTGGGGAAAACCTCCAAATATCATTTTGCATATTTACAAAAGAATACTTTTTAGGTACATGCACTTAACACAGCAAAGCTAAAAAGTAGCCAAGGGAAAAAAACTGAACGTGTTGATGTCTTTCACCTTTAACGTTTAATTCTGGGTCTTAAACCAAAGCGCGGCTCTGAGTTCATGTCCGGAGTTCCACGTGTTCCTCAGGGGCTCTTATGCACTGGTGAAAATCTTGATATTGTAATAATTCAGTTATTTGTCACATGGAATTTACAGCACAGTGAAATTTTTTTTTTTTTTTGCATGACTCACTTCAGAAGCTGGGTCAGAGCACAGGGTCAGCCAGGATACAGCGCCCCCTACAGCAGACAGGGTTAAAGGCTTTCTCAAGGGCTCAACAATGGAAGCCTGGTGGTGCTGGGGCTCGAACCTCCCGACCTTCCGATCAGTAACCCAGAACCGTTTGAGACACAGCTGCCCCTCAAAACACCTGAATTTTTAGATAATAATTCACATTTTTGAAATTGGCTATTTTGTATGAGCTAAAGTTTAGAAAATTAAAAAGCAGGGAAGAAGCATGAACAGGTAGCTTGTGTTTCGTCCGTGCGTGTGTGTGTGTTTTATCTCCTGAGTGGAAAGACAAACTGTTTTGTCCTCATGAATGCTGTATTTAAAAAGCAGAGCGTTTGTGTACTTTGGTGTTGGGCTTTCCGCTGAACCGACGCAAACAAATTCCTTTCCTCCTCCATGCAAAAGGAGAAGAATGTAAGCTTAGACGAGTTGCGCTTGATGATGATGATGATGATGTGGGGGGGGTGTAAACTTTATGGTCACTTCATTAATTTTCCAGTATTTAGTAACGGCTCTCGAGCTCGATGTGGTGGTGTCATGAGGGAGTCCAAACCGAGAGCGATTCCACTTCATCTGTCCCGTCTGGGGAGAATTCTCGAGCGATACACACACGTCACAGCGGAGCGCTTCATTTGGAACGACCCGAGGTGTAAAGCGGCCTTGTGTTGTCGCCTTGTGTAACGCGCAGAAAGCCTCGGGTTACTTAAGCTAATATTTGCCTAGCATGCAGGCACGCGAATTAACGAGCCACCGAAGCCGAACAGAACGCAAGCGCTGGAAAAGAGCCTGGTCTGGAAATAGACTGAAATTTCCTTCATTACATAAAAAAAGGAAAGAAAAGAAACGTATAAGCCATATGCGTCGCTCGCCACGGAGTCGTTAGCTCTTTATAAGCTCAGATGAAAAGCATTAACCGATACCGCAGCGGGTTTCAGCGTGAGTCTTGCGTCGTGCCGCGCTGAACGTATGCTCGCGACAATAAAGACGTCCGTGGAAAACCGCGGAAAATCCAAACCCGAAAACGATCTTAACCATTTACTCGTTAGTGGGAGATTACCGCCTTTGTTCTAGTCTCGTTTCTATAGTAACCAGACGTCTACAGCAGACGAGCTGTAAAATGAAACGAGCTGTAAAAAAAAAAAAGAAGAAAGAAATAGGTGTGCGATTGTGTATCTGTTAAGAGAAATGTGTTTATGTAACATTGGAGGAAGGAGTCTCCAGTGGCAGTGCTTTGTAACACTAAGATTTAAAGATTTAACTTTCTTAGATGCTTCTAACTTCCATAAGTGAGAACAGGAAGTAACTTAAACTAGCTTTAAATGTAATTAAAAGTGGATAAAAAGTTTGACATGGAATAAAAGAAGATGGTCAATTTTTAACATATGGTGTACGGTAGTCCTGTGTGTGTGTGTGTGTGTGTGTGTGTGTGTGTGTGTGTCCTCGGCCCTCCCAGTGCTGTATCCCTGATCTCCCAGGTTTAGTTTTGGCCGTGAGCTCCGCGTCCTCTTTTCTGAAGCTCACACAGAGACGTGAGAGCGTGTGAAAGACGTGAGGAGAGAGTTGAAGGAAGCAGGTCCTGACACGCTGAGCTCTCATCCTAGTGCGCTAGTGCACCTAGTACACACACACACACACACACACACACACACACAAAGACACAATGCCGAATTTCAGACATGCAGCAGAAAGGAAAGTAAAAAAAAAAAACAGTTAGAGGCATGTTGGAAGTCTGAGGATTAGTGAGTGTTATTGTGATGGTTTAATAAGAATGTGAGCAGTGTGTGTGTGCGTGTGTGCATGTGTGTATGTGTGTGTGTGTGTATGAGTGACAGAGAGACAGAGAGAGAGACTGAATGCTGATCAGCTCTTGTCGAGTTCAAGCTTGCTGAAGACAGGTGTGCTAAGGTGATCTTTCTCTCTCTCTCTCTCTCTCTTTTATCTGTCTTGCATTGTTGCTAAATTTATCTATCTCTCTCTCTCTCTCTCTCTATCTATATACATATATACATATACTGTATCCATATAAATATATAGATAGATAGATCTGTCTTTATCTCTCTCTTCCTTTTCACATGTCTCTGTTCTCTAGATTTGTCCCTAATTGTTTCTCTCTGTCTTTGTCTCTCTCTGTCTCTCTCTCTCTCTTAGTAAATGACAGAATTAGGCGTTCCTCTCCCCTCCTCTCCTCCCCGTCTCACCCCGGGGGTTCTCCCCTGTCGCCGTCTCTCTGCCAACATCTATATTTATTTACACACTCGCACCCGTCTACCCCTCACCGGTTCGCTCTGTAACGTGTGCTGTGGGAATCTCAGAGAAATCAATTAATGCTGATTTGTAAACGTTGTGTCACTTTTATTAAACACTGCGATTACAACAAGAAGGTAAAAAAAAACCTGCGCCCCCTGCGTGGGGGTGGGGGGGGAGGTGTCGTGACGGGGGGCTGCTCACCTGTGCCTCCTCACCTGCGTCTCAAACCTCATCTGTAACATTAGCACAAAAACACTGATTATCAGTTTAACCCCAGTACGCTAGTGACAGGATCACGGCCCCCGGGGGCTCGCCCATGCCCGCGGTCCGATCCCTCAGAAATACCGGTGCAGCACAAATCGCCCAAGGCCCCCGACCGGCCTCAAAAGTCCCCAGATCACAATCAGATCAAGCACCCAAAGGGACACACTGCACAAACAAGGGACACACTGCACAAACAAGGGACACACTGCACAAACAAGGGACACACTGTACAAACAAGGGACACACTGCACAAACAAGGGACACACAAGTCCGATCTCGTATTGTTATTAAAACCCATTTGTCATTTATTAACCCAAGTAAAACATATCACAATGGAATTTTGTGGCAAAATAAAATGTTAATAAAAAAATTATAAAACTCAACATAAAAAAACACACAATGTGGTGCCTTTTTTGTAATATAAGTATTTTTTAAAAGATAATTTAAGTATGCAAATGAGGCTACAGATCATTTATTTGATTAATGTTAAGGAGATATTAGACTGAGTAAACAAACAAACAAATAATTTAATTTGATAAGTTGAATTATTATTTAATTTAATATATGAATCTTCTTTTTTTTTTAAAAAGAAGGAAAATTGTCATTTATGATATGTATATTGTTTTTTTAAAGGAAAGAAATGTATTTTTCTTTTTAAAAAGAAAAGAAAAAAACAGACTTATGGTTTATATATAAAAAATCTGAAGTAAATTTCTACCAGCAAAAAAAAAAAAAAAAACTATATCAATGTTGTCTATTATATTGTGAAATCATAAAATCATACAAAGACTTACATTTTCTTTTGAGGATGGAACTCATTTTTAACACCCAGTAGAAGTTGTATTTATTTACTTAGTTATTTATTTTTTATTACTATTATTATTATTATTATTATTATTATTATTATTATTATTATTATATTTTTGGTCGTGATTAGGTTTCAGGGTGTCGAGTCCCTTTTGTGTTTGTGAACAACTTTGTTTGTTTGAAACACATTTCTCTTTTTAAATCCAGGGCTTTAACTTTGATCACAAAAAAAAACAAAAACGTTTTAAGTAATTCATTGAGAGATTCAGTCGCTGTGCCATGGTTTCTCTCAGTGTGTGTGTGTGTGTGTGTGTGTGTTTATGTGTTTTGCATGTGTGTTTATGTGTTTCGTCTGTGTGTGTGTGTGTGTGTGTGTGTGTGTGTGTGTGTGTGCACAGTGTATGTTGTCGTGATGCCTCACACCCACTCAGCGCTCACCTCTGGCCGAACGGACTCGCCTGCCCGGGTATGAATTGATGAATCAGTGTCAATGCTGAAGTAATGGCACCCGAGGCCGAGTTGTAAATCAGAGTCGGCCATCTTTAACCTGAATCGCTCGTATGGAGAGATCCTGAGTGAGTGTGTGTGTGTGTGTGTGTGTGAGTGAGGCATGCTGGGTTTTGGCGGGGTAATGAATGCCTTCATCCTGCCCCGGCAGTCAGCAGATTGCCCCGCGTTGATGGATCCTGTCAGCCCGCTGTGCCGTGCTACATTTCATAGCACAATAAACATGGCTGTCAAAAGCAAACAAAATGAAATCAATTTATCCCGAGCGGCGAGCGAACGCTAAATGAAATTAATGTAGTGTGGGGACGCCAGTGTATTATCCCTCGCTACACCGCCGGCTCGGGGGAGAGAGCGAGCTCTGTCTTTCCTTCTCTGTTTTATTATTCCTTCAGCTGGTACTGTAGCATGTCTGTGTGTGCGTGTGTGTGTGTGTGTGGGATGGACAGACAGAGAGTTTGTGGGATGGACAGACAGTGATGGCAAGAAAGATGGATGACAAGAGAGAGACTGGGAGAGAGAAAGCAAAAGATACAGATGGAGAAAGAGAGACAAAAAGAGCCGTGAGAGAGTAAAAGAAAGACGAGAGAGAAAAGAGATGCAGAGAGAGACGGATGGACAGAACGAGAGAGAAAAAATGGAAAGACATACATGGCTAAAAAGAAAGACTGAGAGAAAGAGACAAAAAGAAACAGACAGAGCGAGAGATTGAGATATGGTGAGGGGCAGAGAGAGACAGAGAGCGAGAGAGACAAGGATGAAGAAAGAGAGAGCGAGAGAGAGCGAGACAAGGATGGAGAAAGAGAGTGATACACTGCAGGAGTACAAGATAGACAGTCCGAGGTGGAGAGAAAGAGAGAGAAACTGAAAGCAAGACACACAGATGAAGAAAGAGGACGGGATGACTAGAGAGATGGAGTGAGACAGAGGGAGAGAGATTGAGAGAAACAGACACACGCAAAGAAAGATTGAGAAAGAGAGAAAGACAGAGTGAGAGACAGTCAGAGAAAGACAGTCAGAAAAAGACATACTGAGAGACAGACATTTATTGAGGGACAGAGAAAGAGAAGGATGAACATAGAGACAAAGAGAAAGATGTACAGAAGGAGTATTAGTGAAACTAATGAGAGATACAGAAAGAGACATGAGAGAAGCAGAGCGAGAAAGAAAGGCACGGTTTTGATAAAACACTGCGGGAGAAGAGGAATAAAACACGTGGGATGGCGTGAGTGTGGCTCTGCATCATCACAGAGAGAGAGAGAGAGAGAGATGAAGAAAGATAGCGAGAGGCGGACAGACAGAGAGAAAGAAATAAAAAGAGAGAACTTTAGAGAGAGAACAAGAGACAATCTCTCCACATGTCTGGTTCTCTCTGGCTCTTTCTCTCTTTTTTTGTCTGTTGAGTCTCTTGAGAGTAACTCGTTCCTGAGTCCAACTCCTCTTCCTCTTCCTCATCCTCAGCTCCTTTTGATGTTATTTTAGTTCTATGTCTCTTCTCATCTTCTTCTTTTTTTCTTTGAGACAAACCGACGCCCCTGGCTGACCCGTGTCCCCGCTCCTCCTCGTTCCCCCTGTTCGCTCCCGTTGCCGCTGACGATTCCGCTTTAATTCCTCCTCACAGACTCATTAAGAGCTTTGTTGTTCTTGCTGTTCGTCAGCACGCTGGAAGACAAGCGCACGCGGTCGCAGGTAACGCGCGCCAAGCGGCGCAGGACGGCCGCGCGCGAGCTCCTGACGATCGCGCCTCACATGTGGATGATGAAATATTCATGCCTCATTCTGAGCTGTCTTTCTCCAGTTTTTCCGAATCATTAAAGATGTATTGCAGCAGCATATGGGAAGCGCTTTTCGGGTTTGTTTTATTTTTCAGGCCTTGTTTATCAACATGTTTTTTTTTTTGTTTGTTTAAATATTCATACGGTTTTTATTTAATTCTTTCACATCTAACATGTAAGAGGAAGCGAGAGCGCATGAGATCTTCTCCGACCCGCTGTAAGAGAAAAACTCGGGGCTTGATGATGCTGAGTGGCCTGATTGAGAAGCTGGATGCTTAGACACAAACACACACACACACACACACACACACAAAGTGAGAGTTTCTTTTCTCTTTCTGTGTTCGGTTTGTCTTTCTTCTCGCTCTGGCGTTTCCAGAGAGTAAGAGGCTGAATGTTTCTGCAGATTAACCTCAACAGTATTATTGTTGGCCTACAGGAGGCGCCAGCACCACCGAAGCCCGGGTCTTCAGGGAATCGCGAGGACGGAACCCCAACGAGCCGCACATCAAGCGACCCATGAACGCCTTTATGGTGTGGGCCAAGGACGAGCGCCGCAAAATCCTGCAGGCTTTCCCGGACATGCACAACTCCAACATCAGCAAAATCCTGGGTGAGTCCCGGAAACGCTCTCACATCATTAAACAAACGCTGTCTGTCTCTCTGCATTTGTCCGGTCTAACAACATGATTCTAAAATTTCCAGGAAATGCCATTGTTTTCTGGACCTGCAGCCTGAGGGCTCGGCGTCACCTACAGAAAGTTAACGATTTCCTGTAGAGACATGAAACACCCGACAGGCGACACGAGCACTTCCGCGGGTTAATCGCCGTCCTTTAGCGCTTATCATCCTCGCTCTTTTGACTAACCCTAGCTCAGCCGACAAAATAAATCAGTTTTAAACCTTTCTAGGTTTTCCTTAGTCAAGATTTAAACGCCATCACCTGACGCCTGGAGCGGCACACTCTATGAGAACTGATTTTCGATTCCGATCTCTCACCGTCAGCAGGCCTTAACGTCTGATAGACCAGCACTGAGATTGGTATAAGCCCCGCCCCCTGAGCATGTTGACATCATCTCTAACATAGTCTAGTCATGAAAGGTTGCTACTTTTGAAATGAGGATTAAAATGTATCTAAAAACAGAAACTGTGCACACGTTACATCTTTAACACTTTAGAATGCAGACATGCGCGAGTAATGCGACGACACTTGTTTTTTCTTCTATAAAATCACATTCTTGACACGTTCACATACAGAGCCGGTCCCAACCCAAAGCTCTCAATGGTCTCAACCTAAATCTCTGCGTAGGTAATTAACGGATTTATGGTGTGGCACTGACTCTGACCAGCATCTCGCTCTGAAACATCATGCTATCATTGGTCTCTGTATAAACGCACCGCTGTTCAGACGTCTAGCCGACGGTGATAAATGTGTGTGACATGAAGAATAAACAGAACAGCATTCATGACACGCTGAAAGTCTGTTGAAGTAAACGAACATGAGTGGCTTTACCCGAGCCCCTGAACACACTCTCTGTGTGAGGCCGAGACCAGAGCGAGGCAGTGAGGCAGAGCGAGAGAGCGACAGAGCAACAGAGCGAGATCAGGATCCAGATCAGTTCTGGAATGTTGTATTCAACTTGACAAATTTGACTTGTTAAATACGAAATATATAGAAATATAATTACTATAGATACTTTACTATTGTTTAAACATGTGCAGATAAATAAATAAACAATAATATAATATAATATAATATAATATAATATAATATAATATAATATAATATAATATAATATAATATAATAATAGCAATATAAATATAAATAATAATGCCAAAATGTTTTTCTTTACAACCCCAAAGATAAAATAAAAAAACCAATTAATTAAAATATTAATTCATAGATAAATAGAAATAAGTAAATATTCATTGGTAGAATAAATACAATAAATAAAAATAAGTACATATTTATCGGTAGAATGCCTTCCCCCAAAATAAATATTTTGTTACAAACCCTACAATAAATGAATAAGCTATTTTAAATTATTATACACTAATAACATGTTCCTCTCCCTCAAACACACTTATTTTTGCACAATAAGCAAACAAACAAATAAATCAACAATATTTCATTTTAGAGTTCATCAGTTATTTAGATCATTCTACCAAAATAAATCCAGTTAATATTGCAATTGATAAAAAATGTGAATTAATCACAATAAATAAATACATAGTAGTAGAACCTTAGCCGCCTCAAATAAATACATTTCTGCATAAATTACATTTTCTAAGTAAAGAAAGAAATAATTAAATAATAATTAAACAAGTATATTAATTGGTATATTATTACAGTATATAGTATATTAGTATATTAATTGCAGAAATATTTTTTTTTTCTGCAGATGTTTCTGTGAATAAGGTTTTGTAGTGATTGAACAGTATGTATATAAATGCAGGCTTTCAGCCGCGGTATGTCGAGTCAGAGTCGAGGCAGTCGGGCCGCCGCTGTTGGAGTGGCTCAATCAGACGGATTTAGGAGCCGTCACACTGCCCCGGTGTTTGTCATGAAAAATGACGGGGCTAAATGGGTCTCGTCCCACAGTGCTGAGAGTCAATACATCACCGTTACTAAAAGTCCCGTCAGCCAAAGGGACACGTTGAAGGCTGGAGATATTTACAGGCCCTGTTGTTTTCCGCTAATGCAGCACTTTGAGACAAAGCTGCCTTCAGCGAACGGCTCTCCTCGCGCAGGATATTCAGCCAGGGACGGATATCAAAGCCAGAACAGAAGCAGGAACAGAAACGATCTCCATATAGACTATATCCTGGACTAATGCTTGTATAAATAGTGCATTATTTCTTTTTATATAAAAGTATAATCATTGTATTGTTCATTTTCATGTATATTACATTTCCAGTCTTTATCAAGCATTAGCTGAAACACTTTAAACCTTTTCAATACACTGCACATATAGAGTATACTTTGTTTAACAAAAGTGCAGATAGTATTTTTTCGTGTGTATGTATTTTATTATTATTATCTTTGTGAATTCTTAATTTTCCTGTTTAACCCAGGCTCGCGCTGGAAGTCCATGTCGAACCAGGAGAAGCAGCCGTACTACGAGGAGCAGGCTCGTCTGAGCAAGATCCACCTGGAGAAATACCCCAACTATAAGTACAAGCCTCGGCCCAAGCGCACATGTATCATCGACGGCAAGAAGCTGCGCATCAGCGAGTACAAGCAGATGATGCGCTCGCGGAGGCAGGAAATGCGGCAGTTCTTCACCGTGGGGTGAGTGCACACAGAAAAAAAAAATTATAATAACAACCTACATGAACTTCATTCATGATTTCCATTAAGACTTTTTTTACAGTTCCAGTCAAATGTTTGGATTTATTTTTTACATGCTACAAAAATGACTGTGAAATAACACACATGGCATTATGTAATTGTTAGTTATTATTAGTTGTGAATTTAAGACATGAAGGTCAGCTGTTCTGGAACAGTTGCTTGCAAGAACATTATTGTGTCGAGTGCATTTGCGAAACCCATCAAGCACCATGATGAAACTGGCTCTCATAAAGACCTTCCCAGGATTATTGCATATTTTGGACACCTACAGTGTTGTTGTACAGCGCAGAAAGAAATAAACATCAGGAAAGACCATGAGTTGGAAGAGGTGTCCAAACTAAAGGAGACATTTCACTTCGTCCTCTGTCAAAGGACGTTTGTTTTCTCCTTTTTGATACTGTGGTTGAGTCGGACGCTCTTTCTGAAAACGTGGTTAATCTTGCCACATGTAAAATTGATGGGTGTGTCTTTTACATTTATATGCTTAGCACCAAAAGTAGAATGAAGACCCGTTACCTAAAGCATAGAAGCTTAACGTTCTACAAAATTATAATTATTTATTCATTTATCTCCATTTTCCAACATCTCCCCACTCGTTTTTCAACCATACATCCGAGTCTGTGCATGATCACATGGACTTGAACTTCCACATCAGGTTGCGAGTTACATATTGGAGAGGTTGGAATCCGATTCGAGCAGGTCGAGCGATTTGAGCGGCTGAGATACATCTTTGGAAATCCGATCTGATTTAGAATCCGATCGAATCAGATTCAGTATGGGTTTTTTTTCATAAGAGCAATCTGATTCCGATCTGAATATAGCAGAAATCCGATGATCTGACAGTCTAAATTCTCCTGGCCTTATCCTCCAGACTAAAAAAAAAGAAAAAAGTCTTCTAAATGACATGATGTGTAATAATTATACACTTGGCTTAACATAAAAATGACATTTTAGTGAGTTCCTGATATTAATTTTAAATAATCGCTACGACTGCAAGTCTTAATGAGAGACGAGAAAACTGTCTTGAGACTTTGTGGTCAGTGTGAGATATCCTGCACCCGGTGCTCCCACTTCACCGCTGAGAAAAAAATCAGCTCTGGAGGATCAATCAGGCTTTTTAACATCAACGCCTGCCTCGTTTTTTTTTTTCACAAATATTCCAGAAGCTGTTCCGTCGTAACCGTACCGAGATCTTTTTCACAGCTGTTGAGAGCAGAGCGGTTCCTCCAGCTCCAGAGAAGTGCTAAAGTATTTGAACATTTTTAGGAAAGACACCAACGAACACAGCTGAGAGAGATTTTATTCAGTAGATTCCCATCACTGAATTATAGCCTGAAGAATGTCGCATTAAATCAAAGTGAAAATGTTCTCCGATTTCCAAAATTTGATTTCACGTTTATTTCATTTTAGTTTTTAGCACACCTTACTATCTCACATTGTTCTGTTTTAGTTTCAACTGTTAATATTTAATAGAGCTAAAATACAGCACTTACTTTTTCACAAAATTCACTTTTTGTAACGTTCAGATGTTTCGACCGGTCTCCAGTGTGTGCTCAAAAAAGGGAATAAAACTTAAAACATACGTGCACTGCCCGAGGCCTAAACAAACCACTTAGATTTGCCCTAATATGACCTCATACTGTATAAGAAGAGCCCCTCCCCATTTGTTTCTTAGCTCTGCTGTTCTCTGAAGGGGCGTGGCTTAGCATGAGCTCATTTACATAGACACTGAAACAGCGTGTTTGGTATAGGAGTGAAATAAAGGAAGTTTGAGGTGTGGAAAATATAAATGCAGTTTCCGTGGGGTATTTCAACTTAAATACGTGTCCTTTAATGTTAAAGTTCAGGGTTTACCCCAAAAAGTAATGCAGCTTGTTGCACAACTTGTGTAAGCGTAAATTCATCGCTCTTGTAGATGTTGAAAAAGTTCCAGCTTAACCTTAAAACATTACAAAGCGCTGACACTGGAGATTCCTTCCATAAGTGTTACATAAACATGTCGTCATGGTTTAAAACGTTTACACACCTTTTTAATGAGCGTTCAGTGGACAAATTTCTGTTATCTGTTATCACCCAGATGAGGATGGGTTCCCTGTTGAGTCTGGTTCCTCTAAAGGTTTCTTCTTTATGGCCATTTCAGGGAGTTTTTCCTTGCCACCGTCGCTCTCGGCTTGCTCACCAGGGACAATCTCACAATCTCATTACTATCCAAACACATTTTTTCTCACTCATACACACTTCCATAATTTTTCTTTTCATTTTGTGAAGCTGCTTCGAGACAATGACCATTGTTAAAAGCGCTATAAAATAAAATTGAATTGAAAAAAATTGAACAAGTCTCTGTCAAGGAGCTGTTACTATGGAAACGATGACGTGATTAATGTAGTGGACAGAAACCTTTCGACCAGTCGAGCTCTGGTTTGGTTTTTAACCGTCTATCCGTCTGTGTATGTGTCTGTCTGTCTGTCTCAGGCAGCAGCCCCAGACTCAGCTCCCGATCAGCAGCAGCGCGGGTGTCGTCTACCCCGGAGCCATCAGCATGACCTCGGACTGCTCGAGCAACTCTGCCAGCCCAGAGCCCACCGTGCCCGTCATCCAGAGCACCTTCGGTTTGAAGATGGAGCCCAGCATGCCCAGCGTTGTGCCCAGCGAGCCGGTCAACGGCGAGGATGACATGGACATGTACGAGGACTTCGAGGACGAGCCCAAATCGGACTACAGCAGCGAGAACGAGGCGCAGGAGCCCGTCAGCGCCAACTGAGGCTTTCGCTCACAACGGCGGATAGAAGGAGTACTGAAGGAGGACGAGGATGAAAAAAAAAAAAACTACAGAACAAATTTTAAAAAAGAGAGAGAAAAGAAAACTTGTTTCTGATAATATATCCCTTAGGAGCCTGCATGCACGTGTGGCTCTGCAGCTTCATCAGCTCTTTGGTCTTAAATGTTTCTTCGAGTGTGAAGCAGTTTGATTGTGTTTTATTGTTTTCTTTTTAATTTTTTATTTTGAATTCTTATTTGATCATGGATGTGTACACAAATTGACCTGTAAAGTTACAGAGGGCAGGACTTGAAACACAATTATAGCTCTCACAGTCTTACATAAATATATATATATATATATATATATTTTTTTTTGTTATACTTTTTTTTTTTTTTTTAGATCACTGTTTTTGACGGGGTTCTGTATTTCTCTCAGGTATGCTGTGCCAGCCAACAGCTCGTGAATGTTTTATTTGAGTTGAGTTATTTAAAAAATAAGCAAGAAGACAGCAGAACAACAGCAACAACAATATAAAAATATTTAAAAATTGAAGATGGAACACAAAACTGCCCCTCCTTTTATCACTTAACTTATCTTAGCTTATTTTATCTTATCTTAAAGCTCTTCTTAAAAACCATGTCAATGCAATCCAGGTCCAACTCGAGCGTTAGCTTCCTTATCCGTGATCTTAAATCTCCAAGTCTTAAAGGAGAGACTTCACGAGTCTTAGACAATCCTCTGGAATTTTATCGAATGAGAAAAACGACCTTTTTTCCGCGTCTTTCCCTCTTCTTGAAGCACTCAGGAATTTTAGAGGCGGTGTTAGAGTTGCTGGATTTCATTAAGGAGATCTGAAAGTCCCTGTTTGGTGCTGGAGGTGCAGCGCGGTGATCATGCAGCCTGTCTTGCCCTTCGCTTCAGTCTTACACCCACGACGTTCTTAATCAAACAGATTGACCAGCGTGCCAAAGCGGGGCCAAAGGCATCCAATCTGCGGAATTGAAACGGCAGCAAAAGGCAGCTTCGGTGGCATTACAATCACAAAATTGCTGTTCTACAATACATGCTGGCCTTTTCTTTCTTTTTTTTTCTTTTTTTTTTACAGCAGCAAGTCCATAAGGGCTTTCTGTCACCGTAAAGGCCTTTGGGAGTCATAAACCTTAATCGACACGAGAAAGTCTTAAAGCAGGGCGTTAAACAAGTCTTAAAGAAACGAGAAGTTTTTTTCTGGGACGGATAAAGGAAACATGGTGCTTTTTCATGATGAGGAAAAAAATACTTTTATAGCACAACAGCTCTGTTGAATTCTGGATTCTGATTGGGCAGGTGGTGTTGATTCATTTTCTATAACAGCAGCCCTGACAATAGTGCAGGTTTATATTCATGCGCTCCTTTTAGATACAGATTTTTATTATTATTATTATTAATTTTTTTAATGGCCCCTAAACGTGGCACGGTGGTGTAGTTGTTAGCACCGTCGCCTCTCACCTCCAGGGTCTGTGTACATGGAGTTTGCATGTTCTTTTCTGCAGTCTAAAGATATGCAGATTAGGCTAATTGGTGTTTCCAAATTGCCCGTAGTGTTTGGGTGAGTGCGGACTGGCACCCCATCCAGGGCGTACCCCACCTAGTGCCCAAAGTCTCCTGGGATAGACTCCTCGCCCCCCATGACCCCATATATAGAGAACAAGTAAGTGAGAGTGTTCCTTAAGCAGCCTGTATATATAATGATTAGCATTTATGGAAGGAGTCTCCAGTGCAAGAAGTGAATATTTACACTTCTTCGAAGTGTCTCTGTAACAAATGCAAGAAGCTGCATGTTTTTCTTGTCTTATTAACTTAAAAAGTAAGTGAAAAGTGATGCTAGCGAGGGAACGACTGTTTATAGCTGCTATAACGTAAGTGAGAACTTGCATCCAGAATGTTAAAAGGCTAAATCGAGCATGATGATAGTGATGATAATATGTAATAATGAGACACTTCAGGAAGTGCTGTTATGGAAAAAGAATCAACCTCGAGAGCGAGAAGCCCGTCACGTCACCGCCTCGCGCCTCGAGAGGCCGCCATCTGGACTCCGGGTCAGGACTCGGCGTCTGCGGAAAACAATGTGGACGGGAGGGAGGGATGGAGGGAGGGGGAGAGAGAGAGAGAGAGAGAGAGAGTTAGAGAGGGAGTTAGAGAGGGAGTTAGAGAGGGAGCAGATCGGTGATTGTGCTCGTTCCATCAAAGTGCAGCAGAAATCCATGAGGTGCTGGCGAGCAGATGGAACAAGTAGATCAAGCTGTGGGAGATTATTAAAATGACTGACGAGTCCGTATCATCTGAAACACGCCATTATTAATGCATGAGGCTCGCTATTTTCCTCTTGCCCTTGAACCTGTCTTATTTTTTTTTTATTTATTTATTTTATTTCCATTAGCAACACGCGCCATTACCGCTGGGCCGATGAGCTGCTGGTCACCGCCTGGCCTTCTCAAGGTCGGAAATAGAAAAAGGAGTTAAGTAATTATAATTTGAAGAAAAAAGGAAAAAGTGAAATATCTTAAAGCGCTTATTTACTTTCCTTCTAGCATTAACAATTTTTACAAATGCCCCTTAAACAGAGAAGCATTGACTTCGAGTCTTAGAAGTCTCTTAAGCACTTCTGTAATCTCAAAAATCTTGTACTTTTAGCTTGTTGTGTTTTTTTTTTCTCATGAGTCACGACGCTAGGACTATCCTAAATGAGTTTTTGTTCTTCCCTCAGTATAGGTGTCTTGTTTAATTCCTATCTGTTTGCTGGTAGATTGAGTCGTGCGTGTTTTGTACATATTTTTCTTGACCACGCCAAACTGAGTTTTCTGGGCTGGTGGTAGACAAGAGGACTGTTGTCAGGACTGAAACTTGATCATGCTGGTGGTGTAATAGGGGTAAAAGAGAGAGAGAGAGAGAGAGAGAGAGAGAGGATTTCGGTCACATACAGAGTTTCATAAGTGTTACAAGCACTGGATATAAATGGTATTTTTTATCGATTCTGATTAATGTGAAGCCGTCATGCGAAGAAAAAGAAAAAAAATCCACACGAACAATAGTGACTTGTTTGGACTTGCCAGATTTGAGTCATTGTTTATTATTTTTTTTAATTATTATAATTATTATTATTTGTTTTTTTTTCTTTTCTTTTTTTCGACTTGTTTTTAATTTATGCAAAGACACGTGATAAACGAAGCCTTTTTTTTTTTTCGAGCTCCAGTGCTGCCTAAGGGAGATAACGAGCATTAAAGTCGACAGAAGGCTCACGTAAGAGACTGATCAGCCGAGACACACCGGACTTCAATCGTGCATCTTTAACGCTCATGTACCTTTGTGTTTGTATATTGTATTTGAACCCTATATAGTGCATATAGACTTTTATTGTATTTATTAGCCGTAACTGGCTATAAAAAAAAAATGTCGGTAGAACTTAATAAAAAGGACAATCAGAGAAAATACAGTGACGCTGAATTGGAAGTCAAAATTCTTTTTTTTTTTTTTAGGATAAATTTACCATCTCATTCTTTTTTTTTCCTCTCCAAAATTGTAAATATAACATAGAAAAACATAGAAAAACAGATTTCTATTTTTGTTCATGGATACTTACTGAAGTATAAGTTTAATGTATTTGATTTATGTTGTTGCTTTCTTTTTTTTCTTTTTTTTCTATAAAAAAAATTGTGTTTGTGTATGTCGGTCAGTCGTCCTTTAGAAAAAAAAAGAGAAGAAGAAGAAGAAGAAAGAGAAGGAGAAAAAGAATCAAAACTAGACAAGTCACTGTACCTCATGTAGATGCTGAACTCAGTCCCTGTTGATCAGACAGTATCGGATACGACTCATGCAGACGAGGAACCGCTCGAGAGAGATCCGAAGTGAGGTTCTGGCTAAAAGGCTCGGCCCATGAGGATGAACAAATATTTATTATTATTATTATTATTATTATCGTTGTTGCTTTTTTTTTTTTTAATGCTGAATAAGACGGACACATTCTTTGCATTTTTATGTCTTCGTAGAGTTTGATTTCAGATCGTTGTTTTCTTTCAGCTTTTCAGCAGCTGCAGTCCATTTCGTGTTTCGATTTTGTTCGTTCTTATCACTGCCATTTTTTATGCAAATTAGATACAACTGAAGACAAAAATGCATATGCTGTTTCTACTTATCTTACTGTAATTCTGTTTTTTAGTCATTAGACTTTAATCATGTATATTGTGTTGTTTTTTTGTTTAGTTTTTTTTTGCTAATTTAATCAGCACAATTCACTGACATGCTGGACTGAAATGCTAGCTGCTGTTCAAAAGAGTACTTTTTTTTTTTTTGTCATTGCAGTGGTACTTTCTAGTTCCTTGTTTCTCAAAGCAACACTGTGCGCAGCCCATCGAACGCCCGGGCCGCTCTCGCGTCGAACCCCGCTGGCAGCCGGACACTTTCTGTTTT
Source organism: Leiocassis micropogon (assembly GCA_028565275.1). NCBI lineage: Eukaryota > Metazoa > Chordata > Actinopteri > Siluriformes > Bagridae > Leiocassis > Leiocassis micropogon. Next base: position 978,197 of record JAOVVA010000004.1, on the reverse strand, counting down.
TTGGTTTGTTTTTTTGTGCGTTTAGTACCCGGTTTCTCACCAGGTACCTTGCCAGGTATCTTTCGGGACATTGTTAGAAATATAGAACTAGCGTGCTGCTTAATTAAAAACAAAAACAAACAAAAAAAAAGGTCTAAAAATGTAAATAGTTTATCATATCTTGTACAGTCCAGTGTAAAGTTTTTAATTGAACTTAAAGGTTGCCATCACACACGTGTTCACAAGTTTTTTTTTCTTCTTTATACAGAACGAAACAGTATAAAAGACGGCAATTTCGCTAAGGGTATTATTGTTTAAAAAAAAAATACAAAAGGTACTAAAAATATTTTCTGCTTGGCTTCAGTATGTAAACCAGCAAATTATTGGTTTTTTTTGTTGTTTTTTTTTTCTTCCATGTGCAGTATTGACGTGAGGTAAACTAAATTAATTCTACAGTCGTATGTTTCAGAGACGAGTCTTCTCTCTGTAATGGTAGTATTAATATAAATAATAATAAAAAAAGATCCAGATGAGTGACGCATTTTGGTTTATTTAGGCACCTTAGTGGATTGTACAATTCTCTACGCCGCTCTCCAAACAGGAGGCGTCTTTATTTTGGGTTTTTCTTTGTTTGTTTGTTTGTTTGTTTGTTTGTTTTTTGCCATAAAGTTGTAAAGTAATGACATTTCTACAGTATACTCGATACATTTGATGTACAATGGCAGAAGAGGGAGTTCCTGTCTGTTTTAGCTCATTTACCTCAAGAGTGTCCTCTTTTATTTCATAAAAACAGTACAGTACACACACACACACACACACACACACACACACACACACACACACACATACATGCATACAGCCAGAAACTCGTCTCACCATCACTCCATCTTTTGTACTGCTGTTGACACTTACAAATTAAAGAGACATTTTGTTTTAAACAAACGGTATGTTGTTGATTCTTTCACGAAATCAAAAACAACGTTAATGTAAGATTTGGGAAATATTTACATCTCTGTGTATCTAAAATATGCACATTTTATAAAGTTATTGGGTCTAAGATGTTCAGAGTAACACCATGATGATGAAGCTGGACACGGAGCGAGGATTTACACACGATCTCGCTTAAAGAACAGATTCGACTCTGATTTTTAACCCTAATGTGAAGGGACGATCTGACCATTTTGATTCATGCACACTCACATTCCATACAAACTTAAATAATTCTTTTGATTGTGTGAAGTTGCTTTGCGACAATGACAATTGTTATAAGCGCTATACAAATAAAATTGAATTGAATTAATGTGACACCGATTCTTTTTTTAAAACAGTTTAAACACAAATCTGATGTTTTGGAAACTTGAAAATTGTAGATTTGCAAATTCATCCTAATTTTTACATTTTTAATTTGACATTTTTCTTAGTACTGTGGAACTTGTACTTGTTTTTTAGGTCACAAACACTCATATTTCACTGCATATCAGACCATTTATGGTTGTGTACGTGAAAAATTAAATTTGAGTTTGAATTAGATATTTCAGAGTCACTTTCGCATTTGGTCCTAGATCGGATTCATATCCTAACGTGGTCATGTGACTTGAATGAGAACGGACGGATCGGAGTTCATGCGCCTTTCTGCCTCGGTGCATGTGTAGGGTTCTCGCTGATGTCATCACTCAGCACCGGCCGCGCAGGGATTTCAGAGCAGTGCAAGCAACAGCTGCTAAAACAGCTAAGGTGAAGCATCTGGCTTTCTTTCTTCTGGACCTCAACAGATCCAACCGACTCACTGCTCGCCATCGTCCAAAGCAGAGTTCTTCTAAAATCGCATCCATTCTTTAAAATGTAAAATTACACATTGTTTACACAAATATGATCAAAGACATATCGATGTGCGCATCCACATTAGAGTCAGATAAAAGGCACATGTAATTATGAACCTAACCCGTCATACCATGCAAATCCGATCTGACAAAAAAAAAAATCTGAATTGAGCAATGCGGCATGTAATGTGAACATACCGCAGAGTGTGGGCGTTATCCTTTAACTCCATGCCGCTTTTAGTACAAGTGTAATAAAAAGGAGTTAGTACAGGATGTGTATCTTTCTTTCAGCTGCTCCCGTCAAGAGGTCGCCACAGCAGAGCGGACCATCCCATCCACATACACACACACACACACAAAAACAAACACACACAACTTGGCACAGGTTTTTACACCGGATGCCCTTCCTGACGCAATCCCTTTTTCTAACCAGGATTGGGACCCCATGCAGTAGCTGGGTCATATGGGGTGAAGCAACCCACTGACGTCAGGCCTCAAACCCGGATCATCAGATCCCCAAATCAACAACCTACTGTATGGCTTGAGCCAAGTTAATTAGTTTTCTATAGCAGAAAGGTTTTTTTTTCCCTCTTACGCCAAAGCAATTTAGCAGCAAATACAATGTATCTTTTCCTTTTTCTATTAAAGAGCATATACATTTCTTTAAGAATTGGGAACTTATGTACTTAGCTCATGTTATATTTAATGGGGGCTTATATTTCCCCCAAATTTGAGGTTAAGTTAAATTAGGTTAGGTTAGGTTAGGTTTCCCGGATTTTCTGACTAATCCCGCGTTCTATGTTATGAATGGTTACAAGAAGTCTCAGTCTCATCTGTGATTGACTAGATGAATGACTACGTGTGGAGTATAAGTCAATCAGTCTCCTTCCTCAACCAGACAGCCGGTGGATGAAAGTTAAACAGGAAGTCTGGAGGGAGAAGGTTGTTTGTTCTCAAAGAGTTTACTTTGTCACGTGAAGTGACTGCAGTTTTAATATCTCAGTGGTTAGCACCATTAACTTGCACCTCAAGGTTCTGGGTTCAATTCCCGCCTTAGGTCTGCATGTTCTCCCTGTTCTTGGAGGGTTTCTTCCAGGTACTCTGTGAATGAGTAAGTGTATGTGCCCTGTGATGGATTCGCCCCCTGTCCAAGGTGTACCCCGCCTCGTCTCCGGAGTAGGCCCCTGAGACCCTGTATACAGCATAAAGCGTTATAGACAAAGAGTGACTGAGTGAGTGATATTAGGGTTCATGGAAATGCAACAACTCATAAATTAAATTGTTGAATAAAGACGTGTTAGTAAAATATTTATTTTTTACTAACTAATCCTAATACTTCGAAGCCTGCTAGATCACTTCAGGGGACAGATGTTGAGTTTATGGTCAGGGGTAACCAGTTCCAGATCACTGGTGTGATAGTGATGCAATATAAAATATAGTTAAATAAAGAAGTGGGACATTAAGTGTCCTGGGAAGTGCGATATATTTTCAGAGACCAACATTCCAACAACAACACTAAATTCGAGAAAATGTCGTGATACCTTCTGACCAATCAGAATCAAGAGTTTAAGGGCACTTTCTCAGCTAGGCTTTAGTCCGTTTGAATCCAACTCTAGTTTGTTTTTCTACTTGGCATGGTTTGTTTTGTCTGGTATAAAGACCATCTTCTGGAGATCTCTGGTGCGGTCCTCCTGGTCAGAAGGCATACGGAACCCAACCAGGACCATTGTACATACCTGATAGATCTTTTTCAGAAATATCTTCGGCTGATGAGCGTGTCACAGTTTAGTAGGATTAATACACGGTGACTCCTGTATTGTCCCGATACACTGCATCCACTGCATTGTTTTCCAGCCGTAGCCATGCTTTCTCTTCAAACTGTATGATTTGCCTAAAGTGGTAAATGCAAGCCATATAATAGACAATCACCAGGGTGACAACCAACACATTACCTTCTTTCTGTATTTACTCTTTTGTTCCCGTGGCAGACACCTGAATAATCTAAGGTGTGAAAGCACTCTAAAGGCGTAAGTAACAATCTTCTCGTGAGTAGCAAACCAATACAGTTCAATAATTTAGTCTTTTTTTCTTTAAAGGTTGCACAGGATGAGTTTCTCTGAGCGATAATAAAGATTTCACATGTGTTCTACGTGCTAAAACTCACGTCAACATTTCTATGAACTCTATTAGAACAAGCTTGTTTGGTCTTTGAACCTGGTCGAGTCTGATCAAGCCAGATGGTCATGTGACCGTGATTATCATCTCCTGTAGCTGTGATTAAAACAGCTCTTTTAGTCAGGCTTTAAGATCTCGCTCTTCAGATTGATTTCATTTTCTTCCTCCTGCTAATGAGCTCCCGGTTTAGGCAGCGTGGAGAGGAGGTTGTACAACCCACAGCGAGTAAGCTGTTCAGATCTTTGCTTGATACGCATCAGTTACACGGCTAATCCAAACAGAAATATAATCACCGCAGAGCATTGGCAAACGATGGAATTGTTTAAAGCTAATCCTGTACAAACAGGGCTTTTGTTTTGCTGAAACTATACAAATTGTTAGCTTAAACACTGGTGATAGCTTAGCAGGATTAAAAACCAAACCTTGTATGTCAGACAATAGGGGTTACGAACATTTACTGCAGTTTGCAGACAAGCTTATACAACTCGTCGGTGCTAGGCTAGTCAAGTGGCCTGACATTGCTAACTAGCTAAAGTGAAGGCAGTTTGTAATGGAGTCAGTGCTGTGCTGAAGAGGAGCGTCTTTAGTTAGACAGTGACTCAGACGTTAAACAGCCAGGCGAAGTTTATCCCCCACCTGAGTGCAGGACAGAGGCGAGTCACGATGCACGTGTTCCTGTTTATCCTGAGGAATGCTGGCTGGAGTCAGAGGTTCCTATCTGATGTGGTGAGCTAAAATAAACCAGCATAGAAAACACAGTGCTGGTGTCGGACTTAAAGGTCACGTATAATGCTCCATAAGATGTTTCAGTCTCTGTTAATGTTCCCGGTGAAATCAGACTCAGATTCTAGCTACTTGGTCTTCTTTCTCTTTTCACTTCTTTTCCAAATGCGGTTTCCATTCCAGTGTCTGTAGCCTTAATTAAAATGCTCCCAGACGCCGCTTTAAGGCAGTGCATTTTCCAAGCTAATCAGAGCCACTAATGACCTTAAGAGCTAACGAAGGCTAGGTTAATTATTGATGGTTAGCCTCTACCTGTTAGCCTGGGGTTTAAGAATGGCGCACAGAGAAAAGCCGAACTGGGCGGAGCTGAGCATTGACCCGGGGCTTTTGGTTTATGAGGTCACATTAGGGAAAAACGTCTGATGTGCTTGTTCAAGCTACGGTAAATAACAAAAATGGAAAAAGGACAAAAAGCAGGGTATTTTCACCCAGAGTCACAATCCCGTCGCAATGTCTTAACATGACTTTAAAGTGAATTTTAAGTCACCCTTAAGTTTGGACATTAAAAGCTGTATAGATGACAGCACATAGTACAGCTGGATCTCTGAGTAAACTGAAATGACCTGAACATCGAGGACAAAAAAAAAAAAAAAAGTCACCTCAAGTGTCTCTGAGCGGTCGGAGTCGACCTTCTGACCGCCAGCATCCAGGTTCAGGGGAAAGTGTTTAATGTATGTGTGCTCCTGCTGTGAGTGTCAGGAGAAGGCCGAGGAAACCTGCAGGAACCCGAGTCCTTTCAGACCGCATGTGCTTCTTCATCTTTTGCATATTTGGATGATGGCCATCTTGTATTTCTTTTTATTACTATAAAAGGAAATTATAAATTCAGGTCTAACTGACAGAACTGTAGTATACACACCACACTATTCCTAACGTAATTTATTTAATTGACCTTAGACTATAAAATAGTTATAGTCATTATAAGACATTATATAGATTCAGTGATGTTTTGTGATTCTTTTATATAGTGCCACACTGACTAACTTTTTTTTTTTAAATAATAATTGTTTAATTTATATACGTTTGCATTTGAGGTGGTAAAATGTCACAGTTTTTCTATAATCCTACAGGTGGAGCAGTCTAAACTATTCAGACATTGGCAGGCAGTGCAGCATCCTGTGTGGTAGGAGCGAATTATTTGCTAAATTTGTTTGGAATTGTAATAAAATCTAAAATCAAATAATTTACAATCAAAATATTTATAAAATTATGATAGAATAATTTATGGAATAATGATAGAGATCAAAATAGCATCTAGGTATCGTGATAACGGTGTATCACTCAGTCCCTGGTGATTCCCATCCCTAGTCATTATTATGTACGTTTCCACTGTACAGTACGGCATGACCGGTTTGCACCGGAGCTCAGGTTTCTGTCAGTTCTCCAGTTTTAGACCATTTTTTTCAGCGTTGTACAGTCTCGCTTCAAACAATAACCATGTAAATGATTCATATTTCTTTGAGTATGGATACCAAAATTGGTGTAAGCGTCTAGAAGCATATGATCTGTGAAAATGTTTGCTTAAATTAAAGCATTCCGTGCAAAATTAAGAATTTTTATTTTACCATTAAAATTCCAGGGCTATCTCAGTGCTTTGCATGAGAGATGGTTTTTGGTAAAAGTTTAAAAACAAAAAAACCTGTAGTGTCCGTAACCGTATCAAATTCATGTTGCAATACCTTAACAATTTAGCATTTTAGAATAATACACTTTTTCAGGTTTATAGCTTTTCATGTGAAATCCAAACTGGCCAAGTTTCACCTGAATGACAGTTAAGATCGATGAAAGATTTTAATTAAAAGGTTACACACACTAAAACATAAAAGGGCATGAAAGTTTCATTAGGAAATATGTTTCTTTTTATCTGATAAAAATATAAATGTGTATGCATATTTCCAAAAAAAAAAAAAAAAAACTAAGCATGGATCAGGAGGTAAGAAGCGTTAATTATAATGAAACATGATGTTATTTGATCCTATCTAAAAATTCACTTTTTCACACAGGTGAGACACTTTTTAGCTAAAATACCATGTTTTGGTTGACTAGAAATGAATGAGTGTGTCCTGGACAGTGTTCCCTGTGTTCCCAGTTTCACCTCCACCCTGATCAGGATAAAACCCGTATTTGTTCGGGACGAAAAAATTAATAAAAGAAAGTTTTCTTTATTTAAACAGGACTTCTGCTGCTAGTTAAAAACAAAACAAACAAAAAAAAGACATCTGGAACGGAGTGTATTCCAAAACATTTCCTAAAAATATTTACCAAAACCTTTTGTTGTTTTTCATCAATCGTTTTTTTGTCCTACACCAGAATGTACTGTAAGCGTTTTTTTTTTCTTTTCTTTTCCCCAAGAGCATGCGTTAAAGAGAGAGGTTTTAAGCATGGCAGTGTATAATAGACGCCTGTGTCAGCGAGCTGCAGCTGAAGAGCCGGGCGGTAGATGGAAAATTAGACATATACTGCTGCACAATAAATCTTATTGTAATTCTCGGAGCTTGCGTTACAAATCTTTGGCCCTGGAGAGCAGCCCTGGCATTGTGTTTTCCGGTGCTTTCCTGCGTACGCGCCCAGTCTCCAGACTTCTGGCCTGGTGACATTTTAATCTTGACGATAATTCTCTATTTTTTTTTTTTTTTCCCCACTTAGAGGGATGGGGTTTGTGCAGAAGTATGCATTCATGGAGGAGCAATTTCGCAGCCTCTAAGTGGCTTGTTTGGATGAACTGTCAGAGTGTCTGTACAAAGACGTAGGTGTTTGGGCAGCAAATAATAATTAATTCCGTGTAGCTGCTCAGAGAGACGACAGCGCTGTTATTTCACGGCTGTGATGACTAAACATTGGAGAGGAAGTCATCTGGAACAATATTTTACTGTTTTAGAGCTGCTGTCTCCTCCTGAGCCGCTGTGCTATTGCCACCGAGTCCAGTGAATCAGTCAGGGAGTGGCGGCTCGCGCGGCCCAGCTGGCTATTTGTCTGATTTTCTCATTAGACTTGACTCATGACTTTATTGTGCCGCCTTTGGCAGAGGGCTCGGTTCTCACCGCTCAAGCACTGCACCCTCAATTTGTTTACGGACTCGCAGGTAATTTCAGTTTGTGTTTTTTTTTTTTTTTTTATTCTACTTTTTTTTTCGCCTCCCGTCCCATATTTGAGTTTTGAAATGAAATCTTTCGTAATTGAAATACATTTATTTTCGCGAGCGAGGCTGTGCGTTGCTATTCATCCTGCGCCAGTGTGCGGTTATTTGCAGGATGAACGAGCTCGCGTTTATGTCGTGTAATGCAAGGTGGAACGATTGGATTTCAATGGCTGCACAAAAGCCTTCGAGCAAAATACCACTAAAGTGATGCTTTTTTTCACAGCTTCTCAAATAATAAAAGAAAAAAATATATATCGAAGGTAAATTTTCAAGTTTTATCCTCAGCGGAGAAACAAGCGCTACTATGCCCGAGTGCAGCCTCTGGATAGCGCTGGACGCTCATGGATAATGTAGACATGGCTCCAGCCCAGAGCCATTTTTAATCCTTGGAGGTGAAGGATTTAAGGAATCTTGCTAATTTCACAGATGGTTTAAAATAGATTAGTGTGGAGTACCGGCACCCGGAGATGCGCGGACCCACCAGGCTCCCGGTTCCTTTGCCAAAACTCTCCGAAGTGCCTTCCAAAAGTCCAGCAAGGTTAAAGACAAACTTCTGCGTTTGTAAAGTCGATGCTAATCTGGGAAACTCCACCTCCGCCATCCGGAGGAGCCTCTCATAAGAAGGTTGTAAAGATTCACAACATCATCGTTGAGAACTGTGACCTAATTCCTCATGTTGGTGTGTTTCCTTCTGAAACAGGAAGTCCGAGTGACGGCATGCTAAACTGCTTGTGGCAAAAACATGGTATTGGTGATAAAAAGTGTCTATGAATTTTCAGATAGGATCAAATAACACCATGTTTCATTATATTTAATGCTTCTTATCTCCTGACTCATGCTTTTTTTTCCTTATACTGTATATATAAATATGCAAACACATTTATTTTTTATCAGATAAAAAGAAACACATTTGTTGATTTTTTAATTTATTATGATTATAATTTTTTTTTTTGCACTTGCCATTTTATGTTGTAGTGTTTGTTTTTTGAATTTTTAATGATCTTAACTGTCATTCAGCTGAAACTTGGCCAGTTTAAATTTCACATAAAAAGACATAAACCTGAAAAAGTGTATTATTCTAAAATGCTAAATTCTTAAGATATTGCAACCTAAATTTGACATGGTTAATGACACTACAGATTTTTCTCTTTAACCAAAACCTGTAATGTTTTAATTTAAGCAACAATATTTTACAGGTCATATGCTTCTACGAGCTTACACCAGTTTTAGTATCAATACTCATATAGAAATATGAATAATTAGCATTTTAAATGATTGTCAGTATCAGTCAGTATAATGCTGAAAAATGGCCATTATTGGGAAACATATAAAATCATCTCTCCAAGATGGCAGAAGTTAGCAATTAGAAATTTTTAGGGAAGTGAGATCGGTCACTTCCACGTTGCATAAACTTCAGAAGTAGCTTCTCCGGTACGCACATCTTCTGCATTACATATATAACAAAGTTTTTGACTTGACAAGTTAACACAACAGCCAATCATGGTCGAGATACGCCATGCCACAACCAAATAACAGATCCGATAGTGAAGTAATACAGTAGCTAAATATTGAGAACAATATTATAACATGAGCTTTTTTTGAACTACTATTGGCTGTAACTGCTAAGCTATTAAACTGCTCCTGTAGAGCATAACAGCCCTTACATTTACCTGAACACATCAGAAATAATCAAATCATGACTGAAGATTTTAAGAATATCTCTTTTTTATTTGCGTATTGATAATAGTCCCATTATTTCTTGACGAACCTATATAGAGGTTATATATACAGTATGTTAAACTCCAAGTAAAGGTAAAATATAATGTTTTCTTGCGATCATGATCTCCCAGGGCTCCAGTGCTTTGATCCTGAACAATGACTGTCTCCACCGATCTCCAAAGCTTCTCCTCAGCGTGGAGCCGACAGCAACGGGCAGTTTGGCTCAGGAGGCCATCTGTAAATTGTTTAACTTCTCCATCACCCCATCAATCGGCCGCTTCAGTGGCGGACAAGAAGCCAAGTCGGCGAGGAAGGGAGGAGGGAGGAGGGGTGCAGTGGGGAGGGAGCGTGAAAAGACCAGAGAAGAGCAGGGCCAAGCCTGCTGACAGAGCCATCGCAGGCCCACCGCGTCCAGACACAACTCTGGACCATCTCAAAGAACCCAGCAAGGAGTTAATGTGAGAACACAATGAGCGCGGGTGAAAAACTCGACATGTTTTTGTCGGGCTTGTCATTTGCCGCCGCATAGCAGCGAAGAAAGCCTAGGAACCATCTGAATGTCATTTGTGCTCCGTTAATGCGCCATATTCGGGTCAGCTTCCACATGGCTTTTGTTGGAAAGCTGTGAACAATGGCAACGACTCTTTTTTTTTAATTTTCTCTCTTTCTCTCTAAAGCATGCTGGACCTGCCTCATGTCTCCAAAAAGCTGAGCTCATGGCCCAACAGGATGCTGCTAATCAGATTCCATCAACAGTGAGGACTCGGAGAGACGGAGGTCCGGATGATCACCTCGGAAAATAGCCACAGGATTGGGAACAGAGTAGAGGGAGCGTGTAGTTGAAGTGTAAATGTGGCCCGATGCATTTTTAAAGCTTCACAGCGGTGGTAGGGAAGCCCCCGTGTAGGCCGTGCGTGTGTGTGTGTGTGTGTGTGTGTAATGTATATTTACTTAGATCTCCTTTTCTCATCCGTCACCAAACCCACATTTGTACGTTCTGTCGAACGTGTTGTGCGTTTCCCGAGCGCGGTTGTTGTGCATATCAGTTTGCAAAATTAACTTAAAAAAATTTTTTTTTATAAAGAATCACACAAGCTCATCTTTCATAAAATGTAATTTTACATACTGTTTCACATCATTGCATTTCCTGAGTGTATTTATCTCGCCGAGCATTTGACTGCGTTTCTTTTAAAGGAAGAATGAATGCGTAATGCAAATTTAAAAAGGATTCTTGACTCCCGAACGCAATTTGAAGAATTTAGCAAAAAATAAATAAATAAAATAAATAAATAATAAAGGCCTGTGCCGAGGAGTTATTATCTCGATGCCATCACTCCGCTCTCTCATGCATATGTCAATTACTCAGCCACACCTTTATGAATATGGAAATTCGCTCCGAATGCCTCATTAATTAGTAATTCATGCATTTTTCACAAATACGTTTTTTTTTCTTTTTTTTTCCGAATGGAGGATGATGATGAATGATCGGTTGTTGCGTCTGAGATATCCGCTCCTTTCAGGAAATTGGTTATTTTGAAAATCGTGCGCAGGCTTGAAAGAAGAGAAGTGCATTTCGTTTGTTGGTCTCTTTAAGTCTTTACTTCGGTGCTGATTGTAAAGCCGTCAGATCTGCAGTGCTTTGCGGATGGCGAGGATAAACTGCTCTGTGTTACGTGTCTAAAAGCAGCAACAAGCGGCATGTTAAATTATTTTAGTGACCGCTTTAGGGACAGGAAGTGGCCGACCTGCGCAGCTGAGACGGTTAATATTACAGTACTTAGCATCTGCTCGACGCATTAAGATTCATTTCATCCACTAAGCAATCATTTATTCCTTTTTTTCCTCCCTGCCTTTTTAGTCCTTCTGTGCCATAATATATTCATTACACAAGGCCCACTTGATCTTATTTGTCTTTGATAATCGCTTGCATTAAACAGAGTGTTTGCTTTGGGGAACGCCAAGCCTGGATACGAATAAACGACGACACGGATCTCGTGACCTTTTGTTTACTCGGTGTAACGCGTCAGAGCTAGTGGATCCTCTGGTACTGTACACCAAGTATTTAAAACGAAACTAAAATGAGGGTGAAAACCAGCAGACAATGAAATGTTTCAGTTTACTCAACATATTACACACGATTGGTCAGAAGGTGTTGATTTATTTGAGGATAAAGAGATGTTATTCTCATTGTGGTGATACAACAAAATTCTTTTCTTTTTCATATCTGAGTTAGGAAGTTGAGTCGGAGCGCAGGGTCAGCCAGGATACAGCGCCCAGACGTGGATAAGGGCCTTGCCCAAAGTCTCAACAGTGGCAACTTGGTAGTGCTGGGGCTCCAATCAGTAACCCAGTAACCCACTGCCTTAACCGTTTGAGCCAGCACCGCCCATCGTTATGGTTTCTATACTAACGGCTCGTTCACAGCAAAGTGTAAATGATGCAGTGAAGATTTCACAGCTTCCTAAGGAAACATTCATAGAAGAAGTCTCCAGTGCAAGCGCTATGTCCCACTCGAAGGTAACTTTGGGATTTTTTAAATCTTCAAGACAAACGAGATTCTCAGTGACTATAAACAGATCAAATGTACATGCCTCTCTGTCGTACAAGAGAACTAAAACACTCCAGGATGTGCTGTTACAGGAAAAAAACAACTATTGGGTCAGATCGTTAACTCTTCGATTCATTACTTCATAAACTTCTCAGTTGTGAATACGTCTGGGAATCATAGGCAGACTGTCGATTTAATTATCGTTTATTTTCTGATTTTACTTAAGCAGCTTTATTTCATACAGATTTTAAATAATTTAATAACTACTAACATCATCTAATGAACACAGAAAAGTTGTGTAACTTGTGCTGCTGATTGTTTAGTTGTCACCTTTCGTACAAAGCGATCATCTTTTTTTCCTGTTGATCTTCAGCACACTCCAGTACACTAGGTGGCGGTAATGCACCAGCCGCTCTTAAACCTAAAAGTAAAATATGTGATACTCTCACAAAATATGAGAATTAACAGAAGATGAAAGTGGTTTGTAATTTTTTCAACATTTTAATACAATTTTATAACATTTACTGCTTAAACGTTTACCAGAGTAATTTCAAAAGTGTGTATTTAAACCTGAATGAAAAACTAACCAACAAAAAAGACCCAACAAAAGCTTGTTTAAATCACAAAGCTAAATAAATCGCACAGCTTTAGTCTGACTGTTGCAAAGTGCTGAGACTGGAGACTCCTTCCTTTAAGTATTAAAGTAATTATCAATGATGACATACTGTACAGCTTTGTACTCTGTTTATTTTTAGTGGAGCATCCGCCATATTTTTTTTCCGTTATGTGGGAAAATGTTTTAATGTTAAAAATGATTCAACTAATCATTTTGAAAGAAAAAAAAAAAAAGAAAGAAAAAAGCCACAAGCTACACATATTTAGATGTGTAAATTTTAGATCACACCGTAACTTTGGATGGCCTTTCTGTTCCATCAAGTGCAACAGTAAAAGATCTTGGTGTGATT
>JAOVVA010000004.1:923053-933211 GCA_028565275.1 Leiocassis micropogon | reverse complement strand
TCATCTTATTTCCTTTGTACCTCTGTAGAGTCACTCTCCTCCTGATGAAGTTGTGTCTGCAGTGTAATGTCATGGCTGTTTTTGTGTGGATAATGTCTGTGTAAATTCTCTCTCTTTTTTTTTATTCTGAGCTAACCTTTACTTCTGCCCCACTGTGCCGGGCCTTGGCGAAGCCCTGGGCAGATTACGGCTCATAATGAAAAAGGTAAATGGCATGCTGAAATGATTTATTTGGACAAATATGAGAATATTATTTCCAACTTCTAGGGATGATTGACATGCTAAATATTCAGGCGCTGGCTATAGAGAACAGTTTTCTTGCTTTTTTTAGCACTGAGAGCCACTTATGTTTTTAATAAAGTGTTAAATATTGTTTTTGAAGGCCCAGTCCCTGACCGTTTTAATTTCACAAACAGTGTTTTCTCTTTGCAGGTCATCAGTTCATGTGATTGACTGATCATTGGATTTTTTTTTTCACTGAGTTTATATTGATTGCTTTTTAGCTTAATAATGTTTTTTTGTGTGTGATTTTTTTCCCCTCCTTTATGTGATGTTACACATCATTACCAGCACTCCTCACTGAAGTTGTAATATCAGTAAGTTGTAATAGATTATAATTGCACTTAACATCTTAAATTAATGAGATACTAAGTCAAAAATAAAATATACACTAACATATATTTTCTCTACAAATCTTCATGAGCACAACAACAATTTCCCCATCGCATTATTTTTTTTAACTCTCAGTATTTAGGATATTTTGCAGTTGATCAAGTGTATACAACTTGTATTTCAGCTTTTTCATCTGTTTGTTTTCGCTAAAGATGCAGTTGTACTTTTATGTTCCCCATTAATTAATCCCACAATTCGACCTTCCCATTCATTTTTTGTTGATTGGTTGGTTGGTTGGTTGGTTTGATTGATTGCAGTTCATCAGTACATAATAATAATTTGTGATTTTTGTTTTTGCACTTGAATCGTAAAACTTGGATCCTAATTATTTTCCTTGCTGATGATGCGCTGTCCTTTAAACCCGTGCCGAGGAAATTATCCATCCTTCCTTCCCCGTGCATTCTTCTGGCCTCGCTTCATTGACCGTTCGCACTCATAAATAAAGAAGAAAGTGATTTTTCGTGGCCTGTGTAGAAGTCGTGGCGATGGCGGTGGCTTTGATGTGCGCTGCGTGATCTCTTTGGCCCGTGGTGTCGTCTCCCCCTCTGATGTGCGGGATTAATTAGATGTGACGGTGAGTTATCCGTTAAAATCATAATACTAATTTACCCGGAGCGCTGCGGTGTCTCTGCGGGTGGCGCCGGTGCTTCGGACTTTTATTTCTTTTTTTTTCTCTCCCCTTTATTTATTTAAATATTTAACAGTATATTTCTATTAAAAAATGATCTTTCTGACTTTTTGATACAAAGTGAGCTGACTGTAACAACAAACACATAAATACACTAATTCCTGCTGTAACCCTCCGGCAGATGTAGCTAAAAAAAAATTTCACATTCCCTCAAGTGTAGTTTTAAAAAAATATAAAGTTGTAGATTTACAAACTGCACAGACTTTAGCAGCTTGTTTTCTTTCTAGACAACTTCACACTGTTATATAGTAAAGATTTATATGAAGTTGTGGCCTAGTAGGTCAAAAAACCCAACAAGAGCCTTATTAAAGCTTTAATTCATTGGTTTTGTTCGATTAGCAATAATAGCAGTAATTAATAAGATGTTATGCTCCGCCAGTCTGGCAAATTGCATCACATGTCTTTAAAATCCTTGTTTCCTGTTCTGTTTGTCCAGTAAAGTGTCATTATAACATGCATATGAATTTCTTTTATTTCCATAACTTTAAAACGTTTACTTATCATGGTGGAAGTTACATCATATAAGATGAAAAATCTTATATATGCTCTTCAGGGCACAAGGTGGGACACACGCTGGACAGGATACCAATCCATCACAATGCACACAATCATACACACACCACAGGTGAACCCCAGGAAGACTACACACTGTCTTTGGACTGTGGGAGGAAACCCACCAATCACGAGGACAACATGGGAACTCTATATACACACACACCTAAGGAGAGATTTGAACCCCCAACCCTGAAGATGTAAGGCCACAGTACCAACCACTACACCACCATGCTCCCTATAAAAAAAGGGTCAAAAAGGTCAATTTCAAATACAAAAGACAGAATTTGCAAAATCTACAGGAAAAAAATATTGAGATATAAATTGTTTTTAGAAAATTACGCTGTTGATCCTTTATATGTGTAAAATGAGAAATATACTGCAGAGAACATATTATCAGAGGATTAGTAAATTAATTTATCATTAATTTCATGTCTGAGATGTCCGGGATTTTAACTTAACAAAATTTCTTCACTTTGACAGTTTGTTTCACAATTATGCTACAAATCCCATAAGATGTATTGTTTCTTTTAATTCTATTTTTATTCGTATTCCTTCTATCATGAAATTCCACTGAGGTCAAGAATCTCTGTGCAATTAAATACCATATTCATACGAATGTACAAATGACACGTGAAAAAAAGCGACAAATCCAAACGATCATCTCGGATGATTCCTCAGAACGATCCTATGTCATATTTCGGTGAAGGACGTTCTTTCAGTTCCTCATTCACAACTTTATTTCCTACTTACGATTCATTAGTGTGAAAAATACAAAATAAAAACTGTATACGAGCTCTGGTTATCGTTAAATGTGTGTCGCTGAGATGGTTGTTGTCTATGGCGTGTGTCTGCAGCTAGCATGAAGAAGAGGACGTAGACGAGTCGTGTACTTACTGTATTATTAAAAAGGCACAGTTGAACAGCTGTATGCAAAGTTTCTGCCCCCTGGCAGCTAAGTTACATAATTGTATTACTTTTTGAACACAGCCTTTTTTGTTAAAGCAATTAGAACCTTATTAAAATCTATAATACAAACCTTTCAATAAAGTTTTTATATCGAAAAAGTAATCGTGGCATGTGCTAAAGTTTGAATCCCTATTAAATTTATTTAATTATTATTTTTTTTTACAACAAGGTAAGCTGAAATGGTTGCATACAACTGTATGCATGTATCTATCTCTCTCACACACACACACACACACACACACTCACACACACACACACACTTCCTTATTGCCAGATCTCCCTCTATCAAACCTCTCCTTGTGTTTTGTGTCTAGACGGAATCTTGTATGTGTGTATGAGTATTGTCCATTTTGTGTGTGTATGCATGTGTATGTGTGTATGTGTGTGTATGTGTGTATGTGTGTGTGTGTGTGTGTGTGTGTATACAATGCCCTGGTGCTAGAGCCTCTGAGCTGAATACACAGCGTTCTCGGGCCCCGGTGCTGTGAATGCTATCGCTCAGCAGCAGCATGCTGAATGCTCGCCGTATTCCCACACGGAGACGCGGCACTCAGAGGGAGAAGAACAACGCCAGCGATGGAGAGCGGAGTCTTTTCCCAGCGGCTCCCTCAGACGGGTCGCGAGTTCACTTCTGGGCCTTATCGAAGAACAAGCGGCTTTGAGGAGGATGGAGACAAAGCGCCGGGCCACATTGTCGTCTCTCACTTTTCTTTGGATGTTTTTTTATTCTATTTTATTCAATTTCACAAAAGCCTGAGGGACGAGATCCAGAAGCTTCCAGCGACAGAAGCCTCCTGCTTTTATTTATGACTTTTTTTCTTTTTTTTTTGCTCTTGTGGACAAAGAGTGAAAGTGGCACATGTTTTCACCATGTCCTTGTTTTATTGTCGATCAACCCTCCCCCTTCTCTCTCTCTCAAACACACACACACACACACACACACCTCATCTCAGTGTTCAGAAATGTACATATAAATTTCTCCAATTAATTAAATACAAACCCAGCTTCTTCTTTTGAGGTAGATTTAATCGTATAATAAATTAAAGAGATTTCCTCTAAGATGATCGATCTTTCCGAATTTTCCTCTTCTCACACGAATGAATGACAGAAATAAAATAAAATAAATAAAAAAAAGGAAAACTTCTTCTTGTGCAAATAAACACAAGTTAAAAATCAATAGACAAACACGAGGAACAAAGAAGTGAAAAATTGTAGAAATCGATAGTTTTGAGTTTGGACTGGTTGTGCAGTCAGGTGAGAGTTTAACCCCATACACACACACACAAACACACACACACACACACACACACTTACACACACACACACACTCACACACAGAGTCTAGTTAAAATCACTGTACATTGCCATCTACTGGAATGCAAGTGTCCTGCATCTCTCTCTCACACACACACACACACACACACACACACAGTCTCCTGTTTAAGCAAACAATTAATGTAAATAGTAAAATATTTTTTTTTCTAAAATAGTTTTATCATTATAGTGTGTTATTGTTTAAATTTAATTATCATCTTTGAGGCAAATCCTCTCCCAGTAGCACCTCTCTCTGTTACAAACTCTCCCAGTAACACCCTCTCCCAGTAGAACTCTCCCCCAATAACACCCTCTCCCAGTAGCACCATATCTCGGTAACACCCTCTCCCAGTAGAACTCTCTCCCAGGTACCCTCTCTCTCAATAGAACACTTTGTTACACCCTCTCTCAGTAGAACCCACTCTTAGTTACACCCTTTCCAAGGTAGCACCCTCTCTCAGTAGAACCATGTTCCAGTAGCACCCACTTCCAGTGACACTCTCCCAGTTACACCCTCTTCTATTAGCACCCTGTCCTCCATTATTTGCTCCATGTCATGTTTGCATTGCCATGAAATATTTTGTCATAATTGCACGCACACACACACACACACACATACACACACACACACACACACACACACACACCTCACACATCACACGCTCCTCGTCGTCTTCGAAGCTGATGTTAATGTTTTTATTTTTCATTTTTGCTGAACATAGAACACGTCATTGTAACACATTTCCCCTCGACTGATGTTCCAAAGAGAGCCACCTTTAAAGATGAATATTAAAGTGTGTGTGTGTGTGTGTGAGAGAGAGAGAAAGAGAGAGAGAGAGAGAGAGAGAGATGTGACACACAGAGCAATTGTAATTACTCATATGATGGAGTAAAGAAAGATCCTCTCCACACATTTTTTCAGCTGATGTCATGTTTTTAAAATTGTGGGGTACGAGGAAACCGAAGCACCTGGAGGAAACCCACCAAGCACAGGGAGAACATGTGAACACACACACACACACGCATCAGGGCAGACTCGAACCCTCGACCTTGGAGGTGCAAGGCCACAGTTTCAAGTGTTTCAAAACATGTTATTACAGATAGAACCCTTATTTTATATTTTGCAAAGCTGAGAACCCTTAATTATCCAATAAACTCTTAAAGAACCCTTAAATATATATATATATATATATTTTTTTTTAAAGGTTCAGTTAATGTTAAACTATTGACATAGTTCTACAAAATAAAATCAGAATCACGAGCAGTGGTTTGGAGTTTGTACCAGATGCTTCCACGGGGTTCTTTAAAAGTCTTTCGAATGATTAAGCTCAGAGAAAATGGTTCTACCTGATAGGCACCGCATTCACCTACTGTATACACAAACTTGCAAAATGTTTGACTTTTGGATACAATTCCATGCTAAGAACCTTAATCATAAAGAACCCAGTTTTTTGATGTGTGGTACAAACAACAAATTACTGATCATTATTGTCTGTTCATTTTTTCTAGAACATTAAGCATGTTTAGCTAACTTATAGAGATCTTCAAATGCTCATTATTACCGAGCGTTCTCAATAATTAAGGGTTTTTAGCTTCCATAGAGAACCGTTCCATTTTTTTGGCCGCACAGTAGAACACTTACACTTCTGTAAGTTCACCACACACATGGCCCCAAATGGTTATTGAATATTTTCTTTTTTATATCGAGAACACTTACAGGTTCGCATTTGATGAAAGGATCTTTTGTGGCTCTGTAAAGGATAAATAATGCTTCGGAAGTGGGTTCTACTGTACCTCAAACTCTGTAATGCAAAAATAAAACCCTTTGGTGTCCCAACAATACTGAGAACTCAGCAGGGATTAAATGTAAGGTTTAAAGTTGGATCCTGAAAGGTTCCATAAGAGTTCCTTGGTATACTTAAGGTCCTAAGAATATGGTTCTAGATAGAAATCATTCTTTAATCTCTCCTTATAGACGGAAAAAGAAAAAGGTTTATGTGTACAGCTGTTAATTGTTAATTGTGTGTGTGTGTGAGAGAGAGAGAGAGAGAGAGAGAGAGAGAGAGAATGCATTTGTCCATAACACTAGCAACTATACTAACACTTACACCCGGCCACTTCATTAGGTACATCTGTTCAACATCTCATTAAAACAAATATCTAATCAGTCAATCACACGGCAGCAATTTACTGCATTTATTTGTGTAGACCTGGTCAAGATGACCTGCTGAAATGAGGAATGAGGAAAAAAGGTTGATTTAAATGACTCTATTCTAAAGAGCGTCTCTGAACACACAACATGTGGAACCTTCACCAAACGCAAAATTGGATCTAACTCTCGACTAGCCTAGATGTACCTAATGAAGTGGCCGGTGTGTGTTTAATATATGTGCATGTTATATACTGTATACTTCCTGTTCCATTGAGGAAATGATGCAATGATGATGTAGTCAGGTTTATTACAGACCACGTAGTGTATGATACAAAAATCACACAAGACTCAGGATAAAAGAAAATAAAAATAAATATATATATATATATATATATCACGACTGACAGCTCGGAGATGATGGACGTTTCGGAGATAACTATATCAATACAATATTAATACGCTCCATTTATATTTAGGCGTGTCAGAGGTCCTGAGCGGCGAAAAAAAACAGACGGAGAACCGCGATCGCAGCTTTGACGCCTGGTTCTCGGCCTCGCCCTGTTGTCGAGCGCCATAAATAATGAAGGCGTGCTGCGTTCAGCGAGATTGAAGTGTGTAACCCACTGCTACAATCCCCTCTCTGTGTGAAGAACACCGCCGGGGCTGGAGAGGCGGCAGCACGGCCCGTATTGACCCACGACCCTCCACTGAGCTGCCACACACACACAGCTACACACACGCACACACACACACACACACACAGCTAGAGAGATAGATAGAGAGAGAGAGAGAAGTAAGGAGAATGTGAAATCTTCGCTCTGGACACTCCACTCCCAAAGAGTTTACTTACAAATAAATATTTCATGCTCTGCGTCCTTTGTTTTTTTTTTTTTTAAGAAGAAATAATTCATTGATGCATGACAACGTTAAAAAAAAACAGCTTCGTGAAGTAAAAACATATTCAAGGCTGATCAATAGAGGCCTTAGGGGTTTATTTACTGTACCCTGATCAAGGCTGCGAGATTAGTGCAGGTATAGAGTAAATAGGTCTACACACACCCACACACACACACAGCACACACAAACACATGCACACAGAGTGTGTTGCTGAGGTACACGAGGTGATGTGCTCATTAATATAACTACAAACACAAACAGCCTTAAGGCAGAAAGAATGTAGACCGTTCTGTGTGTGTGTGTGTGTGTGTATGCGTGTTGCTGTATCAGACACACACACACACACACACACATAAAGCTATGAAATATATACGTAAATATGAAGTAAAAAATAAAAGTTTGGGTATAAGTATATATATTAAAGAATGAATAACATAAGTAACTTTTTCTTCGCGGTACGTGTCTTTTTCGTGTCTTTTCATTTCTGTTAAAAAAAACTTTAAATGAAGAACATTATAAATTAAAACAAATGTAAAAAAAACAACATGCAATTATATCACATATAGAATAAAAAATTATCAGAGATGTTTTGTATTAGGTATTATTTCTTTATTTCGATTATTTAAATACTTCAAATAATAATAAATAATTCAAAATGTTTTCTGTTTAAAAAAGTTCATAAAAATCTCAGATTCCCGTGTGAGGCTGTGTGCGAGCTCGGTCAGTCACGTCACTTAAACATTCATCAGATTCAAGGACTCGCCACAGAAGCAGCGTGCCAACTAGGATAACAAAATTAGCTAACTTAGCTAATGTTGGTTAGAAACAGAAGGTGGTTGTCAAGGTTGTCGATGTACAAACATTCTAGCTAGTTTGCTAGCTAACTTAGCTCTATTTTAAGGCTAAGTATGGAACAAGAGGACATTTCCTAATTTGCATGAATATCCTAATTTGCATACCATACATCTTCATTTTTTTTATTATGACTAAAAATGTAGAACTGTAATTATAATTATAAATAAAATAAAAAAATCCAAGCACAATGTTTTTAATGTTAAAATGTGCGCTAATCTGAATTACTAGCTAACATACTGTAGCTAATGTTGGTTAGGAACAATAGCTGGTTGTCATGGTGACATTAAATAATTTGAGATTCAAATCTTTTCAAACAAGACAGCATGAAAATGATAAAAATTGAATGTAAATTCCTTTGTGCAGCACTAGTTACTAGCTACGCTAGATCGTTTTTAGCAATATTAGCCTTTTTTGGATGCCAGGCGGACATGGGGTTTGTTTCCTAACATGCATACCATGCATACTCATATCCTATTTATTGAGTATGTAGAGATGATTATTTTTTACTTTCGCATTTGAAGTATATATTTTAAAAATTATTATAACATTTTAAAATGGCATTCAGGGCGACACAGATGTTTCTTTTCTCCTACTGGTGGCTTTCGAGTCCTTGGTCTCCTTAACTCACATGTCCTCTTGTGTTCCAGGCCATGTGTCCTCCTGCTGAGAACAATCAAAACACGGAAGCAAAGCTTCAGAACAGAGACAGCGTAGCTTCTCAGATCTTTAGATCCTCACCCCAGCCATGCCGGCATGTAAACGTCTGACCTCTCGATAAAGAGGGTCACCCAAATCTAAACAAGGAGCCGTCACGCCACCCTCTGTCCTTCACTTACCTCCAGGTTTTTGTTATCCAATCCAAACTTCACTGAGGTCCTCGCCGAACTGGTCTCAGGTCACCCATCTGAGGGACAAAAAAGGAGTTTGGTTTCTTTTCAGATCCTCACTCTTGCCCACCATCAGCCTGCAAATCCCTGAGGAGCTCCAGTCTGAGAACCTCAACAAAAGGCTGCTAATCCAAACCAAATGCTCTGCTCTGTGTTTATAAGGTGGCTGAGGAGTTAAACCTCATCATAAAAAAGCTGAAAGACTCATAAAGTACTAATAAAGAGAGGAAGTTCACAATCTTCTCTTTTCCTGGGATCTGGAATGCTATGGTTTTTAATGAACATAAACCGAATTCCGAAATGTTTCTCTCAGATAAAAAAAAACAAACATCTGATACAGAATTCTGTGTAATTCCATTAAAGGTTCTTCCGAACACAGCAACCTAAACATTTACTCAGACCGTTAGATCCAACGTGGAAAAATATTGCACTCTTACATAAAGGTTCTTTTAAAAGTATAAAGGTTCTTCTAAAGTTTTTGCAACTGCACATTTAAATAAAAAAATACAGAAGTATAAGAGACTTGTTAAATTACCAGAGAACCCATGAGGATTCTGGCTAAGAATGTTTTGAAACATTTTTAGCTTCTGTGTTGAACCCTACAACTGTCAAAGCTCGACGTACAGTATAGGAACACTCAAGGTAATCAAGGAGCTTTACACTTGGTTTGGAGCAATAATTAATAAATAAATAAATAAATAAATAAATAAAGCCCTGTACAGATGTTTTATGGGAAATACATTATTAAAACATTCAAATTATTGAAATATTGGTTTCATTACAATGTACAATAATATATTTCCTTTTTAGTAAATATTTGTCTATTCCTAACTTTCCACATACCGCTAAAATGTTTTCATTAAAATTCTCTGGATTTTATTGAATATGACATCAGATTTGATTATCTTATTTATATTTGCTTATATTTGGACACATTCAAACAGGCTGGTAACTAAAATGTATTTTAGATAACTCTAATCAATTATATTTGTATATACACTAGAGACTGTCACAAAGTGACCTTACAGGAATTAACATTCTTGATCTAAATTAAAAAGAAATGTATAGATTTATAAATGTACAGCTTAATCAGTGGTTAGCACTGTTAGCACCTTGCACCTCCAGGGTCCGGGTTCGAATCCTGCCTTGTGTGTGTGTGTGTGTGTGTGTGT
>JAOVVA010000004.1:897801-911603 GCA_028565275.1 Leiocassis micropogon | reverse complement strand
TGTGACTGTTTCATATATGTGTATGCAAGTGTTTCATGTGTGTGTGCATGAGTGAAGTTTGATTTAAGCCCTATAAGCCCCTTCTGAGACAATGTGCTGTACTACAAGAAATTAGAGCAGCACCCTCCCGAGTGGGATGGACATCAGGAACAGTGGACAAAGGACAGCTTTGCTCTCAGAGGTACTCCAATTATCTATAAAGCCCACATTATTTTCAGAGCACCACCAGGATATCCGGCAGTTTAGTGACTATAACCTGCTGCATGCCATGTTGCTATGTCCCATTGGGGTGGGGCCAGAGCATATTATTTCACTGGACATTTCCTTTGCTAATTCAAACAACTCTTTAAAAGTTGAGATTATGATCAGCACCCTGGCTCCCGGTGCCCCTAAAGGCCTAGCTAATTTCATATGAATCAAAATAGTGTCTCCTATAACCAGTGTTCTTTCAGGCTTCTCACTGGGTGTTTCACTGAGGAATTGATTCTCTTTTGGACCCAGCTAATGGTCATTTCCTAGTAGTCATTAGAGGAAATGCACAGTTACGTACTTCCTCTTTGGCTTAATTTTGCAGCAAAGAGATAATATCAGGTTATACAGTAGGTTATTATCAGACATTAATGAGCATGAGACACTTGTTTGTTTTATTCTGTTTAAAACCTTTATTCTCTTTATCTCTGTGCTTCATTCTGCCTTTCCATCTATGTCTTTAATAAACTCTAATGAATCACATGACTTCAGGCAAACACGTTGGTCAGCAGGTTTGAGAAGCACTCCTGTTACTTAAAGAGCTTGAGAACCAATACAATTCATACTGTAACTCCATCTGTGTGTGTGTGTGTGTGTGTGTGTGTGTGTGTGTGTGTGTGTGTGTATGGCCTGCTGTAGTTTATAGACGCCGTAAATCATGCGCCAGTAACCGAGGTCGTGGGCCGATTAGGTTTAGAATCAATTTGTCACAGGAACATGGAAGGCTTAAACCATCAGGGCCAAATCGAAAAACAGACTCCTGAGTTAATGAATTTAAATGCAGACGTCTTGCAGTTCACTTGTTATCCAAACCGCGTGTGGCGCTTTATCTTCAAGTAAACTCTCAAAATTTCATCAGCAAGGAGTCGAAGAATCACAGCTGGAGCGTAAGAGTTAATGCACAAACGCTCTGGTTTAAGAGATGAAGACTTTTGTTGGATTTTCTTTCAACAGGATGCGAGTAGTTTAATCCTCACTCTACGTAGATACTTTGGCTCTGTTATCAATCAGAGTTCTCAATTCTCTCCGCTGCTATAACTTTTGTAACATTTTGATTTTTTTTTTTCCCTTATCCATTTTGCAGATGCTCTTATCTGAGTTTTCTTATGGGAGAGGCAAGGAGAACACAAGAGCGAGGTTTAGCTCAAAGTCATTTGAGGTGATGAGAAAGGAACATCTAGTGTAGATGGAATCAAATTCACTAGAAAAAAACCCCTCTAGAATCATTAACGGTTCTTCAGGTGTCCTTCTAGAACCGGGTGTAAAATATTTCACTCCTCTTACACCAGCAAATTGCGCACAACTACTTCTGTTAGATTGTGAATTCATTTTGTTATTTCCCTTTTAATAAAGATGGACGCAGGCATGACCTTGGAGAAGAGGAATCGGTTTATTAAAGCTGCGTGTGCATACAGAGGTGTTGTCCCTTCAAGGTTCAGTTCTCAACTAA
Organism: Leiocassis micropogon; assembly: GCA_028565275.1. Taxonomy (NCBI): domain Eukaryota; kingdom Metazoa; phylum Chordata; class Actinopteri; order Siluriformes; family Bagridae; genus Leiocassis; species Leiocassis micropogon. The sequence continues at coordinate 909,904 of JAOVVA010000004.1, read as the reverse complement.
CCACATACTAATGATAAAACTACAGAGATAAACCTGTCTCCTAGGCCCAGAATGTACAGTTTTGGCCAAACGTATTAAGACAACCCATGACATGTATTATAGTACAAAGCAGTTGATTTCACTAATTATTTCTGGCTGAAGAGTTGTGCTAATTACTGGGACAACTAATGAAAAGCTGGCAGGAACTGTGGCCTGGGTCATCTCCAGACCAAAACCCAACAGCAAACTGTTGGACAACGTTGAAGAAGGCAGTAGCAGCTGTTTGTGTAGTGTGTGACGTAGACGTCCTTGTGATTGAACACATTGGAACTATTGCATATACAGTTTTGGAAATAAATAAGAAACCACTGCAGCATAATCACTTTCTTATTTTTTTTTGTATTGGTGAGATTTTTCGTGAACTGCTGACAATATTTCTTCTAAATTCAAAATAAAACTGTTATTTAGTTAAATATTCATTCAGACTCCTTTCTATTCTGGCACCTACTGTAGGTGGTGGAATGAACGTCCTCTAGGAAGTATTTGTTTCATCAGTATTTGGACTAATCCCCTTAAAAAAAAAAAAATAAATAAAGTCGCCCTCTTCCCAGCTGACTGATAGCTCTTAGTTAGTAACTCAGTAACCCAGTGTAAGTATCTATTCAATGACTTTTTGTAAGTCGCTCTGGATAAGATCGTCTGCTAAATGCCTAAATGTAATATTTAAAGGAAATGACATCATCACAACACATCAAAATAACCCAAGATCATGCGGTATTTACAGAGCTTTAATAACTAAAATGAAACAAAATGCAAATAAATTATAAACAAATTGTGTTAATGCTTTGGCTAAATAACATTAAGAAATCAGTATTTGGTGGAATAATAACCCCAATTTTGCAGTTACAGCTTTCATGGGTTTTGGCTCTTCCCCCAGTTTTTCATATTGCTGTTGGGTAACTTTATACCACTCTTTTTGCAAAAAAGCAAACAGCTCAGCTTTGCTTGATGGTTGATGGTTTGTGATCATCCATCTTCCTCTTGATGACATTCCAGAAGTTTTCTGGAGTAAATTGCAGTGCTATCTTATTTCTTTTTCCAGAGCTGTATGTGTATATAAACCTGTGAGTTTTGCAGCAGTAACCGTAACTCTGGATGAGTGTTAAAATATAGTTTTAACAATGTTGTGATGGTGCTCAAAGTTGTTTTTGAAACTTAGAATCGCTTTAATAAAATGATGCTCTGATAATGCTAAATACAAGTTTGCAAACACAACCTCAAAGCAACGAAAAGGTAACCTTTATTTGAGCATTTATGCAAATAAACAGTCCAACACAACCTGGTTCCGATCGGAGATTGGGACGGACACAGCAGCTTCCCGCACACAGCGTGTGTATCTCATGTCACGCATCTCTTAGTGTTGTAATGTTACCTCTCTGTTTAAATATATATTATTATATTAATAGTGTTTCTCAGCTCCCAAATGACTCTACTGTAATATGGGGTTTGTACAGTGTCCAAACTGCATCACTTCCACTTACACAGAACCCATCTCAGACGCTAAGCAGGAATTTTAATATTACGGTAAATTGTCGTCCAGTATTTTTTGTGGTGGTCACTGTTATGTATGCACATTTACTAACATCAACAGAATGCCCCCTACTGGTGAAGTGGGAAACACGAAGTGGTCTTAGTACAATGACTGGAGGTCAAGTCCCACTCAGGCCATTTGTTTGGTATTAATGTTGTTTAGTACATTGTGTTGGGGGGGGCGGGAGGTTGTTCACCATTATCCTATCATCACATAGTCGACGGTGTTTCAACATCATTTCATCAAAGTTCTAACTTTCAAAAACAATCCAATACCAACGTTGTCCCAGTGTGTGACAATTTGCCAGTGTGACATCACGAACATTTTGGAAACCAAAAATTCCTACTTGGGCACTGCTATCAGAGCTGCTATTCTTTAGAATATTAGAATCCAGAAATCCTTAAATCTTTGGGGGAAGTTAAACACTGAGACACAAGACAAAGAGTAAACAGTGGTACACCAAAGTAATGACGGATCCTCCTGGTCCCGTACCTTTTCCCAGTTTCTTCCTCTTTCAGATGTGTCTTTGCTCCACAGGAGAGACTCAGAGGACAGATTTTCTTGTGTTTTTTACATCCTTTCAAGCTAAGTCTGGAATAAAGAATCTCCACGCTCTCTCCAGTGACAAGCGGAACAGAACGAGACCTGTAATTTTGAGCCGAAACCCACTTGGCACACCTTCGCCAGCGTCAGCAGCAGCAGCAGGCCTCGAGTGGAGGGAGGATCTGGAGAAGTCAGACAAAAGAGGAGGAATGGAGAGACATTTCAGCCTGAAAGCCACTGATGAGAGTCTCTCACTCATTCTTATTCTCGTTTTCTCTCTAAGCCTTGTTCCTCCAGCTGGACAGGGTTCTCATCTGCCACGGCACCTCTTCTGTCTTGTCTATTTGTGCCATCTTTAAAAAAAATAATAATAATAATAATAAGTTTTCATCTTAATGACATGAAATGTTAAAGCATTATTAAATGCAGATTGAGAAACAGCTCAGCAGGAACTCTAACATTGTATAACGTTGTTGTATAGCTGTAATTAGGTTGTGATTTCATCTGTCCAATAGACGACCATCAGGACAATGTTTTTTTGTAAAAAAAAAAAAAAAAAGTTTGAATTAATTTGCTAAAATATTGTTGGAGGTCGCGTTAAATGGACGACCCTAAAATATAAGGTTAGGCTTACAACCTTCAAACAAAAGAATATTAATATTTACTTACAGTATGTATGTAGCTATATGCTGTTAAATGACATCACACACCAAAAGAAGAGAAAACTAATAAAAGTAATATCAGCAGGATGAGCTTTACACGGAAGTACAAGGGGCATTCAAGACAAACTGGGACATCACGCAGTGTAATGTTTGTCTAATATCATCTCATCAAAGACGACCCAAAACCTCGGACGTCCACAACATTACCAAATGAACATTTCCACAATGTTTTGACAAAAAAAATTACTACCGGGAGGTCATGTGCCCCCCCCCCCTGTCAAATGTAATCCTATGTACTATAAAAACAAGGAGTCTAATACACTAGGTATACTGTCACAATTTGGCTGTAAAAATAGTCCAAGCTGTAATTACTAGTGGTGTTGAAGTCAACTCCCTTCATTTCTCTATATGATCCCCTGCTACACTTATCCCAATGTTTCACCAGTGCTCGGACACCATCAGGGTAGAAAGTTTATTCAGTACGCCGGAGCCGTGATCGGACTGCCTGCTTCACGTCTGAAACGCCGGCCTCTTAGGAACTCCGAAACATATGGAAATGGCTTGTGGTGAGGTCAGGACTGTTCGATTTTCAAGGATCAGGCGTTCCACTCGCTGGCTCAGAGCCACCTCGGCCGGGATCGTCATTCAAGGACGTACAGTGCGGCCTTCTTTAAAACATTTTTACCCTTCACATGTGTCACTGTGGCTAAGAGTCTCATCACTATACTGTGCTCGAAGTCTTCTGTAAATGTCCATCACTTTTACAAATTCATCACAAGTCCTGGTTTAAATGAACTCCCCCCCCCCCCCCATATAATAAAATGTCATCCAAGTACAAAATAGCACTTCACCTATTATTTAGTATTAAACTACAGTATTTTTATATCGTGCACTTAATTGTCCTCACATGGCCTGAAGACAAGAAGTACATCAAGTTTCATTATGTTTAGCTGTAGAATTAATAAAACAATGTTAATTTAATGTGATCACCTGGGAAGAAAACACACCCATGATCTGACAGATGAGACGTTACATTTTATCCAGGAAATTCTCACTACATCCAGCAAAGCATTACTGTCTTCAGCAGAAGTGAAGCGGAATCCAGGAATAAAGCTAAAAACTGAGATTTTCCGTGTCTATTGTCACAGCAGGGATGTCGTGTATTCTCAGAGTCGCGGTGTCGCAGTGTCGTGACATATTCATATAATTCCATCTTGTTTGCTTTGACAACACAGATGAAAAACACAGAGCGTTCGTGTCAATCAGGGCCGCTCTCCCTCGAGACGCACGTGAACAAGACCTGGCCACGTACAGTTGTGTTGCTGCATCTGCAGAATTTCTGAAGAGAAATAAAAAGGAGAAATATGAAATATGCAATATTTACTTCACTGATTTGCCTCTGATGGTCCACATAGACTTCTGGGTCTATGGATATGGATATGGATATTTTTCCTCTTTTAAGAGAAAGGTCCTGAGCTGCGTCTGTACAGTGCAGGGTTTATGCTGAGCACAATGTCAGCTTCATTCAGCTTCGAGTTACATATTTTTTTGCTTGGAAACAGTGCTTTCTTTGTATCCCCGCAGGCCCGGCTATGATACGCCCCCTCCTCATCAAAACAGGCTTACCTTTCTGGCAGGAGCAGCACCTACTGTATAATCTATACTTTTTTTGTACCCGTAGTGTCTTTACAACACTTTGCCGGAGTTCGTGGCCAGCCAAAGAAAACAGCGTCAGAGGCAGGGGACATGGGGGCTGATGGGTAGGTGTATGGGGTGCTGGGATTTGGCCTCGCTTGTGCCTCTGTGTGCTTTTTCTTTACAGACTCGGCTTTTTTAGATTGGAGAGATGCGTGGCCGAGGCTCTGTTGGGACCGGCGCAGACACAAAGCCCATTTCTCTGGGAGATTGCTGCACTGTTTGCTGACATGAATAAAGCTGTCGCTTTCTCTGCGCTGCAAATTTGCCCAGGGACGCGACTTTAGACCTCACGCCCACCCTCGTCACCTCCCATAGTCTCACTATCCTCTCGCTTTTGTCGTTCAAATACGACGTTTCTATACACACTTTCTTTTCATCCAGGGTTTTCCACTGAAAGCTACACGGCTACTCTAAAGTTCTCCGAACACTTCTTTTTTCACATTTTTTCCCACTTCAGAGATGCATGTTACTCCAAAAAATATATATATATATACTTTGTCATATGAATTTAATTCATGCCCGGAGGCGAGTTCTTAAGGCAAGATATAGTATTGTAAAACTCATATTCCCGTAGGAAATAATGTAAATGCAGATAATTCGTTCCAGGCACCCAAAAATGTTCCAATATTCCCAACATTATAATCAGATTTTTGCATATAAACCAATTAAAATATTTTGAATTTTGAATAATTTATGATTCCTCTTGGACATTTATTGATATGGAGCTTAAACTGTGCTAAAAAAAAAACTCTGCTGACTTTGATACTCACCTTCTTGCTCTAGGATTGGCTCACATTCATGGTCAGACAAGACTAACCAATCACAGACGAGCCTGAATTCTTGTAAATTAGAAGGTGGGATTTGTGGAGAGAATATTATTTCTGAAACTGTATTTAATATTAATAGTTTAATATAGTTATCTTAATGGTTTAATATATAGATTAGCTCACTGCGGCTAATAAAAAAAAAACACATTGTAAAGCAGCTGTGGGTTACAGCTAATCTATGGATCATGTCTAATCTATCATGTCTAATCTGTGGGTTAGCTGCACTGGGTCGGGTCACACACATCATGTCTCAAAACATGTTCCATGATTGGTTGGGGGTGGGGGGGGGGGTCACTACCTCCGCTCCCGGATTAAAAATTGTGACCTCCAGTTCTCCAGTTCATTTCGGGCAGAAGTCCAATAAAGGGACAGAATTCCCACCTTGAACAGAATTTAAGAAAGGAGCTAGTGTTTAATCTGTACAGGTCATAACAGCAGCAGCTTCAGTCCATAGTGTTTAATTTGGACTCTGTGTCCAAGGTGATTAATTTTCTATAACAGCACAGCCTGGAGTGTTCTATTACTTTTACAAAACAGCGGTTTGTGGGTTTATGATTACAATTAAAGTTACATTAAAGTAATCTGGACAAATTCCTGTTTTCACTTGCGCTATAGCAGTTCTAAACATCATCATCCTGTCTTGATCTTAAGAAGAAAAAAAACACAACAGTTTGTTAAACAACATTAGCAAAAACAGGAAAGAAGCTTAAACTCCTCTGTCCTTAAAATGTCACACAACTCAAACTTTCAACTTTACCTCTGACATTGGAGACATAAATACTTTCCATAAATGTGAAATAAACATCTCCTTATGTTTCTAAAAAGTTCTTCATATACCAATTACAGATGTTTTTCTCCTCAATCCGTTAATAAACATTGTAATTTGCAGCTGCTGTCTATTCAGATTTAAGAACAGCACTGGAGTAATAAATGTAAGAGCTCTTCAGACAGGAAGTGTGTAATCATTTAAAAAAATATCAATAATAATCATGAAGCCGTGTCTCATTTAAGGTGTAAGCAGTGAGGTGTTTGAATAAGGTTTTACGATTCCCCGAGACGTAGCACTTGTGCGCTGGTTGGAAGAAGTAACATTTTGTTCAGCGTATGAGTCAACTGTTGTGCCCGTTACGAGGAAATGGGTTAAGACCACAGAAACGGCGCTCCAACACAAACAGTCCCATGCATTCCTGAGCCGGCCGGTCTGAGGCCCGATTCAGTCGAACACAGAGTGCAGGGCTTGAGCGCTCAGAAACCTCGCTCTCACACTGGGAAGCTCGGACACTCGGCTTTCTCAGACAGCGCCACAGTGAATTAATACGAGAACCTCCTCAATGCACTCACCCGGGCTAACCTCTACGAACCTACGCCTGGAAAAAAAACCCTACGACAAAGTCTGTGATGGATGGCTAAAAAAAGCTTTCTCATGCCCCTTAAGAGGGATGAACAGCGGCTCCGAGCCTGGCGGAGAATCCCAGCACCGCTCCGGCACTTTGACATTTCACTCTTCAGTCACTGGTGTCGTCTCTGTTTCCCACGAAATGCTGGAAGACGTACTGAGAACTTCTGGTCTATTGTTTTTACACAGTTATTTACTTTTTCAAATATTTTACTTAAAAACACGTATTATTGTTTTGGACTCAGTGTTAAAATCATTACTAATGCTTTTATATTTAATTTTTCCTTTTTTTTATCATTCTATCTGCTCTTCTGCTTTGTTTCAGTTGTATTACGTCAAAAACCTTGCAAGTGTTAAATTTAACTCATCACGGGTAAAAATAAAAATAAAAGTTTTCTGGTGGGCACCAGAAAGGAACATATTAAAAATAAATAAATAAATAAATAAAATTTAATCATCATAAAAATGAAATGAAAATAAAATAAAATAGAGTAAACTACAGTTTTATGGTGTGCACCAGAAAGGGATGTATGTTTAAAAGTAATAAAATAAATAATAATAATAATAATAATAATAATAATAATAATAATAAATTACCTAGTGAGCACAAGAAAGTTTATGGAAAACACTGGATTACTTATTTGTTTATTTATTTATGCATTTATATTTTATTTTACACATGTCCCTTTAGAGGCTCCATAGGATTCAGATTTTTTTTTTTTTTTCTGAAGTTTAACAAAAAAACTTGTTTTGAAATAACTGTTGTTTTGTGGAGTATGTTTGTTTTTCAAAACATTTTTTTATAGCCCAATTTGCAAAATTCAAAATTCAAAATTCTAAAAAAAATATATTGATTGACCACCAAGAACATCCATAAAATGAGAAATGTTAGATATTTCACAATTTTTATGGGATGATAGGATGACATTATTGAGGGGGTGTTTTTTATTTTGTACATTTATGCATATTCATAGCAAATGTGTTGGTGTTTATAAACTGTTTTGTTTTTGTTTTTGTTTTTTTGTTTTCTCGCCATACGAGATCCTCTGATGTAAAGTTTCTCATAGACTGTGTTGTGCGATTAAGATCCGCTAACCACAGACCTGCGATTAAACATGTCGACAGCGAACGACGCCGCTCAAGTCTTCGGTCAGCAAAACCTGGAAATCATGCGGAAATCAGGATCAAGTAAACACACATGTTGTTTAGCGTTAGCTCAGGACTTACAAGGAGACTTTTTTCTCTTGATTAGCATGTTTTTGTTTATATTTCTCTATAACTTTTGCATTATATAGAATTTACCGTTGCCATGACGACTCATTTCAGTGATATTGTGGTTAAGTTAGCATATTTTAGCTAGCTTTCTGAAAAGTTGTGCAATTAATGAATTTTGTGTTTGTCATTTCAAAAAAAGTTTGTGTGTGTGTGTCCATGTGTGTGTGTGTGTGTGTGTGTGTGTGTGTGTGTGTGTGTGTGTTTGTGTGCATGTATGTGTGTGTGAGACAGTTGTTGTTGGGAAGGTATGCAAATCGCGCCGATCGTCATGAGTCACTGAGTCTCTGTGAGATTGGACGAGGAAGAGAAACGTCGGAGAAACAATGCGCTCTCTTCAGTAATAATTAAGCTGATGGCCTATTATGCTGTATCGCAAATCAATACGTGGCGTCGCTGCGCTGAGGGAAGCGGGGAGGCCTGGCGTCGCTCCAGCGGCCGTCTCGTGCTGTGAATGAGCAGCTGCAGGTGCATCACAACTTAGTTTTCGCAACGTGTGTGTGTGTGTGTGTGTGTTGAGGGGTGCAAAAGGAAGAACAGTCTGGTGACAATAGTGGAAACCTCTTCAGTGTTTCAGTGTAATTGTGTGTGAATGATCATTTGAGGAAAAGCATCGCTTTTGTTACGCAGGTGCCCTGTCTGTCTCTCTGTGTGTCTCACTCTCTCTGTTTCCCTCTCTATCTTACTCTCTCTCATTGTCTCCCTTTCTGTCTGTCTCTTGTTCTCTCCTAATCATTTGTTCCTGATCTGTCTCATTCTTTGTCCCTCTCTTTTTTCTATCTCTCTGTCTTTGGGTGTCTCATTCTCACTCTGCCTGTCTCACTTTCTGTCTGTCTCTCTGTCTGTCTCTTTGTCACATTCTCACTCTGTCTCCATCTCCTTGTCTCTGGTTATCTCTTCCCCCACCCTAGTTGTCCCCTCTGCTGTCTTTCTTTATTTGTCTCTTGTTCTCTCTCCATCCGTCTCTCATTCTTGCTCTTGTTCTCACTCTGTCTCTCTGTCTCTCTGCCTTCTGTATCTCTTTCTCATTTTCTACCAGTGTTCCTCTGTCTATCTTGTCCTCTCACTGTCCATCTGTCTGTCTGTTAGTTGTTTTCTCTCTATCACTCTATCACCTGTACAGGCTCTCATTCTCTTTCTCTCTGTCTTTTGCTCTGTGTGTCTCTCTCCCTCTGTACCGTCCCTCTCTTTGTATCCCTTTTTCTCATTCTGACTGTGTCATAATGTCTTGGACCCTGTCTGTCGTACGTCTCTCTCTCTCTCTCTCTCTCTCTCTCTCTTTCCTTCTTCCTCTGTCAGTATCTCTGTCTGTCTCTTTCTCCATCAGTCCCTTTTTGTCTGTCTTTCAGCACAGACTGCATCCCTGTGTGTCTCTTGCCGTCTCTCCTTCCGTCTTTGTCCTTCTCACTTCCTGTCTTTCTTTGACTTTTCTCTCTCTCTGACTCTTTTTTAATATTTCAAACAACAGCGTAACTTTGCTTTTAAAAAGAAAGAAAACCGTGACGTAATCCTGCAGACAGATCTGCACCTCGTCCCTGACCTCGCCGCGTTAACGTCGGCGCCGATCCACAGAGTGAACGTGAAAAAACGTGAACATTGTGACTTTCGCCGGTTCTGTGTTTACTCTCTGGTTTGTTTTGCGTCTCTCTGTTTATCCGCTTTAATTCCGCCATTTTCCCGCTCTATTGGATGTTGTGTAGCCGTCATCAAAAGACGCCTCTCCATGGAACTTCTAGTGTTTTGAAGGAGAACTGAATCGACATTAAAAATTAAATGCTATATTGCAAAACATCACTTCACAGACTCGGGGGCGAGTGTAGGAGCAGATGTTTCTGCAGTGATCTGTAAATAAGTGGAATCGAAGATAAAGACGGAGAGAGAGAGCGAGAGAGAGAGAGAGAGAGAGAGAGTAGTTAGTTGTGCAGGAAGCAGACGAGCCCACTTTAAATCGGGGAGCAGGAAACGGTAAAGAGCGAGGAGTCATCATTTTTATTTATTTTTTTATTTATTTTCTCTCTCTTCTTCTTCTTCTCTTTCACTTCAAACCTTGTGGTGTGTGTGTGTGTGTGTGTGTGTGTGTGTGTGTGTGTGTGTGTGAACACAGACTTAAAGAAAGCAAACCGAAAAAGGAAATGAATCATTGATATGGAAAAAACATGATTTTAGGAATAAAGTTGAGATGAAATTGGAAATAAGTTCGAGTCGTGAAGGCTTCAGTTTATTATTTGGTTAAGTGAAACACACACACACACACACACACACAAACTCATATGAAGAGAGAGAGGGAGAGAGAGAGACACAGAGAGAGAGAGACGCATACGTTGCTGCCCTCCACATATTTAATGAAATTTCTGACAATTGTTCTCCAATCAGATTAAGTGCTTGTTTAAAATGCAAATCCGTCCTTGTCTCTGACACGCTGTAATTAAGCAGAACAATGCTCTATTTTTCCCCTGCTGTAACACGGTCCTCATCAAGGGCTTTGAAAACGGGACAATGATTGACCACCTGGTCTAGTTACAGTAGCTAAATTTATTAGCGCTTCTGTCTCTATAGAAAATCAATGAGGGATTGTACGCGCTGGAAAAGGTTCGGCCGTGTTTCTCCATCCGCCGTGTAATTAGCTTGACCCAAGTGACAGATGTTGAAGATAATTCGGCATGTCGTCATTATCTTTGTCATAAAAATGTCATTTCTCAGCGCTGATTTTAAAAAAAAAGGAAAAAAAACTCTGCTAATTCTCTTTAAAGATATTACGACGTCCTGAAATAGAAGCAATCAACAATAAAGATCTCTCACTTCATCTTCATTAAAGATTAATTTCCTTTTTTTTTACTTTAATAATCTGCTTTACGTTTACATCAGTCTACATTATACTGCACTAATATCATTATATACAGTATGTACCATATTGTTGCATTCATTTATTTATTTATTTATTTACTTAATTATTTGCATTCATTTAAATCTTTCTTTTTAATATTACCTATGTTAGATTTGTGTTGAAATGTATTTTATTTTATACATTATTAGCGATAGGGCAAAAAAAAACCCGATTCAATTAAACATCGTAATTCTTTTATGCATCAATTCACTTATCATAACGACTTCAAAATCGATTATTTTAAATTAATGTTTTATCTAAATTACAGCTTATATGTTTGCATTTGAGGTGGTACAATAGTGCAGCTCCTCTGTGATCCTACAGTTCAACTATTCACACATCAGCAATCAGCACGGCGTCCTGTGTGGTAGGAATGAATTATTTGTGAACTTTGTTTAGAACTGTGACAACATCCGATCTGAATATTTATAAAATCATGATATTTATAGAATCGCAATACAAAACGAATCGACACCGAGGTATTGTGATAGTATTGTATCAGGTGATCCCTGATGATTCCATATATTGTTATAAATTATTTATTTTATATATTTTTATTAATCTTTAAGCTACATTATAAAATCAATTTCTAATTATAATAATAATAATAATTAATTCCTAACTCAGTGAATTGTTATTGGAGAAATGAATCCATAGACAGAAAGTTGATCTCTTTTCCATTTCCAAGAAAACTATTTTAAGTATAATTAACTATTATTTCATTCTCTTTCTTCTCTTCTTTTCTTCACTTCCTTCTTGAACATATTGTTACCTTACTCATAGCATTATTTTAAATAATATTATAATATTATAATAATAATAATAATTAAAAACTTCTACTTCATTCTGCATTCTGTTTCTGTTTCACTAAAATCAATGAAGCACTACTTCAGCTGGCTTTTGATTAAATTATTGCTCCACCCGTTTATTCCGGACGCACGGGACCACGTTTAACATTCCGCTGGCTTCGGTATCGTCTCGAGTTTTGCAGCGTTTACCTTTTTTTTTTTTTTTTTTTTTTTTGCCACCGGAGCATCGTATTAATCACGGGATGGAGTCCAGTGGGCCGCACGAACGATTCGAGCTCTGAACCTCGATTTCCTGTGATTAATCCTGGCGACTGCCGGGAGACGGATAAACGCTGCCTCGTCTCCAGAGTCAGTTTATAATTATTATATTGTGACTCAATTTAACTCAATCACAGAACACACCGTCTACACGCCACGTGGGACCGTCTGCCCCCCCACCTTT
>JAOVVA010000004.1:879164-897652 GCA_028565275.1 Leiocassis micropogon | reverse complement strand
CACGCTCACACACATGATCACACACACACACACACACACACACCAAACCCCCACCGCTTTACACCCCTCCTCACAGTAGTGTCAGGAGACAGATTCTAAATATTTCCTCGGTTTCACGGCCAAGGTGTCGAGCCCCGGCGTTGATTCATTTAACATAATCACTGTGTTCTAATGGAACGGTTAATACCACTGTGACAAGCGCGTTCCTCTCCTGAAGCCACCCAATCACTCCGACACAACTCTGAGGTGATGAATGTGTAATTATCAAGTTTGACAGACCTTGTTCGGCTTTGTGTGTGTGTGTGTGTGTGTGTGTGTATGAGAGAGAGAGAGACAGAGAGAGAGAGATGGAAGTGAGAAGTGTGTGTGTGTGTGTGTGTGTGTGTGTGGTGGGGGGATTTTGCACTCCTGACCTCGGTTCGCCGAATGCCGCACTGATATAATGACAGAAACACTCGTCGCATTGAGCTCGTGACACCCAAGGACGAATTTCATTCCTATTCACGCTTCTGCCTATGGCACAAACTTCCCACAAAGCACCTCTCTCACTCTCTCACTCTCTCTCTCTTGCACAGACACACACACAGAGTACACTTTTATCCTATAGCATTAGCTCTTCATTACATTTAGCTTAGTTTATACACGCACTAAAACATTGATGCTTCCTGAAAATGTAGAATGTGAATATGAAATATTTCTAGCAATAAAGGATGAGAAGATGGAAAGAGAGAGAGAGAGAGAGAGAGAGAGGGAGCAACTTTGCACAGACTTTGCGTTCAGCAAAATTGTTTATAGTTTATTTGCTGATTCGTGTTAAAAAAAAAATGTTAAAAGTATCATTAAACAGAGAACATTCTCAAAGTTGGAAATCATCACTCAGTTTAGTGTGAAATCAACAAAATGTCTAAAAAAGTGATTTATTTCCAACCGTTGTTATATGGCGTGGCCCTTAAGAATTTCTTCCTGCATTTTTATTTTTAAGAGTATAGTCAAATTACTGCAGCGCCATCTAGAGGACTGGAGCCATGTGTTTAGCTATGCCTGGTAAGTATTTACACAGGGAAAGCTCTCAGCGTTCAGGGGTGCTCAGGTGATTTAGGCTAATACCCTTCCCTCCTTTTAGGTCACGGTCGGTCGTATATGCATTTCACTGCGTACTGTACATACATGTATGGCTGTTCATGTGACAAATAAGATTTTAATTAGAATTAGAATTTTAATACCAACATGTCATGATTTGATATCCTTATCCAAAACAAAGTAAGAATAATCTTTTGGAGGTGAAAGGTTTTTGTTAACAGGAACCAAATAGTGAATATGAAAAATATATAAATAATTAAATAAATATATACTAAAAAAATAAACACTTTCAGTGGAAGAAAAGTAGCAAAATGACAATTTTGATGAAATTAAGAAAGATAAAAACAAATAAGCTTTAAAAACTTCTGTTTATTTTAACTTAGAGAAGATTCTCTAAAGTACATAATTATATAATAAAGTGAGATCAAGTGAACTTTGTAATTTTTCATTTACAGTGCTGAAAAAATTGTCTATTTTTCTAAATCTTTTCAAAAATTAGAACCTCAATTCTACTGTATTAGCATTACTACCTGAGACACCTTTACTACTTTATCAACTAATTTGACAGTAAAATATTTTCTTTCCTGTAACTAGTTTCAGTTTTGCTCACGTTTGGACACAAAGAGGACGAAACAGCAGGAAAGAAGCCGCGTTAGTTCCTGTGGTTGCAGTAAAAAAGGAGCGGATGTAAGCAGGAAGTTATTCTTATTGGTTCTTTGGTGAATATGATGTCACCTCTAAATAATTTAGTCTCTAAATAAGTCGCTCAAGTGAAAAGACAGATATTGTTGTGTCAGGTTATAAAAATAAATGGATGAATTCAATAAAATGCACAATCGGAGCAGTAGAATCTTCCTACAGTCAAAAAAAAAGGTTTAATTTAAATCCTTTTTAAAAAGCCTTGCTAGCTGACCTCTGCAGAAGCAGAAATCTCTCTCTCCATCACTGATTGACTGAGATATGTGAAATCGCAGTGACCTGTCTAAGCATGTGGGATGAGAGAGAGTCATTTCCAAAGTGTTCTCTGTGTCAGAATTAGCGAACGCTAGGCCGAGACACGCCGCGAGCCGAGAATGAGATGCTGAAAAGGTTGGAGATTGCTGAGGCTATGTGACAGCGCAAGATGCTAATAGACGAGACAAACGTGCGTGTTCTTTCGCAGAAGCGGGCTACACCGACACCCACCATCTTCCTGAACCCCTCCACGGCGGCGTCATGACACGCCTTGCCTCGATCAATCACCCTGCCGCTAATCACATGCTAATAAATTAGCTCCTGTCCTTGGGTCATATCCCCCTCATGTGAACAGCGAACATCCACGTTGTCACTTATCCTTTTTCTCACCTTCAAAAAAATAAAAAATGAGGAAATAGCTGTGATGCGTGGAGTGTGAAGATTATAAATAAAGAGAGATTCTCTCCTTTTCACTCTACACTCTCTTTCTCTCGCTCTCTCTCTCTCACCATTCCCTGGTTTTTGGAGGAGACAGTACAGAAATTCTTCTGCTTTGTTCTGTATGTTGAAGTTTTTCTACTGAGTTTAATTTTACTCTGTGTTTGTGTAGATACTTATGGCAAAAAGCACCTGTTACATGACGGCGTGAGAACCAATGATCATATTTAACTCATCTAAAACAAATATATGATTAAAACATTTAATTATTTTTATTTTATTTAAGCATTTTTATTTTAAAACCATTTTAAATAAAAATATTATTTATATTTTATTTCATTTTTCTATAATGAATTAATTAATTCATTGTTTGTGAAAATTTTATTAAACATTTTAAACATGTTTAATAATGTGGGAAAAAATGTATTATATAGAAAATTGGTTTAAAAATTTTACATGACAATGGTAATAATATGTAAAAAAAAAAAAAAAAAGATTTTTAAAAAATCATGAAATGAAACATAGTGAAAGATAAACTTTATATAAATTTCAAATTTTTGTGATTTTCATCAATGAAAATACATGGTAACACATTGCGTTAAAAAAAACTTGAAAATGAAGACATGAACTAGATTTTTGAACATGAAACATAACATGTAAAATATCTAGTAACCATGTGTGAACCTGGTCTGGTTTTGTCTCAGAAAATATATATACATATATATTTTAAACAGATAAATAAATAAATAATAAACGCTAACGCGGCTGCCTTTGTGTTGCAGTAATTATTATCCCTTTGTGTGTTATTGAAGGCCCGGCGGCCGGCGTCAGGCCCAAGTCTTAGTTAAACTGGGTTTTTGCGGTGAGTTCCTCTGACTTCTGCCGTGTTGTTTAAGACATGGTTCGATTTGAATATCCGTGATTACTACAGATGCATCTAAAAGGCGTTATTATAAGCATTTGCTGAACCTTCAAAAAAAAAAGAAAAAAAAAACGCTTTATGACGAGCGTGCACTGTGAAATGTGTGAAATGTGTTCATTGCTGAATGGTGTTTAAGTGTATTCATCAGGGCGATTGAATAAGGCTGCGGTGTAGCGCTGCACTGATCACAGAGCAGTTGGTATTCGACGACGAGTGACACAAATCTATCGACTATTCAATTTCTGGTCATCGGTCAAGCCAGGGAAGTTTGTTTTGATGGGATTTAATTGCTTCTTAATTGTATTTACACACAGCCTGGTAGAGATGCGAGCTTCCATTTGACATAGTCATGCTTTATTTAATTTTGTATTTAGATTTAATTAGAATTGCAACGTTTTACAGAATAATAATGTTTTCTTTAAAGTACCGCTGAATTATTTTTTTTTATGTCACATTTAATGTCATGATTCACTCTGCTTCAATGCCTAAGACCCTTTATACACTTCAGTGACATTATTAACACTAACACACACAAAAAAAACAACAACTTTGGACCAATCGGGTCAAAGATTAAAGGAACAAAAGATAACCACGGGATCGAGCAGTTGTTATGTTTACATGTTATTTTTGACAGGTTTAGTTTTAAAACCAGCTGACTATGGTAACAAACACTAAGTGATAGCAGACTGTTAGAGATCCTATATAAGGAGGACTTGAGAATCTGGCGCTTTCCTAATTTGGATATTCATAGATATTCAAAGATTAAATAATTCTAATTATCAAGGAAGTGAACTTAGGCTACAAATAGATTTATTACACAAGAAATATGGTGTTCGTAAAACTCCAGCTGTAGGTTTATTTCTGATCGTTTAATTCAAATTGCTTTTTTAGCGATTTTATTTACAGACCACATAGTCACATTTAAAATATTTATTTATTTTACTTACAATTCAGTCTAATTAACATTTATAATTTGGTTGTTTTGTAACAATGATTCAAAATGGGAGAAATAAGACTAGCTGTTTAATTAAGACGAAAGTAATGGTGCTGTATTAAAGGAGGAGGAGTCAGTGTGTGTCTAAGGTAGCAGATGCGCCGCAGTGGCCGAGCTGCATTACTGGAAGATTTCGCTGATTAGAGGACATTATGAAGTTTTTGGGCGTGGCTAAACACAAATGTGATGTGTTTGATCTTTTACCTTTGACTTGCCTTTATAAGCGCGTGAGTATGAAAGAAAAAAATTTTGATGGCAGAAATATCAGTAAAAGCTTATTCATTATGCAGCTCATCATCATCACATCGAAGCCTCCTTACATATTATAAAGAGCTTAAAATGTACAATGTGTCGATCTTTTATAGATATACCGTGATTGCTGGCGACTTGCTATGGTATAAAACATGAAAGGAATAAAACACTCGTGGGAGTCGTGCTGTTTTGGGAAAATATCCTCCTCCCACTCAGTGTCCTAGTTATTCTCCTTGTTGCTTTTAGAGTTAAGAACAATTACAGTAATGTGTTTAGAATACGCTTTTGCTGAGAGCAGCAGCTTGTAAACGTTTAGACTGAACATCAGAGAACACACACTTCGCTCCAAACGTGTTCCATCTCTGAAACTCCGAAACTCTGTTTATTTGCCGTTTATGTAATTGCCTGTAAGCGTACAACACTGCCATTTTGTCTAAAGCCCAATTCCTATCAAAAGGCCCCTTTAATATTCGGTCGAGTGCACAGACGGCGAGTGTTTCTGCACTTTGTACATGTTTGAGCATTTTCCTTTCTCGGGAGAATTTCTGCACCACACAGCGGAGAGTTTCTCATAACTTCACGGCAAATAAAGAAGGAACTATCTGTGCGTTAACATTTATATTTATATGCAGTGTCGCAATTTTAGCCTTTCAGCCCTATTTACTCTGGGAAAAAAAAATCATATGGTTTTGGAGTTATTCTGTCGAGCCATACAGTATATTGATGTTCGGGCTGGAATTCAAAATGTCATCCCGTAGAGGCATTTCCTTTTGCAGAATCACTCCTTTCTCTATAATTTCCTTTGAAATTTGGTGTGCAAATGCAGTAATAGACACATTTATAAAATCAAAAGGATTCAATTTTCTTTTCAATCACACAACAGTATGAATAGCTTTTTCTATTGAACCTAACAACGAGGAGCCATTACCCGACGCTAAAGGATGGCTTGCTCTAAAGGGTTCACTTGCAGGGTTTTTTTTTTTCCCTCCTCTGAAAGTGTGTCAAACAATTTCCCCTCGTCTTCACATTTGTTCTGGGCTAACGGGGGCCTGTCAAAACAGGTTTGTTCCTAATTTGTCTGGTCCAAAAAAAAAATGTTTATTCCAGTGTGTGGCAGAGTGATCAGCAGTTAGTGCTGTGTGTATTTATGTGTGTTTTAATGCAGACTGTTAGTGGTTTTAATACATTAACTCCGTCGTGACGCAGATGACAAGCGACAACGTCTAATTGAGGCTGGTAAATTATTCGGAAAAGGATGACATGCCGAGAAAGCCATTGACTCCTGAATGCCTCGGACCGCAGAACGCGGGGATGGCCGTCGCGCAAATGGACGAATGAGAGCCGGAAACATTGACATTTCTTCCTAGAATTGTGTAATGGCTGAAAATGATGAGAACATGAAAACGAGTGGAATTTATGACTTCATGACTTTTCATTTCTTCTGCTTGAACTGTGTCATGGTGTAGATTTCAGCTCACTGTAAGCGGACGGTTTTCATTACGCTAATTACGATGCTTCCGTCACCGCGTTTCTTTTAAATGAATTTTGACAACCTTTACATTAAACTTGAAATCTCAACGGTTCTCTTCTCCTCTCGACTCTTCTCTTTTCTTACTTTCTCCCCTCTAATGCGGGTGTCCTGCTCATCTGAGGTAATTAATCAGTTTTCACACTCCTCTGACCCACCGCCGAGCCGTCCTCGCCGCTCGTACCGGAGCAGATGGGCTCCGATTTGCAACACATAGGTTTTATTAAATTTTTTCCTCATCTCACCATCAGGAATTTTAATTATGGCCGCCCCTGTTTTTTCTGTTTACAATAAAACTCATCTTCGACAGCCGCACATATCTGTTTATTTACAGGAACTATTGAGATAAATAATCCATCAGGAATGTTAATGTGGCTAATTACGACGCTCGGTTTTGATGAGCAAATTATTTAACGGAGTAAAGACAGGCTGTCAATCAGCAGGTGCTGGGTTTATATTATTCTCCTCCATCTGTAGATGAAAATACAATTGAATTAAAGCTTGAACATCAGCACTCCTCTACACACTCCTCTATGCACTTCAGTATTTCCAAATGTTTCTTCTTATTTATTTGTTTCACGCTTTATCTTACCGCTGGAGTTTAATGCAATGCGCTTCACCAACAAGAAGAAAACCCTATAAACCCTGAATGATTAACTGAAACATTTCCAAAGCAATAATATTTGTATTCTACAATAAAGTACATAGTATTTGTGCAGTACAGTACTGTATGTGTGCACTGTTTGTCAAGCGAGCGTAGTGTCTTTGTAGTATTTGTACAGTATTTGTGCAATATCTGTTCATTTTTTATTCAGTACTTGCACCATGCTTGTATTCATACATTATTTGTGCAGTGTTTGTACAATATTTGTGTAGTTTTATAGTGTAAGTAATTGTGTAGTATTTATATAGTGTTTGTACAATATTTGTGTAGTATTTGTACCGTGTTTAAGTAATTTATTGAAGTATTTAGGGAGGGTTTGTGTAGTAATTGTGAAGAATTCATTTAGTGTTTGTACTGTATTTCTGAAGTAGTTGTGCAGTGTGTAGTAATTGTGTTAGTATTCATATGGTGTTTATACAGTAGTTGTGTAGTATTTATGCAGTGTTTGTACAGTGATTGTGTAGTATTTATACACTGTCTGTGCGATATTTGTGTAGTATTTGTACAGTGTTTAAATAGCATTTGTTTAGTATTTATGCAGTGTTTGTACCATAGGTGGCACGGTGGCGTAGTGGTTATCACTGCTGCCTTGCACCTTCAGGTCCTGGGTTCAATTCCCACATCAGGTCTGTGTGTATGGAGTTTGCATGTTCTCCATGTGCTTGGTGGGTTTCCTCCAGGTTCTCCAGTTTCTTCCCACAGTCCAAAAACATGCAGATTAGGCTAATTGGTGGTTCAAAATTGCCTGTAGTGTGTGATTGTTGACCGGAGGTCCTACCACGGTCGCCTCCACAGCCTAGATGGACTACAGTGGTTCCTAGATCGATGGTAATTGTGTAGAATGCCTTATTTGTGTAGTATTTATGCAGTGTTTGTACAGTATTTGTGTAGTATTTATGCAGTGTTTGTACAGTATTTGTGTAGTATGTATGCAGTGTTTGTGTAGTAGAGTCTCATCCGTGAGAGTACTAAGGGTATTCCTATGGACCCATGTCCATGTCACAATTTTCTGTGCTGTATTTATTTAGCTGTGTTTTCAGCCTGCAGGTATTAATAGGTATTATGTTATGAAACAGATTGATGTCAGTGTCGCTTGTCTTCGTTTGAAGATCTCAGACACTGCCTAGTGAACTTTGCCCCTCAGGTATTCATGATGGCTTCCATGAGGAGACCTGCAGAGTGCCGACATCTGCTGTAGACCAGGCAGAGGAACAGCTGGAGCGACTCCCATCACCCTCGGCCCAATATTTTCCTCCTCTATTAGGACCCCGGCCAAAATGCCTGTACATCAGGGGCGTCGAACAGCAGCACACCTCCTGCTCCATTACCTCCTCGGCCTCCAACTTTCTGCTGAAATGAGTTCCACAATTTACTGAGAAATGTAATCACATCATTTACTCAAATTAATGGCAACAGAGTTTTCTTTCAGGTTCTGGTCCAGAATATTAATACAAATTTAAATGATTATGTAGCATATATGGAAGGAGTCTCCAGAATCAGTGTTCTGTAACAGGCGGGGATGAAGCTATTTATTTGTGGTTTTACTGCAACATGGAGGAACAACTGTTATAAAGTGAGTGGTGTATTTATTATACATTAAATGCAATGATGGATAAAAATAATTTTTTTTATTAATAATAAAAAAAACTTGTATAAGTAGACTGGATCACTAGGAACATGCTGCAACAGGAAAATAATTAAGGGTGCTTTGTGGTCCCTCAATATTTTACGATGATAAGTAGATGAATTCAAATTCAAAATTCTAATTTTATTTGTCACATACACAGTCAGACACAATACGATATGCAGTGAAATGCTTTTACGACCACCAGTGACCTTAAAAAAGAAAATTAAAGCTTATAGATAAGAAATAAATAGGAATAAAAAGAAATACTATAGAAAATATATTTAACTAGGATAAAGATAGAAATATACTGTACAAATAAGAACATTTCACAATATAGCAAAATAGAAAATATAGAGAAAAATATATATAAATTTGTAAAAATGTAGAAATTTGGTGTAAAACAGACTGAGGGTGTGCAAATATGCATAAACAGACTTATTATTAAAGTGTCTTGTGCAATGGCCCAGAGATGAAAACATAAATATGTAAATGTAGGTGTGCATGAATGTGTCCATAGTGTCCATGAATGTCCAGTCAATTTTGGATGTTAAAAAGATGGTATTAGTTCTGCATGGTGGTGTGGTTGAGAGACCTTATCGCCTGCGGGAAGAAGCTCCTCTTCAGTCTCTCTGTGTTGGCCTTCAGGGAGCAGAATCGCTTTCCAGACCGCAACAGAGTGAACAGTCCATCGTTGGGATGGAATGTGTGTAAGCTCATAAATACTTTGTTTGCTCATAAAAAATGCTTTGTTTGCTCCAAAAAAATACTTTGTTTGCTCATAAATACTCATTGTTGGGATGGAATGTGTGTAAGCTCATAAATACTGTTTAGCTAAAAAATATATTTAGAGTTTGATATTTGCATCATTACTTCTAAAGGAATGTCTTCGATCAGTGGGACCACATGGAACCGTCTGTTGCTAAGTCGGAAATATAATATAATATAGTATGACTGTCATGTCCTTTCAAAAATGTCCGATCTACATCACGTGCGCGAGCATGCAGCACACGTGGGCCTCGGCTTTGTTCCTCCCGGATTGTTCGGCCCTCGGCTGTACGGACGCCATTACACCTGACAGCGCTTTCACTTCCACACACATCGGCGTGACAGCAGAGCTTCTCCAAGGTGGATAATTGTATCCCAGGTCGGCAGCTCGCTGCTTATTATTGATTCATGGCGAACAGAATGAACTGCTCTTGAATGTATAAAAATATGCTTAAAAGGCCATTTTTGTCGGCTAAAATCGCAGCATGCCAAATGACGGGCTTTTGTCACTGGCAGCTCCCACTTGCCTGCCAGCTCTGCTTTTAAGGCTTTGGCAGCGAGGACGCAGTCTATATTTAAAGGACCTGACAGGTCGGACAGTAATGCAGTTGTCTGGGCTTTTATTTCCTACCCTGAGATCTGCTTTGCAAAGTCATGACGCATTAGGATGAAGCACGCTTGGCATGAAGAGGCCGGAAGCAAAGACTTCAGTCTTTAACTTCTGGCTGAAAGTTATTGATTTGGTTTGGAAATAAAGTTTGATTTGCTTGTCAAAGCTTTTAAGCATTTTGTTTTTGTTGTGTATTTATAGTAGCAGTATGAGTGGAGAAATATTTTGAATATTGGTAAAGATTATTTGTTCATATACTCACCTCTGCATCTACACCTGCAAGAGTAAAAAAACAAAACAAAAAAAAAACACTTTGGGTCAGGTCAGCTCTGAAACACAACACTGAAATACCTTCAGCAGTCATAGCTGCGTATAAAGGTCATAGAAATGTGAATACCTGTCCATCAGGCTCCAGGTCAGAGCCAACAGACTACCGTCATTAAGTTTTGTTTTTATTTGTGAATTAACTTCTTTGGCATTTTTTGTGTCTATTTTTTTTTCAGTTATCTGGTTAGTTTAACATTTCTCAACAAGCTGTGCTGCTCAAATACTCACCTGCGTACCTTTGGTACATATGCAGGATCAAAATGTCTTTCCACTAGGGGGCAGGACAGAGCCAAAACACACTCCACCAATACCCCAGTACTTTCTTTTAGCACTTCCTCTGCTTTATCAGCCATGTTTGTTTTTGTGGAGTGGTGGGTAAATGTGAATGACTACTGATAAACTGGTTGAAATCTCAGTTTGTTCATTTGTCTTCTTTTTTTGCCTGGAGAAATGATTCAACTACATGTAGGATCCTAGTGGTAGCCATCTTGAGCATGCCTACAATTAATTTAAAGCAAATATAATCCTTGTATAATGACTAGTAATTCTACATAAGAAGTAGCTATGCATTTTCTTGAGATGCGATGTCCTTGGTAAAATCAAGCCATAGCCTTTTTTTTCCATATACATCCTGGAATTAAAGTCAGGCCTCGTCAGAGTTTTAGCTGCTCGTTTTTGCCTCTGGCTTGATGTAAATGGGAGGGATAACCATGATGACTGTTTTAAATGGCACATTGAGTCAGAAATAGAGATAGAAGGGGCTGACAATCTGGCTTTTCCAGCTTCCATCCCATTCCTTTTTTTAACAAGTTCCAAATTACAAGAGTTTTCTTTTCCTTTTTTTCCCCCTCTGTGTTCTACCACCACTCCCTATAATTTTAGCCAGTGGCATTGTATATTGTTCATCATTGTAAATACGCCCAAACCGCCGAACATGAGGTCACCTCCACCAGGCCTGCTCCATCTAATTGCTACTTACGGCTTTCTGAAAGGACTCACCCAGCCGAGCGAGATCAGGGGACACCACGGCCACAACAGCACAGCTGCTCCTGCTTCTACTGCTGCACACAAATCAACAAAACACACACACTTAACTGAAGATAGTCCTTCTGACATGTCATGCAGTAGCACAGGATCTGGGAAGCATCTCAAGTGGATAAAAAGATTTTGCTTAAAAACTTCAGATGCTGGAACAGCACTGATGGTAAATGACAGTAGAGTGCGGTTTCAGGAACAGCTGGAAAATATCAGGATCACGAGGCCAGACTCTGTCTCCGGCACGCTGCTCTGACCTGGTGCTGACTTTTATTTGCTCATAAAGAATCTTTAAGCTCTTTAAGCTTTGATTTGCTCCATGCATTTCTAGAGGAATTAAACAGGAACTTCTTCGCACAGTAGATGTTACTAACTGATGGTTCCTGTTCCAGTTTGTATATTAGTATCCTTCCCAGTGTAATGCCTGTGTGGGCCACACCCATGTAATATATATATATATATTTATTTATTTATTTATTTATATATAGGCATATGTCACAAGCGCAGATAATTGTGCATTAAACTTTACAACCCTGTGATTGTTGTGTTCAACAGATCTGACCACCGAATCTGTGTGTTACTGCATTAACCACTGCGAGATGCGAAACTCTTAAAATTCCTCTAATCTTTTTTTTCAAAACCTCTATCATTCCCTGAGATGTTAACTATCATAATTAAGTTTAATTGAACCATCTGACAGCTAGCACAAGGAGGAAAAAAAACAGATGAAAGAAATGAAATTCTGATGGAAGGAAACTGAACCCAAAACAAAACCCCTTCGAAAGTTTGCAGATGTGACCCATCAGTCACAATTCAAAGAATGGCCATTGATGAACAACTCCAATAAGGAAGTAGGAAATGACTAAACACCCAAGTCACTGCCCATTTGTCGGTGGTTGGGACCACAACCAAAAACTTCCTGAATCGACAGGAAGCGACACGTGCGCGGTGGCTTTTTGGCGACAGAACGGGTACAGGAAAGAGGCCGGGCCAGTGCACAGGACTGGACTTGGCAGGCCGATGCTCAGCATTGTGGGACGAGCCACTCGACGTCGCAAGAGCTCAGGCTGGCCATTCATCCACACCGGCATCCCTGTGATTAGCATTGTCCTCTTCCAGATGGCCCATCATCTGTTTCAGACTGTGGGGAGGAAAGGGAGCTCAGCGAGAGCTGCCCCTCATTCTTATCATCCACTCTCAGAGCAGCCATTGTGATTAGCTGCTTGTGTGACTCTTGGACTACATCATCCAGAAATATTGTCACGAGGGTTGTAAACACGTTTGATGAAGTTTGGGGTCGTCTGGCACCTACGTGGTAACACAGTATAACACAGAATATACTAGAACTGTAACTCTTATTTAAGTGTATTCATTTGGCAGCAGATTGAAGGTTAAGGACCTCAATCAAGAAGACCTGATCAAAGCGGTACAGGAATTCACTCTTCATTTTACTCTTCAGATTCAAACACAACGTTCCTAACAGAAGTAGAACCTGATAAGCAAGCTGAGAACCATTATCTAATCCTGGACACGATGAAAGCACTATGATCTTACAACTTTTATGAATTCACGCAAGAGAAGTTTTGTTTCTTTCTAGGAATTCATAAAGATTGTTTCAGAAATGTTTAGAAAAATATTTATAAAGCTAGTGTAACTCTGGAAAGGTTACGGTTAATGTTCAAGCATTGTAAAAGCTACTAATGAAGATGCTTTCAGAAGTTTAGAATAAAAACTCATGTTAATCATCCATAAAACTCTTTTTAAAACCACAGCATATTTATGAGTTCTTGATTTTATCTCTTTGAAAGATTCATTAAGATACTTTAAGGAGGATTTCAATCAGACAATCATACAAACCAATGATTAAAAGAAACTTTACAGGAACATCTCCTCTGTTATGAGGAACCCTTTTTTTCAGAGCGATTCCAGGCAAAACACATTTTGGCAACAAGCATCTTAAAGGTTTCTTAGGGTTGTTCCTCTGGAAGAACCCTTAACTTTGCTTTTAGAAATGCTCTAAGCAGACTATACAGTATGTCAAAATCCTAGAACAGTTATTTGTCAAATGAATCCTTGAGAAACCCTATTATTCCAAAAGTCTAAATCTAACGTAACTAATGAGGCATAAGATGTGAATTTGCCGGAAAGGTTCAAACCAGTTGAGGACATTATTTATTATCTCGATGGATGGCAGAATGTATTAAGATGCTAGAATTGTCATTTGTCTAAGGAACCCATGGGAAGCCTTTTAAGGTAGTACCATGAATACCTGTGAACTTCATTCTGCTGCGCTGCAGGTCGTTAGCGTCCCTCACCTCTGCGCATGGAGGCACTTTACATGATGGTCCTTCTCTTCTTCTTTTACTTCCACTACCAATGATGGGCCTAATCATGAAAGCCATCTTGAAGCTGCTCGGGTGCTGAGGAGAGCTGGGGAGAGAGCATCGTCAGGGCGAGTGACATGATCCAGAGGGACAGGTCGACTATTAAATATCCATCACGCCACGCCACATCAGTCCTAATGCGATCAGAAACACATGGCTACGTTGCGCGGGACGATGCTTCCATCCACAATGATTAAGTAAGTCTTTAATTTCCAAGACAAATAAAAAATGCAAGATCATTTTATCATGAATGTAAATGACCTGTCTCCTCTGATGACAGTCCGCTTGTCTCACTGCCGGAGACTCGGTATACTTCAGAGAGCAGGGCATTTGGGATGCTGGCTTTTCAGCGTATTATCATTTTAATGAAGCAGGATATTTCAATTTTTTTTTCATGGCCATGGAGCTCTAATGCAGTTGTCTTAGCATCCCTTTTCATCTGTCTTCTTCAAACACTGGAGGTTGTTAAACAAATGGACGTGTCTGAGTGCATAAAGCTGATCCGGCTACGTTATTGTTGACTGGGCCAATTAGGGCTTACGGGGAATGGAAGGAGACGTGCATACTCCCTTGGTCTTAGTGTGATACAATACGGCCTGGCGGCTTCTTTGTATTTATTAAAATCACCTGGCCCATTAGGACATGTGAATGGAGGAGGTTTTACTTAAGACTGTACCAATATACAGTACAGAGGCAGGACGGTGTGGATGTTTCCTTTCTTTAGTGTATTTATTTATTTATTTATTGTTTACTTGCAATGTCAAGATTATGGATCGTGTCACTTTCAATAATCCACCTAGAGCTTTTTTTCCTTTTGACAAATTCCAAATCAGTGTTTAGTCTCTGCATCTGCTGCAACAACCGTCACAGTTTTATCTTCATATAAAATGAAGAGATTAAAATGAAACAAACCTATGTGGCACATACATACATACGGTACAAAAGAACACAAATACAATTTTATTTATTTTTAATTGTTTTGTTTTTTTTTCAAAGCTTTAGCTATATTGACCAATTTTCACAATTTTTTTATTATTATTTTTTTTTACAAATGCGTGCTGGCCTTTGAGACTTTGGTCTTTGAGTTTGAGAGAACAGAGAAGCGAACTCTGACAGACATTAGACTGGGTTTAACACAACCATGAGGTCATCCATCTCACGTGTGAAAACTTAAGACGTTTTGGTAAGTTTTGCTCTTGCTTTCCTGAGAAGGTCTTCATGAGAGCCAGGTTCATCATGGTGTCTGATGGGATTTGTACAGTAAATGCACTCGACAATACTGTTTTTACAAGAAAAAACAGCTGACCTTCATGTCTTAAAATAACAACTCTATTTTTTAATTTATTATTATTATTACTCTTTTCCTTTCCTCCTGTAAATGACTGTAAGCAACTGTTACCAAGTATAAGCAATTTCCCTTTGGGATTAATAACTCTTTGAATCTTGAATCTTGAATCTTGTTGCTTAATTACAGAATGCCATATGTGTTGTTTCATACTTTTGAAATCTCCAGTATTGTTTTAGAATGTAGAAAATAATTTATTAAACAAGGAACTGGAAAAAAAAAAAAAACTTAAATGTGTGTCCAGACTTTTGACTGGTGCTATACTGTATATAACTCAACTTTCACGAGACTGGAGCTTTGTGATCTGTGAACATCTTGAGAATGTCCTGCAAAAACACACCCAAATACGTCCCTATATACTGTAGCATCTTTCAGTATCTTTAAGTCTGGATCCGAAGGTTTTTTTTTTTTTTTTACATGGACTGCGATATATGTATTTTTTGTCATTAGTTTTAGATCCAAAATGGCTTAAAAATTAACATTGTAACTATTAACACTAAGACTATAACAGAACAGAACCAGACTGTAACACCACTTATCTTTTTTTCTCATCTAAAGTCAGAATGTTTAACATTCTTGTATTCAGTGCACACATAAGTACCGCCGTGTCAGAGGCCTCACCTTAAGTTTGCTCTAAGTTGTACTTTTAAATACATTTTTGGATATGGATGCAACATTTTGTGCCATTGTGTGTGTATGGGACAGCAGCTCTTAATTTGCAGGTGTTCATTCTCATCATGCAAGTAGAAAGAGTTAGGAAGGAAAATCTTGTAATGAAAGTCTCAGTATACTGGTTTTGATGATTATACAGAAGTAATGTATGGAATTAATGTTTGGAATAATCAGTTTACAGTTCTTGGATGTGAAAACAAATTAAAAATATAAATTTGGAAATAAACACAGATTTTTTTAATATACTGTTTATACACACTGATAAAGAAATAAAGGTTTTTGCTAGTAAAATTTGCTTCATTTATAAAAAGTTATAACAAAAAATATTGGTTTTTCTTTTTTTATTATTAGCAATTACATTTTTTAAACTTGTTCTTAGTTTGATCCAAGGTTTGTGTTTTTCATAGTAGAAGAAAGAAGCTCAGGTTTGAACTGCAGGTGTAACTGGTTGGTGCAGGACACCTGTCTTTATCTCGTTTTTCTCTTTAGGTTTTTTCCTTTAAAAAAAAAAGGTGACTCATCTGTCACCTTTTTTTTTTTCTCGCCTTAGTAACAAGTAACCTGTTATTAACTTCAGATTGATGTAAGTAGTAGATTAGTAAGGGTATACGATGAACACCCGAGAGACAGATGACCCTGAGTGTCGGACGAGCTCAGCATCTCCCTCTCTCCATTGTTACCCGGCAGCGAGACGACTCGCTCATTCTAAAACTTCTAATACTATAAAGAGGTCCTTTAATGTCAGGTGAGATGATAAAATGTGAGATTGTGTGATGTGTGTGTTTGTGTGTTATGTGTGTGTGTGTTCGACGAGAGAGAGAGAGAGAGAGAGAGAGAGAGAGAGAGGTGTCAGCTGGCAGAAGCTTCTCTTCTCATGTTTATGCACAGAAGAGCGGATTTCTTTTGATTTGGCGTTGAAGTCGTTGATTTGCCGCTGACTGGCTGCTGGCAGGAACTCAGCACAGTTCAGGAGTTCACTAATTATCCCTAAAGTAGAGGAGGAGAAACAAGAGACCCCTCTCTCTCTCTCTCACTCACACACACACACACACACACACACACACACACAGTTTCTCCGTTACACTACTCAGGAACCATCTTTTTGGAGTTTTGAGTTGTTTTATAAAACACACACACACACACACACACAGGATAAATCTAAGCATTTTTTAGTGTGTTGCAGGAGATCAGTGGGCGTCTGTCATCCTTCGTTATTCATCCTTCAAAGCTTCTCACAAACTGCTTTTTATTTAAATCAGAATTATTAAAATTAGAAAAACTGCCGGTCTTTGAAGCCAGAGTTACCTTTATGTCTTTAGAAGTTGTTTAACTACTTAAAAGAAAAAAGAAAAAAAAAATGTGTAGTTCAAGAGTCATTGTAACATTTGGATATTAATTGTAACACCAGCGCTGATTTGCTGGTTTTCTCAGTTTCCATTTAAAATTGTGTTTCAAACTTCAGACCAATCACAAGCCACATTACAGAATGTTGATGATGATGAGGATGATGATGATGCATATGGAACCCAGAAACCTTTAGAAACACAACCTGCATGCTAAGCTAGCGTAAATGTTACGTTATTGTAATACATATATATCTATATATATGTAATACAGCAAAATTGGTTTGAAAAGCATCTGAACAGAGTCGTAAGGGTTTTATGTTGTTGTTCTTGTTGTTATGGGTGAGAAATAAAACATGGCTGCGGAAGATAAGTGAGAGTCGTTCTTCCAACATTAACCATAACAAATTTACGACGAGCCGATCTTTTATAAATGATTGTAATTGTTACTGTTGCCTAACGTAAGAGGAATAAAACACTTCAGGCCTATCATATAATCAGCCTTGCTTCAGACTCCGAGCTCACTGTCATGGATTATTTTCCTGTAAGGACATGCGTCACTGTGTTTTATTCCATACTTGGTCAGAAGAATATCATTTATAAAAAACAGCAAGTGTCAAGACCCTGGGAAAAATAGACACACACGTCATCGCACTTAGATAGTTAACATGACGAGCGTATAAATTCCAATTCTCCCGCAAGGAACGCACGGCCGCTCGGGATGACACGCAGATGAAAAACAGGCTGAAAATCTCATCAGCTCGCTGATAGTAATTCAGGATGAAGGTACGAGGGAGGGGCCTGCTGCTTAATTAACTTTCTCTGGCCTGGCACGGGACAGAGATACAGAGCCTATGTGTGTGTGTGTGTGTGTGTGTGTGTGTGTGTGTGTTTCTTGTTGTTGCTGTTGGTGGTGGTGTTTTTTTTCATGTACTGGAAGAACATCGCTTTTATTTAGGCATGCATTATAATTAAATGTCAGGAGAAGTAGGCGAGAGCGGGCGGATCTGCATCCACGTCTAAAACCCTCGCATTCATCATCTTGACTGATGACACAGGTGCAACAGGAAGATTGTTTCTGATTTGGTTTTGTTGTCAAGGTCTATCCGTGTGTGTGTGTGTGTGTGTGTGTGTGTGTGTGTAGCCCAGTTAATAGCTCACCCCTCCTCTGGCCTGTTTTTGTATTCTCTTTAGAGGCTCACAAATCAACCTGGGTGCTTTTTATTATTGTTCCACAGCGTGTCTCGTCTCTGGTCTTCATTATCAGTGAGAAATGCTGTTACATGGAGAATTGTTTTGGACTGAGTCAGTTTTACATTATACACTTATACAGCAGTGCTGTTACAGAAGGAAGAAAAAAAACATTTGAGTGTGTGTTAAGATTTGTTTATTTCAAACACAGTTGCCAAACCTTATCATTATAACTGTTTTTACATTTAGTCAGTTATTTACTTAATGAAACAGTTCATGCTGTTTATAATATAATATAATATAATATAATATAATATAATATAATATAATATAATATAATATAATATAATATAATAT
>JAOVVA010000004.1:802134-817211 GCA_028565275.1 Leiocassis micropogon | reverse complement strand
ACATACACACACACATACACACACACATACACACACACATACACACACACATACACACACACATACACACACACACAGGAAACCAGACATTCCTCCCAGGTCACACTCTGCCTCATTCTAACCTTAGATGGTGAAGATTTAATAGTGAAACTTCTGCGGTTCTGACCTTGAACGTAAGCGCATTTTTTTCGTGTGATATCGGCTCAAGCGTGGAGCCACATGAAGTCCAGCGCCACCGTCTGACCATTTGATGCAACCACAAGTACAAGTACAGTATGTCACACTTAAACTGATACAAAACACTATAGAATCTTACTGAAGGAGGATAGTAAATATATAAATTAATAACATCATTAATCATAAATGAACTGATAATATCAGACTGCTCATCTAGAGGGCTGAAGTTTTATGTACTAACTTAAGAAAGATTTTTTCCTCTGAGTCAGCAAGTCAGCATTAGGACGTTTTCTTTACAGAACAGCATCATTTTATATATTTAACAACTCAGTACAGTGAATTATCAGAATGATAAGGGCCACATGACCCCCCTCAAGAGGATGAACAGAGCTATTTTACTGGATAAGCTTCCAATACAAAAAAAGAAAAACGGCACCATTTTAGGGACTGAGGAACTTTTTCCGGATCAAAGAGGCTGTAGGTGATGAGTTCAGACTCCTTGTATTTTAATCTTTCTCCTAATGCACACATTCAGGATTCAGAATAGTGATCTTACTGGCTTTTCAGGCAGAACCCCGAGCTAGATGTTTCATATCAGTGACCGTGCTGCGACACGAGCAAAGCAAAACATGTCTAAGCTCCGTCACACTCCGGTGAAGATCATGAAGTTCCCACTGTGTCCTAAAAATATCAAAGAATGCAGCAGGAACAGGGTCAAAAAGGAAAAATGTGTATTTATCGATTTCATACTACTTCTTGGCTACATTGCTGTCAGGTTCTAAATTCTCTTACCAGGCGCTTGTTGCTATGTTGTCATCGCGTCCAGCAAGTGGATAAGTAAATACCGCAATAAGTTCAGTGCTTTTATAACAAAGTGACGAGGTGTGAGGAATTGGATCCAGTATTTATACTAAACTCCCTGAACGTGACGTACTGTAGGCGCGCTGACATCCTGCTGCATGCTCGCCATAAACGCGGTAATCACCAGAATATGAACTAACGTGGGATAGACCTACCACGGTCATAGCACAAGCCTGAAGAGGGCGCTGTGAGAACTACAATGACGTAATGACAGCACAGTGACATCGCAATAACAACTCTGGTCTTCTCCATCTGCGCCGTGCTTGTAGTAGGTGTATCAGTGAAGTCACTAAGAGGTGTTATTAGTTACACCGTAAACTGGTCAATGCCGTCGTTAATACGTCCTTTACTGTGTCCATGTCCAAAAAAAAAAAACAACTCATCAGCTTGACATCAGGGGAGGCGCTACTACATCTTGACTGGTTTCTACTGTGTTCCTGATAATTTAAGAAGTTCTGGCTGCAATTTGTTTGCAGACGCAGTGGGAACATCCCTCAGTGTGACGATGATAAAATATCATCTTTGGTTTACTCAGCCTCCCAGTAACTCTAGGGTTATTTGCAGAAAATGTCTAAAAAATCAGAAAGCACTGATTGTTTAAAACCTACATTAGTCATCAACTTTATCTAACTGTAATGTTGTACTAATGGTGCCGTTTGCATCGCTAATGTTATACAGGAGCATAACTGCAGAAACTGTAGGTCCGGTTCAGACACTGCAGTTACAGAACTGCTCATCTGCTCAAAAGGTTCCTTTACTAATACAGGCACACTATAAACCTCTTGCAGTGATGGCTTACTACAGGAAGAACGTTTACTTTTCAATAATTATTTTAGGAAATAAAAAGCCCCATAAATCCAGGCAATTAAACTCTGGTACACAAACCTCCACACTCGTTCGGGAGGTTCATAAAAAATGAAGAAAAAAAAAAACTCCACAGCTGAATGTAGGTAACTATTTTCGAGGCCCAGAACTGGGTCTGTGTTCATGAGTGAATAAGAATCTACAAGCAGGTCAGTGTATAAATGCCAGGCTGGAACGCTAACTACAGCAGGACGTCTACCACCTGCTTATTACCGCGCTTACAGACGGTGCTTTTAGGTTAGCATTATACAAAGGAATAATGATTTATATTCTAATTGTTCTCTTGTGCTGATCTCCGCAAACGCAGATAAAAGCGTGCCAGGTGGTCCACATTCAGCAAGACGACGCATTAATCACTGATGTCTGATGTGTCACAACACTAGACTGCTCACCGCGGTGAAGCACAGACTCAGTCAGAGGAACAGGCTGGTTAGACATTTCAATGGTCTTATTACAGCGTTCACCAAAACAAGACGGTGAGACCCTGCGTACACCAGGCTTAGGGTGTCTATATGAAGGACGAGGGGGGAGGGGCTAACGTTAAGGACAGGGGGGGTTACATACATAACGGACAAAAGGGGTTAAAGACAGAGGAGTTGCATTAAAACAGAGTGGTTACATAATCTACAGGGGGGTTAAATAAAGGACAGAAAGGATAGATGGGTTACATTAAGGACAGAGGCATTACATGAAGGACAAAGGGATGACAAACTACAGAGAAGTTACATACAGAACAAGGGGGTTAAATGAAAGACAAATTGGTTACATAAAGGGGTTACATAACAGGAAGGTTACACACAGGACAAAGGGGTTACGTGAAGGACAGACGGGTTATATTGAACTGTTCAGACGTGAACTTGAACTGCAATCTTGCACATTTAAGTTCATGTGAGCCAATAACTGGACGCGGCTCTACACTGCACTACATTACATTTCTATTATATGTACATTTCTATTATATTTCATTTTACTATATATATATTGTTCTATTTTTATTATATATTCTTTAACTTCTTAAAACAATATCTTATGCTAATATTTTATTTTCATTATTATTCTATTATTATTGCTGTATATTATGTAAATGTAAAAAAAATTTCCCTCTTTTTTTTTTGTAATATTAAGGTCACAGGCGGTCGTCTAAGCATTTCACTGCATATCGTACAGTGTATGACTGTGTATGTGACGAATGAAATTTGAATTTGAATTTGAAATTTTAATTTGATATAAATGAAAAAAGACAAAACAAAGGACAGAGGGGGTTAAATAAAGGACAGAGGGGTTACAGGAAGGGCTGAGGGGTAATGAACAGGACGGAGCGGTTAAATAAAGGAAAAATTGGACACATAATGTCCAGGGAGTTACATAAACTTATTGTTCATTATTTTCATTTTAAAATAAAATTTAAAATATTTATTTTATTCTGATATATAAATTTGTTGATCCTAGATTGTTGTATTCTTTGTTCTTTGTCATAAATTCAAGATTTTGAGCTTTTAGATTCAAGTGTGAAATGTGGAAAGTGTGATATACAAACAAATAGAGAATCCCATCAACAGTGCTTGGTCCCCAAATGATGGATATTTAAACTGCAGGGAAGAGGTGAGACTTTGTTGTAAATGTTAATGAATTAAGCTCCATGGCTTGCTGTAAACATGACAAAGTCGTTAACTAGCTCCTGTTAACGTGACTAGAGGCTTAGAAATAAAACGAGCAAAAGCACGGCTTGTAAACGCTGCTCGATCACTGCAGAGCGTAAGAGCAACACAGCAGAGTGCACATCACCTCCAAACACACAGCCATGCAGCAAAAATCATTCAGCTCCCAATAACGCAATCATGTTCACTGAAGCTGTGTAATGCTCCGGTGCTCGAACTGCAGCTGGGTCACACACACATCTGGATAAAGACGTCAGGCAGGACAGCAGAAACATTCACTATCTAGTACTCAGAGCGCAAGAGCAGGCCTTTGTTCTCTTCTTGTTTTATCTGTTATGCTTTATTAGGTTATTTTTAAATCCTGTACAAAAGAAGTTTACACGACTGCAGCGGAAACAACAGAGAGCTTTTAAATGCAAATCTGTGGCGTCAGTACAAAGCAGTGAATCATGTCGGATTTATGATGACGATGCAGCGTGGAGGTGAAGCTCACGCCAAAACAAGACACTCATTTCGGGGAGATGCTGAGAATTTTTCGACACCGAGTAATAAATCATACCCGTTTATAACAAAGTGTTTTGTAAAAAGCCTTTTTCCAAAATCACATACAGTGGAAGTCAGCAGATAAACCTAATGCCATGACTATATAACTGACATCACGACTTGGTGTGTGAAGATTCTCAGTCATCCGGGTGAGGTTATCTGGAAGTTGAGGAGCTTCTTCAGGTTTTGGAGGCAGAGGGGATAGGTGGATCGAGAGGGGTGAAGGAGACCATCTACCTGCAGGTTTAAAATCCCTCTCTCAACAGAGGTGGAGGTCTTCGACACAACCTGTCTCCTACTTTCCATGCTGCCCTTTCATCCATCCCAAAGAAGGTCAAGACCCCTTCACACATCCACCCACACTTAAGGGCTCCCCCTACTCTTTCTGGTCGTTACACCTTCATGACTCTCTAATCTCTCTCTATTGTCTCCCTAACTGCTCTCGCCCCTCTAGTCTCTAACGACCCTCCGTCCTATTCAAGCCGTTTCATATAGGGGAGGACCCTTTGACCTTGGAGGACTTAAGTACGAGGAATTTTACAACTTACGTTAGAATGAAGAAGCTACTTGGATAAGGAGTGAAACGTTTCTACTAAACTAAGAAGAAGTCCAGTTGGCACGACTCAACTTCCAGATAATATCATGACGGTCAAAACATTCACAATATCAGTACACAGCAGATTTTTTATGGCAACCTTTTTACGAAAACTAAATTGATTAGATCATATAGTGTTGTAGAATTTCACACTATGCTGTAATTAAGCAAAATCACCTAGTCAGTGCGATACTGCTGAATATAGCATGGCTGTGATGCAGTGATGAATACAGAGCCTTACATAGCAATAACGTACGACCTCAAGTGCCATATTGATTTTATACAACAGACACCATTTATTATCAACAGATTATGATTAGTTTCTTTATTTAAAGAGTAACTTTGCTCGGCCCACACATATCCTACCTAATTAACCGCGCCTGGTGGAACTGCCAACCGACAGTTAGCGAGCGACAGTTAGTGTAATGAACAGGAGGTGAGAGTGGTGTTAAACTCTTAGCGGTTCTCTGTAGTCAGAAGGTGAGGAGAATAAACCATGGAGGTGGTGGACAGTCCTGAGAAACTCACCAGATTTACTGTATATTTACACTTATTACACTTTAGAATATCAGCTCCGGTAACTTCCAGGTTCTGGGGTCGAATCCCAAATAGTGTTAAATGGAAAACTAGTGCACTATGTAGGGTGTACGATCCCTTATTCCATACACCAAGTAGTGCCCTTGATCAGGGGTTAGAGAGGGATTTGGGATTCAGCCTTGTGTTAGAAGCTGGTTAGCTTTGTTGCCATAAATAAAATACAGACTGTTAGTTTACTGCAGAGACGGCGTGTCGTTTAAGACGACATAATGTTATCAGATGTGTGTTCTTGCTGAAAGTGCTTCTGTCCTCTGAGTAGTGCAGTGGTAAAGTGCTCGGCCTATCACCCGGAGATCGCAAGCTCGATTCCCGGGTGATGTTGTAACCTCTCGCAGCCGGAGGTCTAGAGAGAGCTGATTGGCCGGGCTCTCTCAGAGGGGAGGGATGAGAGGTACTTCATGCTCCTACATAAATCACGGCTCAATCAGGGGCATCTGTGAGCTCATGCATGCGGAAGGAGCGGATAACACTTGTGTTGCTCCGCCCCCAACGGTGCGTGAGCGAGCAGTTCGAAAACGTGGTGCCAAAATCCAAAAGAAAAAAAAAAAAGTGCTTCTGTGATTGGTCGGGTGAATGTGGGTTTTGTCAGACAGCTGCTCTCTCCTCAGTACTGCGGACCGTACAGACCTACTCTCACCCACGCTGAGACACACGGTTAGTGTCACTAAGTGCTGTTACTGTCCATCATCACTACTTGTGACAGGCCTCTCCTCCAATCAGATTACTAGGTTAGAACTAAACTGTACAATTTTGCATAACAACAACTCAATGTAAAACCCTATTGATTCATATTGTATCATAACATATATCCTATCATATCATAACAGCATAATGCTTTGCAATATATAATAAGAGATTAAATTATGTTTTATCATATTGTATAATAACAAACTCTATACAACAGTTAATTCAGACCAAATAATCTGACTGGACAAGAGGCATTCCACGAGTGCTGATATAAAGTATAACAGCACTGGGACTATATAGCTATAGCCTATTCTACTTACGACTGTCTGTGCTAGCTCTAATGGTTCAGACTAGACAGCTGTAGAAACTCATAACTTCGTTTGAACGCAGTGTGAGGTATGAATCAGCAATCTCAGTCCACCACATGACAACAGGAAGCCTTTAATAAATGTGTAAACGACTAACGTCGCATGATTTTTTTTTCTCCGCACCCGGGCGATGTATCTCACAGTGACGCGTTATACAATTTCCCTGATAAAAAAGCTGTTCCTAGATGTGGGTGTGTTTTGGTTTTAGGAAAAATGACTCGAGTAAATCACAAACAAGCGGAAATCTTAACATGAACCGCACGGTACGCAAAATCTCTCACAGTGAGTACAACGCTAAATACTAGCTGACCAACAATGACACTGATTGCCGTGTGTGTAACGTTAATATATTTAAAAAATAGATGCTTATGTGAGTAATCCTAGTTGATGCATGTGTGTATGTGTGATGTACTCTGGGTGGACGATGGCGGGATTGATTCTTATTAATCAATCGATCATCGATTTGTTTACTCAGACCAGTGATCGATATTATACCATAACATACTGTAACATCATCTCTCTCTCTCTCTCTCTCTCTCTCTCTCATTCTCTATAGCGCTTATCCCGTACAGGGCCACCGGAGGCCAGGAGTCTATCCCAGGCTACACACCCTGTTCGGGTGCCAGTACACCGCAGGCCACACAAACACACACTCACCCACTACGCTGAATTCGGAAATGCCAGTTAACCTAATCTGCATGTCTTCGGGCTGTGGGAGGAAACCGGAGCACGCAGAGGAAACCCACAGAGAGAACATGCAAACTCCACACACACACACACACACACACACACACTTGAGCTTTACACACAAAATTACTCCTGAACTTAAATTTACAGAAACAAAACGGAGGTACATGAGGTGTGTATTACATAAATAAATAAATAAACACATTATTACATTTAGGAATGTACCAGCCCTTATTCTCCAGCAGAAATTACTGTAGTGTCTCATTTTCATTGTGATTTATTTTCCCTTAAAGTGGAACGTTTTACTTATTAAGCAGTAGAGGTGTGTATTAAAAGCGGTAACCATGTACAGTAATAAGCGCGGCCGGCGGAAACGCCCGCAGTCAGTGTCCTGTTTAATGGCGTACAGCGAGTGCAGGGAAACCGGAGCGACTGCAGCGCGTATCGACAGCTGCATCACGCTAACTGCAGCAGTCACTAAGAGTGCGTCTGTTATATTGAACTTTTACTGCAGTCTCGCACACTGCAGCTCGTTTTGCTGCATTACTGCAGTCCATCTTCGCAAGCTGCTTATAGGTTTGTGATTCATCCAAACTGTGATGCATGACAAATAAAATACAGGGGTAGATCTATATTGAGACTTTACCCTGTATAGGAAGAAGCCTCATAAGCTAATGAATAGATGCCGGGAAGGGTTTTATACCCGACGCACTCCAACCCGCTCCGTCAGTGTCGCTCTCCTGTTCATTACAGTCTCCTGACAGGAACTCTGATGGAAATACAGAAGAATTTTCTGAATGCAGGAACACACGGTCTCCTCTTTCCTCCTCTCTCCTCATCTCTCGACGCGCAGAGTCAGCTCTTTGGCTCACACTCGGATCCAGAGAGATCCGGAGAGACTGACCACGTGGATCGGCGCGCTCTTTCACTCTGCCTCTGCTAGAGAACTTCACGTCTGCACACACTGGGTGGTCTAAGCTGCCGAATGCTGATGCTTCACTATCCAGCAGGTCACATTCATCACTCATCAGGTCTACAGCGCGAGAACACGACTCGCTGTGTCGACTCCGAGCGGATCGCTGCAATGTTTTGTGCTGAATTTATTTTATTTTATTTTTTATTATAATTTTTTTAATTAATTATTATTATTACTTGACTAACTGTGACCCCATTTAATGAGATATGAGTCTCACTGGCACATTGGCACCCTGGGCAGTGTGACTCCTGGCTCTGATGGTTCCTCAACCTCAGCTGCATCACTCAAGTTCACAAACCTACTGTATGTACCTGTCCGTAATATCACCTGACAAATGCAGTTGTTTCCTTCTTTCCCAAAAATACATTAAAAGCCAACCACTTAACTCACAACACACACACACACACACACACACACACACACCCACGAGTTATGTCCTGCAGTCTAATCACAGACCAGAACACACTTTGCCACTTTGCTCTGACTGTTTTTGTACCAAATATTTAGCAATTTTGGACTGGATGTTGTAATTTTCTTTAATCAGTTGATTATTTATTGCTTACAAAAAATTTAAGCTCGAACTATTTTCTCATAACTTAAGCGAGCAATATGAAAAAATATCAAACTATAATAATGAAAGAAATATTTTATATATATATATATTATACTATATACGAGATATATTCTATAAAAAAGTGATACAAATCAAATCGGTACCTGGGTGTCATGGTAGTACCGTATCGTGTGGTCCCTGATTGACAGATACTGTAAATCAATCGTATATACATATACAGGTTTGCTTCCAATGAGAGTCATGTGATGGTGGAAGGAGGCACCATTACACCTCCACAGAGAGTACTCATGTACAGCGCTAATATTATGTCTAACCGTGCAGTTACAGTAGCGTCATAAGCATTGGAGATTTTATTAGATTAGATCTTCAATATTGTTAAAATGATTCAACAATCCTCAATTTATTGAACAATCAATCAGATGTTAGCGATTAACCGTGCTGTGGTACAAGATGATATAAGATCAGTAGTATTAATACTCAGTAGTAAGAATACCACAAGACTCAGAGCTGACTCAAAGCGCTGACTCAAATGATCTGACTTGAAATAAACCAACTCAAAGAACTGACTCAAACAGCTGGCTTCACTGATCTGACTCAAAGAGTTGACTTAAACGTTTTGACTCAAAAAAGCTGAATTTAATGATCTGACTCAAAGAGTTGACTTACCCAAGTGTCTCAAAGACCCGACTCAGAGCTGACTCAAAGGGCTGCCTCAAGGAGCCGTCTGAAGGAGCTGACTCAACGTGCCGTCTCACAAACCCGACTCAGAGCCCAAGCAAAGAGTCAACACAACAGATGTGACACAACACAAAAGACCTGCCTCAGACCGGAGACAGCGCGACGGCCTCCATAATCACGCCTCGTGTCCGAAGAAATTTCACGTTATATTTCACTCGATTTCAAAAGAAGTTTCTGTTCCAACTGAAGAGCTTTGCTTTTGACGAATGGTGCAAACCACATGCGAGTGGAATGCAGGTCACACACACGTATTTCCAAGCGTTGCGTTTCTACTGTGACACAGTTCCTCACGACTCGTCGCCCTGTACGGAAGTCAGCTGATCAAGACATACTGGAGAATTACCCGAGTTATGTGACAATAACTCCATTATTTATGTCAGATATGGAGCTTCTCCAGCGGCACGGACACGAGCGAGTCTAAAGCACAGAAACGATGCCGTAGAGCGGCTTGTCAGGTTTCCTCTTAAGCTTCGCGCACAGGAAAATAACCCGTCCTGCCCGGAATTGGTTCACCCTCTATAAAGACAGGACGCGGGCGTTCCAGTACGGCACATTTCCTGGAATTTTACAGCAATCTTTCTAGGAAGCTCCTGCCATGCCATGCTGGTATTCAAAGCATGCTCCATCTCCATCTCCCTCTGAGAATAATCCTGCGTTTAAGCTCGGGCTGGAAAGAAAAACAGCCCCGGGACGTGGAGGCACCTGGAGAGGGTTTGTCTGGTTTACTGGCCAATTGTGGAAGGGTTTGGAAATTGTGTGTCATTAAAAGAATAGTGATATCATGGAGGGAAAATATCACAAGCGAGATATAAACAGAAAAGAAAAATGGAGTCCCAATGAGTCAAATGTTTTATCAAATAGTTGGTACTAGGACTCTGATCGGTCAGAAGATGAACAAGGTGTTGATTGGTTTTCTATAACTGCAGCTCTGACTTAAAGAGACAGTAGTACAGTGCACTATACAGCTTAATTTATGTTAATGAGCTCATTTAAACATCAAAGCTACTGTTTCTATAGCAACGGCTCGCCGCCATCACTGGATGTTTATACAAAATGTATGGAAGGAGTCTCCAGTGTCAGCGTGTAAAGCTCAGGCTTAACCTTCAACTTTTCTGACATCTATAGGACAGAAGGATTTGTAGTTTTTT
Organism: Leiocassis micropogon; assembly: GCA_028565275.1. Taxonomy (NCBI): domain Eukaryota; kingdom Metazoa; phylum Chordata; class Actinopteri; order Siluriformes; family Bagridae; genus Leiocassis; species Leiocassis micropogon. Next base: position 806,738 of record JAOVVA010000004.1, on the reverse strand, counting down.
TTTTTGTTTTACTTTTAGAAAACAAAAAAACGGGGATGCTGGTAAGGGAACAATGATTTATAGCCGCTATAAACGTAAGTGAGAACACGAACTAGAAATAAATGTAAACATATAAAAAGCGTTTCCTTCTTCAATAAATGATAAGCAATAAAACACTCAAGAGACGTGCAGTTATAGGAAATATAATTCTTCATCTCACCACTTTGTTGTTAAATATTTTACTAAAACCACACACACACACACACACACACACACGCACGCGATTTTATTCATTATAAAAAAATCTACATTTCCACTACGCAAAGTGTATTGTGATAAATTATCGTGATATGGTGTGTTTATCATATCGTCCAGCCTGACTGTATGAATAATTAGACCCAGCCCCCCCCGAGACCGGCGGGAAAAACACCTGCAAACCAAACGCTATGCTAATCACAACATTAGTAAACATCTTCTCATAAATTAATACTGAAACGTTTCAGAATAAACAACGAGTACACCAGTTTACACGGTTCGTCGTCAAAGCAGGAAAAGCATCTAAAACATCACACACCACACACACACACACAGATACACACACACACACACCGAATGTACACACCTGTACGTCACATTGCAGAAGGGCTGCCCCGGGTAGAGCGCATACTCCGAGTAGCCCTGCTGGTTCCACATGTCTCGCTGCAGGAGTGCAGACTGAGCTGAGCTGCTGCTGCTGCTGCTGCTGCACACCAGATACTCTGAGCTTCATTTAAAAACTCACACACACACACATTCACACACACGCACACACACACACACACAGTCATAGAGAGGAAGGGAAACAGGAAGAGGATGAAGAGGCGGCGTACATACACTAATAGGAACACACACATACGCATACACACACATACACACACACACACACACACACACACACAAGCTCCCCTGCAGCTCCTGGAGCTCGGCTTCGTCACCGGCTTGATGACGTAAGAGGCTCTGCTTTGGTGGACTCGCTGCTGCTGCTGCAGTCGCTACGGCATCCTCACGCCACGAGGCGAGAAAGTGACGCGGATCAGAACAATGACCAAATCATAACACGGTTATATCACACGGCTCGAGAGGGAGAGAGAGAGAGCAGGAGATCAAGAATGACTAGATGCAACTTGCAAAACACACACGAGCACACACACAAAATAAAACACAGTAGATATCACAATTAATCTCAGCTACTTGATTGCTGTCATATTTGTATGCAAATGAGGATCATATCATGAACTGTACATACAGGTGCAGCCTTAATTCAATTCTTTATTATAAAGGGAATTTAAGGCTTTGTTGAAAATGTACCGTATGTCTTTATTTAATGTTTAATCCAGAAAAGACCACAGACTGTTATGAAATTAAGTATTATGTAAAATTTTAAATATATGAAATACAAACATTTATAGTGTAAAATAAATCAATAACCGACAATTATTAATCTTTGATCTACTTCCTCTATGTTTAACTTTGTATCAGCTATTGTTAGTGTGGTAATACAGTTTATAATATATTTATTACCATTGGACGTATGTTTATTATTATTAGATGTATATATTATAATTAGACATATTTTCATTATAATTAGACGTAAAGCAGGAAACAAGTTTTCAGTGTCAGACGACTGAAGTGATTGCAAAGTGGGTGGAGTTTAAACATTCCTTTGAAGTTGCTGAGTTTCAGCTAACGTGATTTCTGTTTTATTTTGTTTCGCTGTGTAACAAGAGTAGACAAGTTACGGACGAAGATTTATCTCAAAATTTATCGACTCTTCCAACAAAAAGGTTTTGCGCAATTAATCGCATAAAAATCTACATCACGATATGGACTTGTGCAATTACTTAATCGCAAAAAGCTGCAATTTATTACAGGTAATAATAATAACAATACACATGTTCAGAAATTTATATAAAGTTTGTCAATTATTTAAGTATTTGTTTATTTTTTTAAATAAGTTTGATCTAAAAAAATAAATACTGGCAATCATCCTTTGTTTCCTAACTTTCTGCGAAGGCTAATATAATTATTAATAAACACGATAACTTGCTACACAGTTATGCCTGAGTGATGTAATGCTGTATGGTATTGATGTCAGTTTGTGATGTCAGTTTGAAACCTACTATATATTCACACTGTACACTACATGCTCAAAAGTATGTGCACCCCATCACACCAACACTCCCATGTCTCCCTGTTGAACATCCGAATCCATTATTACCGTGTGTTTGCTGTTAAAATGCGCTCCACTGTTCAGTGCAGGATTTCCACTAGATGCTGGAGTGTGGTTGTGTGGATTTGTGTTTATTCACACATTCTACAAGAGCACTAGTGAGCGCAGGTGAGGTTAGCTTGTCGCTGAAGCTCCAGTTTCAGTCCCAGTTCATCCTGAAGGTGTTCAGTGGGGTTGGGTTAGGTTGAGTCAGGGCTCTGTGCAGGACACTCGAGTTCTTCGACGTTCTTCTTAGCACATCATGGAGGTCTTCATCAAGCTGAATGTGTGGACCTCGCAGAAGCATCGTTAATACAGGAACAGATTTGGGCCTATTATTTCCATTGAAGGTAAATGTACTACTATGTTGCACAATTACAGGGATCAGGGGTGCACATACTTTTAACCATATAGTTGATATTCTCTCCCACATGTGGCGAGTTAAAAAAAATGTTTTGTTACCTTGTATACAGTAATGTGCAAAACTTAGTGCCCCCTCTTTTCAGTTTAATTGCATCTGATCGTAGCGGGTCTCAATTTTAGGCAAACCCAACTTCAGATGTACTCGAACATCGAACTTTTTTCACCGTGCCATTTTTTATTTAACGAAAATGAAGCAAAAAAAAAACATGTGGGAAATACTAAACACCCCTTACTGCTTCCAAAGGATTTAAGAGGGTAAGTTGCAGACAGGTGCTGCTAAACATCAGCTCTTGATTAATTGATCATCAGCAAGCGTGACTAAAATCAATATCACACCATCACTGATACACACACACACCGAGTTTATTTAGCACAAAGCTACCTCTTTTACCAAATAAGACATGCAACAGCAAGTGTTTTATTATTTAAAGGTCGTTGTTATTAACAACACATCATAATCCTAATGCCTTTATACTGTAGTTACTTTCAGTGCTGTGGAACATCCATGAACAGGTTAGTTTCTGTTCCTTATGTTACAGCAGCTATAATAATAATAATCATAAAATAATAATCATAATAATCATAATAATAATTTCCTCATTGAGGTGTTTGCTGTTATGCCTAAAGAAACAGATTTTAGTGTTTAGATTTAAAACATCATTTAAAATGACCATATCAAATTTAGTCTCTGTTTTATATAATTTTACTTATTTATGTTTGTTTGTTTGTTTTACTACTTATATTAGTTATTTGACTTCTACATATGGATTGTCAACTTCACTAAATTACTCATTTTATACTATATGTAATGTTAGTGATCTTGATTGTCTACTATTTGATTTTTGTATTGATTTTGTTCTTAATTTTTTGGTTTCTTAACTTTTATGTGTAATGTAAAGTAGCCTTGGTTGCTTGCAAGACACTTATAAATAAAATTTATTATTACTAATATTATTGTTGTTATCCTTATTATTATTATTATTATTATTATTATTATTATTATTACAAGTATTAAAACTGCATTGTATTTATTGCATTGTATATACATAGCGTACTCACAACATGCCTTATAATATACTTAAATATCAGTGTGTCAAGGTTAAAGATAAAGATATTATAGCTTAAATATATTTCCTGTTACAATCCAGCCAATTGCATGATTTATTAAATCATCCCTAAAACCATAAAAACATGGGAGATTAGAAATTTTATTAGACTGTACATGGCGATTTTCTGCCAGGTGTTGTTTTCCAGAAATCAATATTGTCATAATGATTGACAGCCTTTATCCGTCACTCAGTCTGCCCAGCCTCAGGCTTCATTTGTCATCTTTATAGTGGCATCATTTAGTCTTTTAAGACTGAACAGAGGGAAAAAAAATAACATCAGATTTATAAAAATTTATAAAAATCTTCGTACTCATGTCAGTAAACACCAATCACCGAGCCACTTCATGGAAGGTTAGGATTTAACCCCACCCACAAAACCGCAGAAAATGACAAACTGACACGTAAAGTAAACACGGCGTGTACACGTGGCATGGCATGTAGGTCTTCGAGTAACATCTGCTACGATAGACCCACACTAACTCCGCCTACTTTAATAGGGCACCATTTTTAGAATTATTGGTCTAGAATTATTGGTCTAGAATTATTGGTCTAGAATTATTATTCTCATTTGCTTTCATGCATCATTAAATTACACACAATATGACAAAACTAGCATTAAAAACATGTTCATGAAATTGGTGTTTATGTGAAAAACTCATTCAAACCAAAACAGATTAAGTTGTTTATGAATTTGAAGTAACTTATTAACAATTATAGTTCCAACCGAGTAATCCGATTGGATGAGAGACGTTTCAAGAGTGGTGATAATAGACAGTAACAGCACTGTGAGGTGTAACTCTATGTATGAGTGGGCGTGTCCCAGGTGTTGTCCAGTGGTTAATGAC
>JAOVVA010000004.1:751054-762532 GCA_028565275.1 Leiocassis micropogon | reverse complement strand
CAATAGACAACAAATACCACAAAAACATATCTAAACACATAATCAAAATACAAAACAATCACAAAAATGGACTTAAAATTTTCATAAACAACATATAACATAAAAAGATACAACTGTTTATGACCAATTCATGCAAAACTCCACGTAATGCCAAAGGGTTCATATACTTTTTCTTGCAACTGTAGATGATCAGTAAATTAATTTATCCAGCCCTGATCTGATCTCATAATTTAATGCTTTGCAATAATTTCTTTAGTGTTTGATTTTTCTCTTCTGTAATCATTTGCTTTTATAGACTAATCTGAAAGTAAATTTCAATTGCATCTTTTAAAAAAATTAACTTTAGCTTGTTTATAATCATATTGAGTGTAGGTGTGCAGAACAGAGCCTGGCCTGGTTGTGTCTATAACACAGTTTGTGTTATACAAACGCTAAGTAGAGATCGAAGTTCTCGGTCAGTTTGATTGTTGCTAAGGCAGTAAACAAGAAGAAGACGCAGCATGATTCAATTCCTGCAGCCAGTTGATTCAGAGACGAATTACTTTTCATGCTTGTATGCAGATTGAGCCCACCTCACTGAAGGAAAACACCATGTTTCCACGTGAACGAGTCCTGACACCACTTCCAGAGCTTAACCTTGTACACTGCTTTTCCTCATAACTTCATAATTTGGCAATACTGATGAATCTGATATGATATAATTAAGTTTGACTGAGTATCCTCCGATCAATACATATTCAGCTTTGATCAGGATCTGAGCCAAAGTAAGCGCTAATTCATAATTAATGATAGTAGTCAAGGACTGTTTAAAAAGAATCAGCGTTACAGACTAATCACCTTGCTAGTCTCTTAAACTATGTACGCATCAGTTTAAATGTACAAACAGCTCTCTGTTTGTACTTACTGTTTTCAACAATAATCCTTTTAAATGAATGCATCGATATGAATCGTTGGATCGTTACATCACTCGTGTGTATAATAATCGTGTCAGTGCATTTCTGTGGTTTTAGGTATCCTGGTCATGGGATGGATGTTGAGAAAGCTTTGAGTGGTTGTAGTGAAGAACATCCAATTGTTCTCCTGGCTCATCAACCTCACGCTGCTAAACAAGCGCTCCAGCAAAGACCAGACATCAACTTGGTGCTGTCAGGTACACGTTCTGATCACGCCTCATTTCACACACATTCTGCCTGAATCACCTGTCTTAGATTAAAATTAGTAATAGTAGTAGAATGTAATTTAGATGGATGAGTCAGACAAAATTTGTAAAATTAGATGATGTTTAGAATTACTAGAAGTAATAAAAATAATATATTTATCCATTCACCCCTCTTTAGCATCTGTATTTGATGTTTAGGTCACACTCATGCTGGTCAGATCTTCCCTCTGACTATCCTGGCGTTCCTGCTGAATCCGTACTTCTGTGGACTTTACCGTGTCTCGGAGAATACCGCAATTTACGTTACTCCAGGGACGATTTATTATGGCATTCCAATGAGAATCGGCAGCCGTGCAGAGATCACACAGATCACACTGAAATCTGCCTGACTGTACACGCACTGATAAACACAGACATTTGATTGTATGCTAGAAAATGCCTCTTAAACAACCGCACTTTTTTTAGGTAATTGTTATAATGTTTAAATGCATCTTAACACGCAATATAATGACTGTTGTAACAGCTTTGTGCCTACTTTAATCACCACATCATATTCCCTCTTTCATCCTCAGTAATACTGTATGTAACACATACACAGTAGCAGGCAATAAAGCTACAGGTGCTGACTTTGTCTGCAGACAAACATGTTAGTGCCATACTTTTAAAAACAAAGCTCTCAGTTCTCAGTTTCTATTTAACACACAGAAGTTAAGGAAACCAAATTTTATTTTATAAGTGTGGTTTACATTTACATATAGGCATTTGGCAGACGCTCTTATCCAGAGCGACTTACAAAAAGTGTTTCATTGCATGTTGTGTAAGCCCCGTCAGTAAATGTTTGTATGGGCATTATGAAGGAAAATAAAGCTTGAATGAAATTAACAGAGATTATTTGTGCTTTTGTTAAGTGTATGTATCGTAGTTAGCTAGCTGTTGTAATCTACTCCCTGAATAAAGCGAGTAAGAAGTTGAGCATGTAAATCAAACCGACATATTTTAATTTTTACCGTTTATTAAGTGGTGGTATATAAATCATACATTGCGTTATGGGTTGTGCATTTTGGGTAATACTGTTTTTCATTATAACTTAAAGATATATGTAATGCTGGTCCAGCAAGTGACAAAAGTGATAAACTAGAATTGACACAACTAACTTGTCCAGTAAACAGAAACTGGTTTGTAACATGCATTCTTCACAGTGAGCTTGAGGTAAAAATGAGATCTTAGTCATGTACTGTTAAAATATTGTAGCCGGCCATTTTGGTTTTCATATACAGTAGATCATAATCGATTTTAACCCATGACATAAGAATTTTACAATGCGAAATTTTGGACTGAGATCAAAATTAGGACAAATATAAAGTGTAAAAATGGTTTATAGTTTTATAAATACTTTTATATAAGTATTTATATTTTATATAAATGTAATAAGGTTATTTAAAAGTCTAAGACTTCAATCCAAAAAAGTGCTTAAAAGCAAAAAGCTTCAATTTGAAAAAATAAAATTATCAGGCAAAAGTTTAAAATTCAATTGTACTGATTTAGAAACATAACTAATACTTATAGTCTTAAAATTCCTGTTAACTAGCTTGCTTGGAAATGCCAACATCATCCGTGTTCATTTTTGGGATACTTCCATATATGAACTAAGCCACGACCAATGTTGCGGGCTGCACTGTAAAAGACACACCCCATTTGGGTATCTAACCAGAGCTCCTCTTCTTCTTTAGTGTTTAACAGCGGACAAGCTGGCACAGGAGGCAACCACATTAGTGTATGTTGAGGTCAATATCAAATTGTCAAAGTCGGTGGGGAAAGGTATAGTGAACCAAAGTGTGATAATGAAGTACTAATTAGCAGTCTAAGAATTAGACACAGCAAACTTAATGGCACACTACCTATCGTAGGTAAACACCTAAATGGACTCTGTGAGGAATGCCATGAAAGTGAATTGTTCTTGTGCAGTAAATATATGCAGGGGAGACTAGATATGGTGGCACAGCTCCAAAAACTATGTCAAGGGTCTTTTAGAATCAGTAGTCACTAATCAGGGAAGGAAGCATTTCATGTTTTTGAGGAAGATAAGACTGCAAAGGACAGATGCTGAGGAGAGAGAGAGAGAGAGAGAGAGAGAGAGATCTATAGATGGCGGTGATGCAACTTGCAGAACTCCAACAAGATGCTGAGTAGAAAGTGTCGGGTAAAGAAAACGAAAGCGTTCAAGACACAGAACAAGTCAAGAGGAGATTAGGGGAGGATGAATTAGACGTTTTTTTTGTTTTTAAGTTCTGGAAAATCAGCTTTTAGAGGCCGAGAAGATATTAGACCTAGACATTAGAATTAGGATAACATTAGATATTAGAATTAGACCTACAGTCGCTGTTAGACACTAATGAAGAAGAGGAGCCGTGGTTAGTCAATAGCTTACATTTCACAATAACTGCAACTAGTTTGGTGACAAATCTCCTTTAATGTGCATAAATGCTGTAGAAACAGAAATACATAGACGAAATGTGTGGCACACAGTTTGAGAAGAATAGAACTTAATGAGTGTTAGTTTTCCGGAGGAGGTGGCGCTTTCCTCTTCACCGCCCGCAGTATGGCTTGTTGCACCACCGGGTACAGCTTGTGACAGCCCTCCACGCACGTTCTCACGGCCGCCGTTAGCGTGTCCTCGCGCATCTCGCCGTCCGCCTGCAGCCCGGAGATCTGGTTGAGGTTGGGGAGGAGCGCCACCGTGACGCGGCCCTGGTTCTCTCCGTCGTGGTTCCCGCGCGCGCTGCCCTGCTCCTCCGCGAGCTCGGGGTCCACGAGGCGCCGCTCTCCGTCCTGCCCGAGCGCGCAGCCCAGCACCGTGTCGTACATCTCGATCCCGGCGTCCGCGAGCGCCATGGACGCGCACGTCACCGCGTGCGCCAGCACGGAGCCGTCGTTTTCCAGCACCACGACGTTGACGTCGACCTGCGCGCGCGGGTAGCGGTGCAGGCACACGCCGGGGTTCAGGCTCTCGGCCAGCGCCGCGGACAGGTCGCGCTCCTCGGCGCCCTGGATCCACGCGCCGCGCTTCGGGCTGGAGAACGGCGCCAGGCGGAAGTCGCACACGAGCCGGCCGCTCTTCATGTCGGTCTCGTCTTTGCGCTCCGTCTCGCGCGGGCCGTACACCGAGCAGATGATCTTCGTGTTCCCGGCCTCCACGTACGCGGAGCCCTTAGCCTGGCTCACGAGACCGCAGCGCGCGAACACCGGCCGAACATCGCCGTCTCCCCGCGCGCCCTGCCTGCTGGAGCTGACTTCAGGAACCGTAGGAAGAAATAACAGAGGAGACTGGGACACCTCCGGTCCACGGATACGTCTAGTATCAACCGGCATGTTTTTACTGTGTGTACATCAAGGCATCATGTGAGCATCAAACCGGAAATGAGTAATGTCGTGCCTGTTTTAGATTCTTATCGCCATCTACCGGAGCGGAGTGGAACGGTTAGTCCCGTCGGCAGCATTCATACGATTGTGTTTATTTATAATGAAATCTATTGAAAGGTGCATCAGTCATAAATTTTGATTTGTTAATAGTAGAGTGGACGTTGGTGAAGTGGGACACTATTACAGAATTTTTCATACAGAATCAATATTAAGTGTCAAAATATCCACCAATATTCAGCCTAAAATAAATGTAAAACTAAAACATGGAAAAATAAAGAAAAATAGTTTTTAAAATAGACAGTCAAGTTCTTCCACACTAAACTAGCTTATTAATGTCTTGGGCTTGCTTCGAGCTACTTTCCAATGAGGTGGGTGGGTTAAATGTCTTGGCACACACACTATTGCTGCTGCTGAACCTTGCAATATTGCACAATATTTGCACAACATATTTTCCAACTGTTGTACTTTATTTATACAGTACAATCTGATGGCAATACAGTGTCTTACACTATTTACTTCACACAGATAGATAGATAGATAGATAGATAGATAGATAGATAGATAGATAGATAGATAGATACAAAAAATGTATTGATCCCGAGGACATTACAAACATCCAGTAGCAAAGATAGTAACTCGATAACTATGTGAAGGATGTTAAGTTCTATTCTTCTCAAACTGTGTGCCACACATTTCGTCTAAGTATTTCTGTTTCTACAGCATTTATGAACATTAAAGGAGATTTGTCACCAAACTAGTTGCAGATATTGTGAAATGTAAGCTATTGAATAACCACAGCTCCTCTTCTTCATTAGTGTCTAACAGCGACTGTTAACGATTAATAATTAATCGGTCACTTGCCGTTAAAACTGTTAACTAATACTACATTGTTTTTAATTTTCTGCCAAAAAAAAAACTGTATGGCTATTAACTTGCACGCCACAAGATGGCGCATCTGCATTGGAGGCAGTGCGCAGTATTGGATATGGTATATTAAGAGGTGGTGTTTTGGATGAGGAGAGATGAGCAGGTTTTTTCGACTTCTCCGTTTTTCTATTTTGGATTCATTATTTTTTCCTCAAATAAGATTTATTCATTTATGGCGGTAATCAGCAATGGTTTTAACACATAAAATACCATCTCTCACTCACTCACCTTCTATACCACTTTATCCTTATGCAGGATCGCAGGGACCTGGAGCCTATCCCAGTAGGCTTAGGGCACGAGGCAGGGTACACCCTGGACAGGGTGCCAATACATCACAGGGCACATACACACTACAATTTATTTATATAGCGCTTTTAACAATGGTCATTGTCTCAAAGCAGAGATTTTACATTAGATCTACAGGCAATTTGGGAACGCCAATTAGCCTAATGTACATGTCTTTGGACTGTGAGAGGAAACCAGAGTACCCAGAGGAAACCCACCAAGCAGAGGGAGAACATGCAAACTCCATGCATACAGAGAGCGGAATCGAGCCTGGCCAGGAATCAAACCGGGACCCTGGAGGTGCAAGGCAACCATATAAAATATATACCTAAAGGTATACTAGGGTTTTTTTTTTTTTGAGGGCATGGTGGCTCAGTGGTAGGTGTTTCACCTGCCATGCGGAAGGCCCGGGTTCGATTCCCAGCCAGTGCCCAAACCCCCAGCCACTGGATGCAATGCCGGTCCCAGGCCCGGATAAAATGGAAGGGTTGCGTCAGGAAAGGCAAACCTGTGCCAAGTTGTTGTGCAGACCGAATATTCCACTGTGGCGACCCCTTGCCGAAAGACCAACAACATCTAGGGTTTTTTTGTGTGTATTTTTTGTAAACAAAGTTGCATTACTAAATTTAGTTAGCTAGGTTATATGCTACTTAATGTATTGTCTGGTGTGTGCATGTGTGCCTTTGATGGATTGGCACCCTGTACAGAGAGTACCCTGCCTTGTGCCAATAGTTTTCTGAGACTGTGGAAGGAAACCATAGTACCCGGAGGAAACCTAGCAAGCACAGAAAGAACATGCAAACTCCATGCACATAGACCTCAAAGCAAAAATTTAACCTTTGACCCTGAAGGTGCAAGGCCACAGTGCAAATCTCTAAGCCACCATGTCAGGTTATATAGTATATTATATTATCCTATGCTAATAACGAGGCATTAGGATCAAGAAAAAACGTAATATGCTTTTTGTTCAGTTGGTATAGAAATCTTTGACACATGACTTTGAGCACAATTTTGCTTGGGTTGCTCTGGGTTTGCTTGTCATTTATTTGTCACAATGCAGTATTAGGTACAGCTAAATAGAGTATAATACATTTTAACTGATAACTGATGGTTCTTAACTTCCTAAAGCCTTCATTCAGGCCTAAACTAAACTGCTTAGTAGTGCAATTGAGGATACATAACATTAGTCCAACATAGTCATGTTAGACCCGGCCTCCATGTATGCAGAGCCCTTAGCCTGGCTCACGAGACCGCAGCGCGCGAACACCTATACATATACACACTCTGCTATACAATTACACTGGGTAAATTAAGTATAAATATGTTAAAGGTTTAGGTAACTATTTTCCATAAATTTTATGGAACTTTTATTTGTCTAATGGAAAATAGCAAAGTTTGGCAATTAGGGAAATCACATTGGATTAGCCTAATATAGGGATAACTCTGAATCGATTTTACGGTAGATTACATTTGTTCAATGTAAACTAAGTTTAAGTTTGAAAAAAATCAAACTGTTTCAATGTGATCGTAATATTGCAAAGGTTTTAATTACATGCAACATCCATAAGCCAAGGCAGACAAATCGATGTGATATATTTAAGTAGAAAAAATGTGACCTAGGTAAACTACATTTAACGAGTGAATCTTTTTTTTTCCACACACCACAGTGTGACTTCCACCAGCTTCCTGTAACGATAATGATTTATGGTAAGGAATGCACAATGTACAGTCTCACTGCTTGTTTTACTCTGTATATGGATACACACTTGTATCCATTTGTTCCCCATCACTGAGCGCTATTAAACTCCCATCCCGTCGAGGCCACAGGTGAGACGGACTGACTGACACGTCACGTGACTGCATTGATTCTATTTCTCACCTAGGCTGTGGTGCGCGCTCGTGACCCGGACTGCGCGCATTTCCAAATAAACGAGACACGAGCCTTAAACCTAGCAGATCTTTCCAACATTTCTCATCTGAGTGCGACTTGTGTGTGTGTGTGTGTGTGTGTGTATGTATAAGTGCCTAAATTGGAGCGTGCGCTTTGTATAATGAAGACGAGCCGGTTGGCTGTTTGTAGTGGACCGAACCGGACCGGAGTGACTCCGCGCACTCTCAGTAAAGGTAACTCCTCGGACCTAAATCAGGCTGCGAGTGCCTCTGAGCGCGAGGCAGCATGGAGGAACTGGCGCGTGAGAGCATCCGCAGCATCAGCCTGCTGTACAAACCGGCGCGAGGCACCGAGGCACCGCGTCTCGGCTCCTTCGGGGCAGTTTTCATCATGCTGAAGTCTGCACTAGGAGCCGGGCTCCTCAACTTCCCCTGGGCTTTCGAGAAGGCAGGAGGTGTGAACAGAGCCATCGGTGTAGAACTGGTAAATTCTGATTTCTCACTTCTAAAGGTTGCAACTAATGGAGCATTTTAAATTAAAATTATGTAAAAATATGCACCAATGCACAATAGTGTCCAAATGACTATATTCCAGCGTCCGCGTGCATAGAGTTTGCATGTTCTCCCTGTGCTTGGTTGGGTTTCCTTTTGGATACTCCGGTTTCCTCCCACAGTCCAAAGGCATCCAAAACGGAACGAAATTGTACATAGGGTGCATCAGCAAGTTGAAATATTAATAAAAGAGAGGATGAAATTACCAGGGTTACCATGACAACCACTGTACGTACAACCATATACTGTATTAGGGAAATTACCACATTTTGCATAAGGCACATTAACATTGCTGTGTCACAGCTCCAGGTTTGATCCTGAGCTCAGGTTACCATCTGTGAGGAGTTTCAGATGTTCTCCCCAGTTCCTCTGGGTTCTTGGGTTCTTGGGTTTGCTTCCAGTAGGTGCATTGATGCCATGGACATGGGTGTGCTCAGTGATAAACTGTTTTGTTCCCATCATGCATGCAATCCTCTCGGGTTGGCAGGATAAGTTTCAGCTTGCCATGTTACCATCATTTTACAATCTGCATGAAGTTTCTTTAGTGATATTGCCAAGTGTATTCACACAGTACATAACCCCACCCCTACATAAAATTTATATGAAGGCAAAGGTTTAAATTCTTTAGCAAGCATAAGATTTTAGCGCACTGTAATTCCAGATGTCTGCTTTAAAGCAACAGGGAGTACACTGATATCTTTAATTTTTAACATTCTTGTGTGGAGATGGACCACCAGGTTCAGTAAATAATGTTGTTTAACAACCTTAGTTTGATTTATATATATATATATATATATATATATATATATATATACGTACCTTTATTTATGTCATCCATCCTGCTGCTCCCTCCATACTGTAATGCATTTCATATGGTAAATGATTTCAGACACATGGAATATGTTAGATCAGGTGTTTAAATGTCATGAAAACACCATTTTCTTGTTTTTAGTTACATATTTTTATTAAAATAACATCAGTATGTAAGGACGTTAATGAATGCAACGTCCCAAATGACAGGACAAAGTTATTAGTGTGTGTGTGTCTGTGTGTCTGTGTGTCTGTTTGAGTGAGAGTGTGTGCACACTGTGCGTATGTGTGCACACTTTTCTCATTAGGGTGTCAATTGTGTCCTGTTTTTCACATGCTATTACAAATGTGTTTGTGTGTGTCTTTATGTGTGTCCGTATCACATGTGTTTTCTTTTTATTCAGTGTCAAAAATGTTTTCATTTAATTTTAGTTTAATTTTACACAGTGTAGAGTGTGTGTGTGTGTGTGTGTGTGTGTGTGTGTGTATTTTTTAGCAGTTAGTCAATAAGTCAGTTCATTTTCTCCCAATCAGGTGTCTCTGATATTTCTGATCAGCGGCCTGGTCATCCTGGGCTACGCCTCATCCATCAGCCGACAGGGCACGTATCACGACGTTGTGAGAGAAGTGTGCGGCCGCAGGATCGGCTATCTGTGTGAGGTCTGCTTCGTCTTTAACCTCTTCATGATCTCTGTGGCATTCCTCGTGGTGGTGCAGGACCAGCTGGAGAAGTGTAAGTGAGGTGTGGCCAAAGGGTGTGTGTGTGTTTCTAATTACTCCATGTAAAGTGTCATTGACAAATAAGTCGACTCTTTAAGATGACTCGTTTAGCTGAACAGTAGTTCTTATCTTGGTTGGTGATGATTTGACACAATGCTTTTTTTCTATATTTTCTATTAAATGTTAACAGAATTAAATTGTGTATTTTGAAGTCTTCTATGTAAAGTTCATATGTCTGCATTATTTATTATTGTATTATTTATTATTATTATCTTTTAGTTAAAGAAATGTAAACTAAATTCTTGGTACTGTTGTGCTGTTTATTTTTATTAGTTTACCGCTCGATACATACTGTAGTTTTGTTGTTCTGGTTGTAATTTACCTTCTTGCATCCTCTTAGCATTGGTAATCTGTCATACCGGGCTTTTTCCCTGTGGGCCGTTTAATATATTATTTTTAATTTGTCAGTTAATTAACTTTTAATTGAATATCTTGTTTGTGTGTGTGTGTTTAGTGTGTTTGTCCTTATATGAAGTGGTAACAGGAGCAAAAGTGATGCCCTATCACTGGTATACAGACCAGAGCTTCGCCCTCTTTGTCGTGTGCCTCATCATCATCCTCCCTCTGTCCATCCCCAAAGAAATAAGCATCCAGAAATACACCAGGTGCTCTCTCAGAGAAAATTTGTGAATAGTACTATTCACACATTTATCACTATGAACAAAAAATGTGTTACTATTTACAAATGTATTACTATGTGTGCATTTATTAATATTACAAATCTATTTATCAAATTAGTAAAGTAGTAAATAGTTAACTATTTTAATAAATGATATATTTATATAATTTGTATAATTGTGTGTGTGTGTGTGTGTGTGTGTGTGTGTGTGTGTGTGTGTGTGTGTGTGATATGCAGTGTCTTAGGAACTCTGGCTGCTACGTACCTCTGTGTGGCTGTAATTGTTAAATATTATCTGAAAGTGGAACACACAGCAGATCTCCGACCTCAACACACAGGGTGAGTCTGTCAGTGAGCCAAAGACAAAAAAAACTTTAGACAATATTTATACAAATATTTATATATAAAACATAATATAATATTTGTTTGATGTTTAAAAAATTCTAAACAGTTTCTTTCAGTCAGCATTGAAATGTTTCTTAAAGCATTTAATAAAAGAATAAAGATTTATTCTGTGTGATATTGTTAGACTTGTTAGAAGGTTTTCTTGTGTACATGAAATGAGATACATAAAATCCTCTTTGTGAATGTAAAGGTACAAAATAAATATGATGCAGGACACGTGACAGCGTGACAAATTTTGTTTTGAGTTGTGCATGACATTTGGAAGAAAATTTGTTTTGTCAAAAATGTATTTATCCAAAGCACATAATAATCCCATGTTCGCAACAATCTTTCACCCTGATGTCGTGTGTGAACTCAAACCAGATTTAAAAGTGTCACTTTACAGTTCTTCTTTAATCACAGAATCGGTTACTGTTTGTTTGCATCTCTTTCTTTTCAACTCTCTGTTTTAGCCTCAAATATTATAAGGAACCCTAGTCACATGACTTTTGGTAAACGTTTCTACATAGAACCTTTAATGACAACTATGCAGCCTTGATAATTAATCAAAAACACCCTTCATGTGGCCTCCGAGTGGCGCAGTGGTAAAGCGCTCGCCCTATCATCCGGAGATCGCTGGTTCGGTTCCCGT
>JAOVVA010000004.1:731317-743298 GCA_028565275.1 Leiocassis micropogon | reverse complement strand
TATTATAGTTTTTTTTTAATACACTGCACCGTAAAAGAATGTTAGCGTACCATATGAAATGAGGAATCACACAGCTCTAACAGAAAGAATCAGTTGATCGTATTTGATGAATGAACATAGAATCTACAAATGAGTGGTGATGGATTTCATCAGCATGACTCGGTTTATCAGCACAATAACAGAACAGTGGAAATAAGTGGATTTTAAGGAGTTAAAATTCCAATAACCCCAAATTTTTGGCCAAAATGCAATCTGGGAACGATGTAAAGATACTTGAGGTCTCATCGCAGTAGTAATACTATGAGATATTTATGGATTAATGTCTCGGGGAATAGCAATGACACAGTAAAGGAGGTATGTGATCAAAATTTATTTATTTTTAAAAATGTTTTTCAGGTCTAATAGATTGCACGTCCAACAGCAGAAACAGCTGACATGACAGATTGATAAATTGTTTAATTTGAACAGGAAATTTGTGTGTTTTCAGTGTCTGGTCTAGGATTTGGATTGATGAGCGGTGCGTTCTCAGTGGTTAATATCCTGTCCGACTCTGTGGGTCCGGGTACTGTGGGCATCCATGGAGATTCACAACATTACTTCATTTCCTCAGGTAGATAACTCTTTCTGTTATTCTGTGTTTTTTTTTTGTGTTTATTATTTATTACATTTTTTTTTATTTATTTACATTTTATTTGATATGAACAATATCACATCTTTTGCTTTTGTTTTCCTCTGCAGCCTTCATGACTCTTGCTATAATCTTGCTGCACATGTTCTGGGGCGTGGTCTTCTTCGACTCCTGTGAGCGTCGGCGGTGGTGGTCACTCGGGGCAGTGGTGTGCAGTCACCTCTTGGTATCATGTTTGGTAAGAATAAAGCAAATAAACAAATGGGCCGAAGACTATCGCGTGTGTCCACCGAACCACGTGATGCCATCCGACCGCATCTTTTCGAACTGCTTGCTCACGCACCATAAGGGGCGGCATAACACACTCGGAGGACAGCGCTATCCGCTCCTTCCGCTTGCTCACAGACGCCCTGATTGGCTGTAGAGCCATGATTAATGTGGGAGCACGAAGTATTCTCATTTCTCCTCTCTGAGAGAGCTCGGCCAATCAGCTCTCTCTAGACCTCCGGCTGCAAGTGGTTACAGCATCACTTTACCACTGCACCACTCAGAGGCCCCTTATGATTGTATTTCTAAACTGAATATAGATGTGAAGCTGAATATGTTAAGTTAAAAGAGAGTACTTACAAATATTAACAAGCTGATCCAACAAGAGACAAATAACAAGACTGGACAAGTTTATAAAACTCTTTGAAGAAGGAACACCACTACAATAGTGTAGCAAAAGATGTCGTTGTTGCCAGTCAGCTGTGTCTAAAATTTGGGTTGAGAATAAACAAAATGTGGAGACAATCATGTGCAAACACAAGAGTCATTAACTGACAGAACTGGAAGAAATCAGGTGAATGAAATGTGCTTTCTAGAACTTCTGTCTGGTGTTGTAATGAAGGAACCAAATAAAGAAGCAAACAATTCTTATCAATAGAAAATCAGCGAGGAAGTCATTTTTAGGATGGTAAGGCATATTGCCATTGACCAAGAGTGCTAACATTTTGCTTCAGGAAAAATCGGGTAGATCAACGCAAACAGCAAACAATCAGTTTAAATGTGACTCCAGCCAATTAAAAAATAGTGGTGGACATTAATTGTCCTCTGTCAAAGCACTCCATTTGTCAAGCAATTTTTATGAAAATATTGTTTTCATTAGCAAAAACCATGACGATGACTCAGACACTTCAGGACAAAGAGGAGCAACACAACTTCTCTTCTTTCTTTTTTTTTTTTTGCTGATTATTCCATTTTTTTTTTTCCTTGACATTGAGTGATTGGATAATGTTTTCCTCACAGGAAAAATATGCAGAAGGTTAGTTATACAGAGCACACTAAAAAAGAGCTGCACAGACTAAGAGGGAAAAGTAAAGACTAGGAGAAATATACACACAGAAAGAATGACGGATGTGGAGCAATATGTAGAGAATATGACAAGCGAGAGAGAAATTTGGAGAAAGTAAACCAGAAAGGGAGAGCTTGAGAAATGCACAGAGAGAGATACATACAAGGACTTGCAAGAAGTATACACCCCTAGTTTTGTAATAAAATGTCTGCAATAAAATGTGTTAGCTGTGTAAGTAAGTATGGTTTAGTTATTGGTATATGATTAGCCTTTTTAAAGACCAACCACCTCTAGCGGCTTTAAGAGAAACTCCTGGCCCAGGTCGAGAATAAGTGTTCTCTACAGATCTCAAAACAGCATGAAGACGTCAAGAAGGCCCAAAGGTCGAGCAGCTCATGATTCCGCTCGTTTTACTCCTTTCTTCAAACTGAACTATCATTCTGTTAACAGTGTAAAGGGGGATTTCAGAATTCCTAGCTGGGCCAGTGCACATTCAGACTGAACAACAATCCAATCTCTTAATGAATCAGTTGTTTTTCTGGAATTGTCTTAAAGCTTAAAGATGGAGATATTCCAGTTGTAGAACAGGGAAACTAACAGTAGGTATAATAACAGCAACACATTTTGGTTTGTAGATTTTACTATAAAACTACTTGCATGTTTGTGTATATGTTAAGAGAGAGATACAGAAGTGAGGGTGAGACAAAGAGAGACATGCACTAAAAGAGAGAACGAGAGATGTTTCTGATGTAGCTGCTATTTTTGTAATTCTGTAAAATATCTGTGTAAAAGCTCAGAATTGTTTGTTCTTTTTTTGTTGTTGTTGTTCCAGACGTTTGTGAACCCGCAGTACGAAGGCAGTCTGATCCCCACCTACATGGTTCTGTGTGTGATGGCCGGCTGGGCGTTCTCCTGTGCCGGGGGTTCTGTGAGGAACCTCAGGCTTTGTCTCACCTGCAGGGACAAAGACTTCCTCCTGGTTAATCACAGGCCAAGATAACGGATTCTCTGTCTCTGTAAAGACTGGAGCTCTCCGAGTTCAGGGATTCTCAAACACCAGACTCTTGTTAGAACCATGATGTGGGCAGGGGAATTTTCCTTTGTGCGTATTCTGCACTTTTTTTGTATCTTTTTCCTTTTCTGTCTCTGTACCTCACCTCTGTCTGTGTGAGACAGAAAGAGAGAGAATTGCAGAACAACTGGTTATTTTAAACAAACTTTACAGTCAGTTCCTGCTGGTTTTGTCTGTGTGTTTATTCTGTTCTTCGAGTGTTTCTTAACAAATCTAAGCCAGATTTACTGATAAATCTGTTCTTTAATAATAGTAATTTAATTAGGCGGCACAGTGGCATAGCGCTTAGCACTGTGGCCTCGCACCTTCAGGGTTGGGCTCGATTCCCGCCTCAGGTCTGTGTGGAGTTTGCATGTTCTCTCCATGCTTTGTGGGTTTCCTCTGGGTACTCTGGTTTCTTCCCATAGTCCGAATACATGCACATTAGGCTAATTGGTATTTTTAAATTGCCCGTAGTGTGTGCTTGTGTGTCCTGCGAGGGATTGGCACCCTGTACAGGGTTTCCTGTGCCCTGAGTCCACTGGGATAGACTACTGGCCTTCTGCGACAGGATATATAAAGAGCGCTAGAGAGAGTGAGAGAGAAATGTAATTGTCAAACAAATATTTGCTCTTCTGATTATAAATGTCAATTCATTGATAAATTGACTAATCAGTTGTAAAATTGTTAAAAAAAATAAATAAATAAAAATTATTTAAAAAAAGAATCGGACATGAATAAACTGTCACAAACATAAAAGACTAATAGTTGCAGTACTTTTACTCTTGAAATGTATTTTTTCCATTTAAAACAAGTTAGAATTAATGAAAAAGTTATGTGAAATAAATATGATTAAAGTTGAGTCATTGCAGTTAAGTTCCTGCAGCTTGTGATCACTTTGTGTATGACTTTAATGAAAAGAAAGTGTAGTGAAACGTTTATACATTTCTTTGTGTGCATTATAGTAATAGTTGTACAAAAAAAACTTTTCTATTCAAACAAAATATACATATATAAATACATATATATAATACATATATGTTATACACATATATAAATTTCTACACTGAGCAAATGAAAATACATTAATACGGAGGCCTAAACTGCTCAATGATTTGCTTCTTGAATTTGCTGCAATTTATTCTCAGAAATAAACTATCTTCAATTTTTAGTCAACTGGACTTCTTGTTAGGTGTTTCACTACCTATTCAAGTAGTGAACTGTGGAATGACTGAAGAAGCTACTTGGATGACCAGTGAAATGTCGCAAGGCGGGGTATTTGTATGCCGAATGTCCACTGTAATCTGAAAAATATGTAAAGCCCATGTTTTAAGACTTGGCTGAAACAAAAATATATTATGTGTGCCCATTAAAACCTGTTTGGGAAAAGTGACCTCTGGTCCAGAATGTTGGTTTGGGTTTGGGTAAAGTGCTCAGCTTCTCGTCCTTTTTTCTAAATACTTTGTAATACTCTGGTGTGGATGTAATGTCTCAAATATTTCTAAACTAACAAGAAAAAAGTCCAGTTGACATGACAACTCCCAGATAATAATAGAGAACAAAGAACAAAAATATCACTTAGACCAAACAACTTGGGGCTACATAGTCTAGCTTTAGGCTAATCATTCCCTTTTGTTTTAAATTTAGCATTAATGCACCTTTACCTTTCCTCTCAGCAGTACTTATTTCATTTTAACATTAAAAGTGCCTCATATCCTACAAGTTAGATGAATGAATAAATGCATATAATATCATATACACTGTAATATTGTTCTTTACCGGTGTGCCTACGTCTACATGGTTGGACTTTTCATATGGATTAGAATTCATCAAATCTTATGCAGCCTAAATCAGCGAATCTCACAGCCAAATCAGAAGCAAAACAGATTTCATTATAAAATTGAGTCTGTAAATCCAAACTGATGATTAGAATTTTTTATATATATATATATATATATATATATATATATAAATGAATGTTTTACAAATGTCTGCTTTGATAATTTAAAAAAGAAAATGAATATATAGAAGTGCATAAATAACAGCACAAATAAATACATAGCTACATCATTTTAATATGCATGTTTTTTTCATTATTAATTATACACAGTAGAATAGAAAGAATTATATTCTGCTCTTATAGGTACGACAGTCAGTTTCATTCCAAAATAGCAGACGCCATTAAAATTACAAGGTAATTTTGCCTAGCACAGCATGCTCATAGAAGTGTGAGCTGCTCTCTGTCAGGTGAAATTAGAAAAGAATGGTACATGATGATACCCCTGGAGTGATGGAATTAGTGCTAATTAGTGATTAGTGCAGGCCTTTCTATGTGACTATGTGTAAAATTGGCTGTTAAGTAAATTGGTACTAACAAATGACAATTTATAATATAAATGAGATTTTAATGCCAGAAATGAGTTTTGTTTTTCTTTTCTATTTTTAGAGACAGTTAATCACGTTGGTTATGAGTCATTATATTTATCTTCCTGTAGCTTGTGATCACTTTGTGTATAACCTTTATGTAAAGAAAGGGCAGCTTAAAAGCTTAGACATTTCTTTGTGTATATTATACTGATACTTTATGTACAATAAGATATATTGCCATTCAAGCGAAATTGCTTATGCTTAAAGCGTATAAACCTAAAGTGAGCACATGAAACATAGAAAACACAGGCCTAAGCTGCTCAATCATTTGCTTTATTCATTCTCATACTCATTGATTTATGATAATATACTGTAAATAATAATATAAAACAGACTCAGGTCCTGGGGAAAGAACTACTGACAGAATCGATGTTTTTAAATGTTTCACGTGGTTGTGTTTGTGACGTTACAGAAGAGCTTTAATTGTACAGTGGAAACAGCAGCCTGTTAGAACTGGGGTCAGTTGGGAAGGTGATGGAGAGAGAGCGGCCTATAGGTGGCGGTAGTGTAACGTGCTAGATGTTGCAACTTAATAGATAATAATAATAGATACTGCCTTAAAACAAGAATCAAGAAACTGATCAGTTTCAGACTGACGCTTGACTGACTAAAAGAGTTTTAGCCGCTGAAGCGATTTTGAGTTTTTGAGAAAATGGATAAATGTATGAGTGTAGTTCATGCTAACGTGCCGAAAGCTCAGCTGCGCCCCCTGCTGTACAACAATGGAACTGTGGCTGCAGCCACCGGGTTTTATTTTTGGGTCAAACGAGGAGACGGATCGAAAACGGCCGCGGGGCCTAAAGGTAGGACGATCTCTTAGTCACGGTGTGACAATAAATCGGTTTTTTTTTTTTTTTTTTCATATTCAGTTAAGAGACAAATTATTTTTTTTTAAGTCTGTTTATTTTTCATTTACGAATTCAAACCGACGGAACAAACAACGAGCTGTTTTCGATTCTTTCAATCTTATGTTAAAGGTAAATAACAAAAAAAGAAATACAATAAATTTGATGTGTTTGCTCTGCCCAGAGGTTTCTTGTTATTGCTCCGTGCTGTTCTGGATAACAGGTGATGTGTTTTTCGCTAAAGCGCCGAAAGAGGGCGCCAGACGCTTCACCCGCAGAGGAGCTGCTGTTAATCTGCAGCAGGGAAACGGCTTTTAAACGGCTTTTAAACAGCTTTTACACTCTTCTGTTACATTACTTTTACTTGGCGTGTTGTGTTAAACTATGGATATACTACGACTCGTAGGGACAGAACAACTGTTAATGAGCAAACACATAACCATACACATTAACCCGAGTAAATGGGTTGCTATGGCCCGTTGCTATGATACGATAAGGGCGCCGCCATATTGGTCCTGGCGAGAATAAAGGCGGGAACGTAGGAGCTGCTGCTGTTTTGGGTGAAATCACTATAAAGAAATGTATATTACATTTCTCATAAGATATTAAGTAATCATTTTCACATATGGGAATATGATCTTTGGAATAATCTAAATAAATGTATTATTTGTACTAATTTTATTTTATTAACACAAATAATAATAATGTAAATAATAAAACGCATTTATCAAGCATGGATTTTGCTTATTTTCCTGAGTTAATACTATTGGAGACATTCATTTATAACGTCATGTTATTTAATATACATGAAATGTGCAATTTTTCCCCTTACTGTAATGAAGATGCCCTTTTCTATCTACAGCCCTGCCACTGTAGTATTCTCACTCACTCACTCATCGTCTATATCGCCTATCCCAGGAAACTTAGGGCACACACACATGCACACACTATGGGCAATTTGGGAACGCCAGTTGGCTTTGGACTGTGGGCGGAAACCCACCAAGCACGGGTAGAACATGGACCTTGTAGGTGCAAGGTGACAGTGCTAACCACTAAGCCACAATTCTATATTTATAAATTTATTAAAACTAAAAGTATTAGAATTGTATAAGAAATGTAAATGTGATATAGAATAAGGTGAGGTGTAATGCAGCAAAATACACTATAAAACAGTAAGATGTAATATGGATATATTATACCGTAATTAGTAATAAAAGGGAAACACAATAGATTAATAATACTAAATAGTAGGCTATATGTAATAGAATATAGTAAAAATGTAAATGATAAGTATTATTACTTATATTAATTAATATTAACCAGTCTTATCACAGCCAACCTGTCAATACATCATTTATTTATTCATTTATTTGTTTATTTACATTTTTTATTAAACCTTTATTGAAGTGTAGAAAATCTATATACAAAAATAAATGGCCTGGTACAACATTAATCCAAACAGTTCTAAAATATGTAAAATAGATTCAGTCATGATTTAAACCAATTAGTCAATGTTGTAATACAGCACCTGATGCTTGCTTGTCCCTTACATTAGCTGTTTTCTTTTTCTTTTTTTTTCGTATTTGGTGTAATGCTTTATGGAGTCTTTTTAGACTTGGCCAATCATGCCAATTTTTCAAATATATAAGTGTAAATATAAACCTGTTTAACCAGTACACCCATCAATTCTGTGAATATTGGAGTGTTTATTTATTGTAAAATTACTGATTTGTAGAAAGCAACGTTGTTTTGAAAAGACTTTGAAAGATTTGTTAAAGCTAAGAGGCTTTAGTTTTTGGGCTGCTCTCACTCGCACAGCGTTAATGACATACTGATGGGTGAAAGCTCTGTGTCTTTGTGTTCACTTCCAATGATGATTTAGGTTCATTTTATAAACATTCAGAGTGATTTTTGGTATTTAGACCCAGTGTGTGACGAGACCACAGAAGCAGCTCTGGTTCAACCTGAAGAAGTTCCTCAGTACCGGGTCAGGGTAAGTTTGTTCTGCTCCTATCTTTCATCCTGTAGTGAGTCTCATTTACAGTCAGGGTTTTGTAACAGTTACAGTTCTTTGTGAAGTGTATTAGCTCAGGTGTGCAGGACCCTTTTTTTCTTTGCAAAATGACATGGTGTGATTTTAGAAAGAAAGAAAAAGAGCGAGTGAGAAATAAAGGGGAAAATAAGAGAGGGTGTTGAGTTGTTGTGGCTATAACATAAACAGGAATGAACTTGTCCCTCAGATATTTCACAAGATTAAGTCTATATTTTTCTTCTTATTCTTCTTTCGGTAAGGAGTCGCCACAGTGGACCATTTGTCTCCATCCAACTCTGATTTCCATGTCTTCCATTGTCACTGCAACCTCCTGCATGTCCTCCCTCACCAATCCATAAATCTCATCTTGGGCCTTCCTCTTCTCCTCCTACCTGGCAGCTCCATCTCTAACATTCTCCTCCAGATATACCCCTAATCCCTCCTATGCACATGTCCCTCTAATATTCATATTCCTCGTACCTAATCTGTCCATTCTTGTCACTCCCAAAGCGAATTGTAGCATCTTCAGCTCTGCCACCTCCTTTTTGTCAGCGGCAACGTCTTCAAAACCGTCCTGTAAACTTCCCCTTTCATTCTTGTTGTAAACTTTCTGCCACTCCTGCTACTCTTCTCCACCTATTCCACCCTGCCTGCATTCTCTTCTTCACTTCTCTACCCATTGCTTTGGACAGTTAACCCTAAATATTTAAACTTCTCCACCTTCCCTAACTCTCCTTGCAACCCTTACAACTGCACCTTTCCCCCACCCTCTCTCTCAAATACACACATGTACTCCGTCTTGCTACTACCAATCTTCATGCCTCTTCTCTCCAGTGCGTCCCTCCACCTCTCTAGGCTCATCTCAACCTGTTCCCTACTCTCACTGCTGATCACGACATCATACACAAACAACCTAGGGGACTCTTGTCTAACCTCATCTGTCAATCCATCTATCACCACTGCAAACAGGAAGGAACTAAGATCCCTGGTGCAGTCTACCCCCCCCGACCTTAAACCATTTGGTCGTACCTACAGCACACCTCACTGCTGTAACACTGTCCTTGTACATATCTCGAACCAACTCATGAATGCCACAGTTTATCTCTGGGCACTCTGCCATTCACTGTATCTAGATATACAAACACACAATGCAACTCTTTCTGACCTTCTCCATAGTTCTCCGTCAGCATTACTTATATATTGTGGTAATAGCATAATCAGGGCTGTTATATGAATATAATACACGAGTACTCAGCTGTGTGTCTATCAATACAAGGTGCACGTTTCAGCATGTAGTTGAATTCAATTCAATTCAATTTTATTTGTATAGCGTTTTTAATAATTGTCATTGTCGCAAAGCAGCTGTACACAATCAAAATAATTATTTAAGTTGGTATGGAATGTGAGTGTGCATGAATCAAAATGGTCAGATAGTCCCTGATGAGCAAGCCGAGGGCGACAGTGGCAAGGAAAAACTCCCTGAGATGGAAATAGGAAGAAACCTTGAGAGGAACCAGACTCAACAGGGAACCCATCCTCATGTAGTGTAGGCTACTGTATAGTATATGGCTCTTGCCGTAGGTCAGCAACTTGATCAAACTAAACATGATTTCAGGATGCTGTAACTGAGACTAAAGAGAAGATCCAGAAGCTTGTAGTGTTCAGTAGTCAGCTGAAGGACAAAGTGAGGCAGCTGGAGGAACTGCTGAGTGCAGCACGCAGAGATTGTGACCTGAAAAGCAAGGTACGTGAGATAAGGATCTGATTAAAAAGTACTTTTCAAAGTAAGATGAGGTCTATGTATTGGGAATTATTGAGAATATGAGCGAGAGCAATAATGTCTCGCATGATACTGTCAAGAAACTCTTTTGGTTGAGAAGTACATTATATCATGAGTTCTTGTTGATGGCATAATTTAGAATAACATGGGGCAATAATCACACACATGCAGACACACACATCCACCATACAAACATACCATGTCCTATTTCCTCTGAATTATCACAAAAAAAAATCTATGCTGTAAGTTACATGTAACAAATATTAAAATTTTAATCTTAAAGCATGAGTTGTCAAACCCTGTCATATCAAATCTAGATGGTGATTCACTCAAAAATCGTGACATGATCCCTTAATGTGTCGTCAGATCCAAAAAAAACAGTGAGACAAATTCTGACACAAGTTTATATATACGTATATGACAGGGTATGCAAATTTCTAAAAATTAAAAAATTAAAAAAAAGAAAAGAGAGAGAGAACGGAAAAAAAGAGAGGAACTCATGTGGAACCTACTCTCTGATGCTCACATGGCGCGTGAAGGGCTAAAGAAGGTAAGCAGACCCCCGCACACACACACACACATTAAGTGGTTTCTTTAAGTATAAATGATCTGATTATGAGGACAGTTCACATTTCTACTGAATGATATAGCCATGACAAAAATTGTATGTTCAAATTATTATTTATTAAACAGAGGTGGCATACTGCAAATGTGAACATTAAGCATAAGGAGTGAATTTCTTTCAAACCATGCATATATTTTAGGAGTGTGAGCGAGAGCAGGAGGCTCGAATCATCTTGCAGTCCGAGCTCAACGAGAAGACGAAGAAGTTAAAACATTGTGAAGAGTTACTAATGGTAAGCTTTTCTTTTCACTAAGTCTTCTCACCACAGCTACTATCACCCTGACATCGTCGTGATTAAATCTTTTGAAAGACTGTTCAGTGACCTCATCACCCCTTTCTTACCTGATACCCTGATCCTCTTACAGGTTGTTTACCATCCGAAACTATGTGGAAATCCTGATTGTTAAGTACAGTTCCATATTTAGATTATATTAGATCAGATTAGATTAGATTCAACATTATTGTCATATACAGAATAAATATGGGTGGAATACACAGTAGTGCATTGATAAACAATATTTATGGATGGTGCAAAGATGCATAGTGAACGAAGCAGTTCAATATAGACTGAAAGTGACAGTGCAGTAGTGTATTGGTTAACATCCCATGACCAGCTGTTCAGTGCGGTAACAGCCACAGGGAAAATGCTATTTTTAGTCTGTTTTTGCGAGCCCTGTAGCGTCTGCCCGATGGGTAATAGTCCATGATGAGGGGTGAGAGGAATCTTTGATAATGCATCTTGTCCTTTGCAGACAGCGCTTGTTGTAAATGCCCTTTATGGTGGGTAGCTGAATACCAATGATTCTTTGGGCAGTTTTCACCCCCTCTGATCTCCTCACGGTTAGAATCCATGCAGTTTCTGTACCACACTGAGATACAGGTTGTGAGGTTGCTCCCAATGGTACAGTGGTAAAGGTTCTCCAGTGTTATGGAGCAGAGGTGGGGCTTTTTAAGTCTCCTGAGAAAATACAGGTTTGTGGCAGGGGGGTACAGTGCTGGTTATGGTGAGGTTTTCCAAAAAGGGGTCAATCAGTGAATCTGGGGAAAAGGAGACCATAAATGTAAAAAACAAAGGACCTCGGATTGCGAGTAAAGCGGTTTGCGAGTGTTCCACAAGACGAGCAAAATTTAAAAAAAAACATTTCGACTTGGAAAACAAACAAGTCTTGGTTTACGAGTATCGTGTATCACGCATGCGCTTCTTGTTTTGACGCCGAGCATCACGTGATCACAACTGAGCCAACGGTTTTTCTCTCTCTT
>JAOVVA010000004.1:706369-719569 GCA_028565275.1 Leiocassis micropogon | reverse complement strand
ATTTAATTTAACGTTTAAAATGTCAAAATTAAAGATCATTAAACTCTATATGTGGCTTTTGCATTTTTAAAAGTTTATTTGTATACATATATAATACCCTGATTTATGTTTTTGTTATAGTTATAAGCAAAACATCAAATTAAAGAAGCGTTTAGGTTTTATCCGATTAATCGGAAAAATAATCACCCAACTAATCGATTATCAAAATAATCGTTAGTTGCAGCCCTACATTATAGCTCTTCTGCGCGATGATTTTAATCAACCTGGTGTGGAAGACTTATTATAAAACATGCTTTAAACTTTCTCTTGTTAATGAAGCCATCTTCACTGAATATATTTTGTGAACAAAATTATGTTGATGGGCCTAGGAGACTTATCTACCTAGAAGTTTTATATTCATTTTGAGGTTGCGTCCACAGTCTAGACGTTTTGGGGAAAAACAAAAACTAACAACTTACAGTTTCACTTACTCATGAAACTTTATATTTATAGCTACCACTTAGAACCTCATTAGTTCGCATTCAGTCTAAAATAAAGCATTGAAGTGGAGCCATACTGGAGTTTTTACTGTTATGAAAGGCTAGCTAATAAAATTATGATTCATCCAGCTCTGACACAGGAGTGTGTGTGTGTGTGTGTGTATGTGTGGTGGTGTTAAGTACCTTGTAGTGCTGAGATGACTGTGAGAATGTGCAGATCGTCCGAGTTGCCCTGACCCAGCCGGCCGTAGCTGCCCTCTCCACACGCTGACACGGTTCCGTTCGCCTGAATCACAAATGTGCAGTTCTGCCCACACACAACCTACACACACATGCACATACACACACATATTCACTAGGTGACTAGTCTTTCACCTTTTCGCCATTGGTTAAATGTTGGTGTGAGTGTGTGTGTGTGCACACGAGTGCGCTCGCACCTGTTGGGCCTGAGAGAAGGACGCAGCAGGTGTTGGCACCAGAATGTTCCGTCCTGCTTCAGCGAGCTGACCGTGGCGTCCTGCGCCCCACAGATACACCTCACACTTCCCACCCAGGTGCCAGTCCTGTTCATAATCAATCAACACACACGTTATTATAAACATTAATAATGAGTTATTCTGGAACAAAGATGATTGCTATGTGCTAACCTCAGGCCTGGAGGTGGCCCATGACATCAATTGCTCGTCCATCCCAGGAGCCCATTTACTGTTGTCCTGAAACGGGTAAAAGAGAAGAACAAGGAGAGAGAGAATATTAATATTCAAGTTATGTCATCAAAATAATGTAAAAAAACATTGCGTCTTCCAAGTAAGATGTGTGCACCCCCCCATAAATGTTACTTGGTAAACGTGTGGCAAAACTGTGAAACACTTCTACCGTAGACTGATGTTATATATGAAGGAATGGCTTCCCGTTCTTAAGAAAAAAAAATGACACTGACATGGAAATCTGTCACTTTTAAAAGGACTGAGTGTTGTGTAAAGAGCTCACCATCAACAGTGCCATCTTGTCCTTGGCCACCGGCTCCAGATCAGGCACACTGAAGGATTCTGGGAAAGTGTGACTGCGAGCGAGCGCCTCGGCCGTCTTCACGGTGGTGGAGAAGCAATGTAGCCACGCCCACTCGCTGCTGCCCCATGAGTGCAGTTGTGTGGAAGGACAGGATGAGGAGGATGAAGATGAGGAAGATCCAGGCTGGGAGGGGCAGTGGGCCAGGTGGAAAGGCACCGGAGGGCGACACAGTAACGTGTCCAACTGAAGCCCGACGGCCAGAGACGCCAAACACTGCATGTACGGACTGTGGATCAGCTGCTCTCCACATACCACGTGTGGCTAGAACACACACACACACACACACACACACACACAAACCTGTTCAGAACATACCATTTTGAATTCTGGGTTTGTGATTGGTCAGCTGATGATGAGTAAAGAACAGAAACAAAAACAGATGTATAACAGACAAACGTAGCACCTTCTCATAGGCGTACTGCTCCTGAAGCATGATGGGAAGTCTCTCGAGAAAAGTCCTCATGCAGGGAGCCATGTTCAATCCCACAACCCCCTGCTTCTTCAGCGCAGTGCGGCAGGTCGCCAACACGTGATTAGCAGCCATGAACTCCGGGGAGAAATTCACCACCAAAACATCCTACAAAAAAATACAAAATAAAAACTGTTACAATAACGAAATTTAATATTTTCCACAAACTTCAATTTATTGTTAGTATTTATTTGTAAATATTTATTTTTTTATTTCATGTTATTGGATTTACTTTATTTATTTATTTATTCATTCTATGAAAGTTTTATAAAGTTGTATAAAATTCCAGTATAAACTATTAAACTTAAAAAAAAAAATCCTTAAAAGAATTTCTAGGGATGCGAACAGGTTGTAAGATTTTTTTTTGTTAAAAATATACATTATGGAATGATTATGATACTTCCTTAAAATAGATTTACCTCTATTAAAAGTTAAAACAATCACAACTTGGAAATAAATAAATGATTAACCAATTTTAATTAATTAATCTGTGTGAATATTACATGAGATTTGTTTAAATGAACAAACATTTGTAGCTCTAGCGCGGATAATAAGATGACTGAGGAAACATCAGCGTGTTTAAAACAGAAGAAAGACGTTTTGCTGAAGCATGTCTTAGCCAAGTTGAAAAGAAGATAGCAGAGATGGTCACCACTATAGAAGCAGACGGGGCTCACAATATGATTACTGCAGCAAGGAGTTTACCATTAGAGAGATTTAAATTTAACATTAAACGTTAATGTTTGAAGGTTATAAAACTTTGTAAGAATCTGTTTCCTCAAACCAGTTCATTGTGCATTTCTTATGGCAACATGGCAAGTTTATAATACAAGTAAATATGTGTATTTTTAAATTATGATAAATCTTGATTAATTGCCTATAACTGTGATTAGCTAGATTTTTTTTTTTTTTTTTCGACTGACGGCACTAGCTTATTTTTGCACTCACTACTTGGTCGGGGGTCCTTTAGTACAAATTACTGCAGTAATGCGGCCTGGTGGTGGTGATCAGCCTGTAGCACTACTGACGTGTTAGGAGTTTTGGTCTGGAAAATGAAATCACCGCCTCTATAAAGCTGGTCAGGAGACAGCAATGAAGTGTTCTAAAAAATCTCCTTATAGTCAGTTATGTTGCCTTTAGTTTTTATAAAACACAGATCATATGACATGGCACCCCAAAACATCATTGACCGAGGAGACTTTATTCTGTGCCTCTCCTCTCTTCCTCCAGATTTCAGAAACTTGACTTTTGAAAGAAAATGCAAAATTTACATTTATCTGAAAAAAAGGACTTCGGACCAGTGATGTACGGTCCAGTCCTTTCTTTCCTTATCCCAGGTAAGATGCTTCTAATTCTGGACTAGCTTGATACTAGGAATTTTTTATTTTTATGAGATGTAAGCTGTAATCATCTAAATTAATTTTAAAAAATGGCTTGAAATGTTTAATTTCACAAGTAATGAATCTAAAATGAGTTATACTTTTTAAATTAAAAAAAAACTTTTCCACCTTTTTTTTTTTGAGATGCACTGTATATACACTCAGTAAAATAAAGATTTGTACTATTTTTTGTCATATTAGATATTTTGCATAAAACATTTGTACATTGTTTTTCCTTAAAAAAATGAAAAAAGAAGTTGGTCTTATACATTGTGGTCTGGATTACAATATATTAGTTAAACACACTTTACTACAAGCTAAAACATTTAAAGAAAAAACATTTATGAATAATTGATGTGTCATGTTTTTATAATTGTATAACGAGATGTAGCGTGTAACCTTTGAGCGGTTGGAACAGATGGCCACTCCGACATCCGGGATCCACACGGTGCTCTGAATCGCTCCTGAGCCCGCAACCACCGTCTGTAGCACAGAGCCATCCTACACACACACAAACTCATAGCACTACAGAACTCAGATAATATATAGGTGTGTGTGTGTGTTTGTGTGTGTGCTCATGTTTCACTGACTCTAAGAGACCAGATGTTCAGGAGACCACCAACACCACCAGAGACTAGAGCGAGACCATCAGGACTGAACGCTATCGTCCTAACCGGAGTCATGTGACCCCGTAGCTGAAAGACACACACTGCCGCCTCACGCCACTGGGGGGTGAACTGGAGATCACACACAGACAGACAACTCTATTAAACATCAACAGAAAGATTCATTTTATTTATTTATTAATTTTATTATTCTTTTACAAAAACATCTCTAGCTGATCTAGTGATTATGTAAACAAAACGCCTTGTGTGAGAGAGATACACGGTAACCATGACAACACTATTACTAAAGGTGTTTACAGGTCCACGAGATTCTAAGGACCTGAGACTCGGGTCTGTGTCGATCCCTGAGTCGACTGAAATAGACCTGAGAATGTGCTTTATTGGCTGCACTACGATCACCATAAGAAAAAAAAATAGTCTTCTCGCACTGTTGGCTGGGATTCGAACTTAGCCCTTCAGCATGGCAGGTAAAAAACCTACTACCAGCGCACAGCTCTTCAGTCATCACCAGAACCAAAGTAGAAAGTAAAGAGAATCTGAACTGCATGTATGATGTGACTGTATTTAACTGCACTTAAAGAGCGGGTTCAAGTGGTGTAAGTCCCCTCATATTTGATCTACAAACAAGACCGCCCTTCATGTTTGTTTTTCTTGCGTGTTCAGTGCTGGACACACAAAAGGTTTGGGGAAAGAAAGAAAAAAAAAAGAAAAAAAATGCCCAAACAGTTTTTGGTGTGACCTTACCCTGGCTTTTGTTTTACATTCCGTTTCCCACCATGCATTCGTGCTGGCTGAGCTGGACTGAGAGAACACTGTGGGGTCCTGAGGCACCGTCCACACAGACACCAAACCATTCTGACAACACCTGAAAAACACACAGAGTGTGTGTGACTGTGTGTGATGGACAGAGTGTACGAGAGATATTTTAACTGTGTGTGTGTGTGTGTGTGTGTGTGTGTGTGTGTGTATACACACGTGGCCAGCATGTTCAGTGCTTTAGGTCCCTGTCCAGAGAGACCGCACCAGGCAACATCGTTCACTACACTTGGGTGATTGATGCTCTGGAGACACACCCAGCTCCGTCCAAGCCCCGCCCCAGACTCCGCCCACAGGCACACCATCTCTTCTTTGGCACAGCTTAATAAAATTTGCCCTCCGGGAGCCCAGCGCAGGGAACTGATGCTTTCCTAAACAAACACAAGATGGAATTCAGGACCAAATTGTCGGATTTGTTCTTAAGTACTACAGACTTTGTACATTTTATACAATTTACTTACACACTGTGAATATTGTACATAATTGTAAATATTGCTATTTGATGCACTGCAGTGTCTATTTTTTGTACAATTCATGCAAGCAATGTCTGTACAATATCCGTTCATATCTGAGGGAATTCGTCACTTAAATGTTTCTAAGTCGGGCACTACCTTTATTGCACTTTTTCTTAGTAAAAAAATCTTTGAACAAAAATGTGGGTCACACCAGTGGAGGGATTGGGCTGCAAAGTCATCACTCTTCACCACCGGGAATTGCACGCTATTACTTTGTTAAGGAACGGGACTGAGGGATAGAACGGTAGGGTTGCATCAAGAAGAGAAAACAAAAAAACTGCCAAATAGTTATCTGTGGCGACCCCATGACAGAGCATAAAAATACAAAGATTATTTAACATTTAATTGCTAAATGTTGTTGCATTTACATCAGTGGTAGCTGATTCTTTACAATGACTGCAACTTCTAAATAAACAGTCTCTCAGCAGCTCGTTTTGGAGTTGCTGAACCACTTTCTTATGTCAAGTATGTCATAAATATTTAATAAAAATAATCTTTGTTTTTCTGTGAGGGCAAAATTTCTGGATGGGTGGGCCTGTCCCTCAGGTTGGGGTTGCGATAGGTACCGCACTGGAATCAATATTTGGGCACTGTACTAACTAGGGAGGAACCATTTTTTAATTTTGTGGTACAACACTGCACCCCTACTTTACAATTTCTCCAAGAATTATATACAAGTCTTTTATTTCCATACAGGCAGGTTAAAATGTTCCAAAGTGTCTCAAATTGATGTGATTAAAACTGTTAAATTAGCTCACTGCATTTTAATACCACTATTAACATTATTTAATGTTTTATTTAGATACAAAATGGACATAGCAGTCTTTAAACAAAACAGAATAATATTTTGCTATTATGTTCCGCGCGGTGTACCTGCAGTGTGTTCCTAACCTTATGAGCATCGATGACGACGACAGATCCGTTCTCCAGCGCTTCCTTACAGCCGATCAGAAGCTTTCCATCAGCGTATCCGACAGCAAACGGCCGATCCTCGCTGTACCACGCGATGTTCATCACAGCCGCTGAAACACACACAAAAAAATAAAAAACACGTAAATAAAAACAGAGAATAAACAGCAAATACTTCTTTACTGTGTGTGTGTGTGTGTATGCGCAGTACCATCTTTCCTGTAGCAGTGCAGTAGTTCGGTTCTCTGCATGTTTGAGGAACCTAGAACTTCAATCAGGCCCAGGGTTCCATCTATACGACCAACCAACAGGAGATCTCGAGGTTCTCCAGCCCAGAGGCACCCCGCCTCGTTCTCCGGCCACGTCAAAGACGACACCCAGTGAGGCTGCAGGTCCAACAAACCCTTACCCCCTTTACACAAACACACAACTAATTCACTATCTGTGTATATTCAAGATAAAGATAAATAACTCCAGTTTTTAACATTCAGATGTAAAGCTGTTTCATCCTTTATCTTGCACAAGCTTAAGTAATAATTTAAATGTATTCTGTATTTCTATAGATATATACAGAATAACTGAATTAAACGAATCAGTAAATCATTAACTGTGTGAAACATTAAAGAGAGATTTAACAAGTATAATCCCTTTATGTTAAAAAGTTTACTAAACGAAACCCTCACCATTGACCTGCCAGATGTTGACCACTTTCTCCATGGCTGCTGCTAGAAACCTCCCGTGGACACTCCAGGCAACAGGTGCCAGACACGGTTCACCTGGAGAACCCAGTCCGCTTGAACACTCCTCAGGGGAACCATCTCTGATAACGCACAACCATAGAGTAATTATTACACTCTTACACCAAACACCTCCATAAAGACCAACATGCTCAAGCTCAAGGAAAAGTGTGAAGAACTCACGTTTTGTTGAAGACACACGTCTGCTGCAGAGTGTACTGGTTCTTGTTCACATTCCAGACTCGAACAGTTCCATCATTCCCACTGGTCGCCAAAAGACCTTTCTTATTACACCACCCGCAGGAGATCACCTGGAGAGAGCAAAAACTGTGATGAAAGATGAATGTAAAGTGTAGAGACTAAAAGATTCCAAATTCCATGAAGGTGTTTACATATATACATGCATTTTCTGGCCTTAATGTAATGACATATACAAGTTTAGGTAACTTTTATTATTGTTTAAAACCACAATAATGCATCCAAATCACTATTTAAAAAGTAACCCCAGATCATAACACTGCCTTGTACAGTGGACACTATGCAGGATGGGAGCATCGCTTCATGCGCTTCCCCCCTTCTTACCCTGACACACCCATCGCTCTGGAATAGGCTCAATCTGGACTCAACCATGTGCTTTTTCCATCGCTTCAAAGTCCAATCTTTATGCTACCTAGTAAACTGAAGCCTTTTTTCTGACAGGTCTCCCTAACAAGTGTTTTTCGTATGGACACGCAGATGTTTGGTCCCAATCCTGTGACTTCTCACCACATTGTGTGTATGGAAATGCTCTTACTTTCACAATTAAACATAGATCTGATTTTTATTGTCCATGTTTTTTTTTTTTTTACCATGCAACTTTAATAAGAACTTAAGCAATCTCTAATTTCTAATCAAAATCTTTGAAGTATTTGCAAAAACAGGCAATGTGGTTCTAATGATGGGTTTGGGACGTACTCTGCCCTGGTGAGCCTCTAGCTTGATAGTTGAACACTTGCGCAAGTCGCCCCCCATGTCAGCGAAGGTCTGTGGTCGGCTCTGGTTGTCGCGGTCGTGGGCGGCGAGCGTCCGCACCAGCTGCTGCGCGGCCCACTGACGGTGCTGGGAGGAGAGGCGGGACGAGAGGCAGCACGCCGCCAGCGCATTGGCCAGCTCCAACGGGCCTACAGAAGGGGAGGGGCAGGAAAGGTGGGCATAGAGAGAGGAAATTAACCCTGCAAGGACACACCAGGGATTAAGGACGGAATTGAGGGAGACACACAAACACACATTGAGAGGAGCGATGAGTGAAGATGACAAAACCGTGTCTGCTGCTATGTAAGCCAGAACATCTGCTGTAGCAGACAAACAATGTGAAAATAAATAAATATAATGTATAAAACATATAAAGTTCCACTGATCCAGTAGCAATGGCACCAAGTGAAAATAATTGGGAGGAGCTAACAGCATTACTGCTTACTGATTGGTCACACATACAGCAACACCAAGATCCAAATAAACACCAAAACACCAAAAAAAAAATCAAAATGCATAAAACCGGACAAACATAAAAGCATTGTTTAATTATGGCTGTAATGACAATGAGGTTTAACGTGCTATGATTTTAAAAATCAGTTATTTTTGTCTCTTACTGAATATAAACAAAAGAACAAGCCATTTCTCTAAAAGAATTTTTTTTTTTAAATGTGCCGAGGAAAATCTGACAATTGGCGCCTCTAACCTCTCTTCTCCGGTTCCGCCTTGTCATAACCGGGTCGTAGTCTTGCTCCCTTATCGGCCAACAGTGCCACTAGGGCCTGAGTCACGACAAAATTTGGCGATGTGACAAGTTTGTTTTCCTCAGCCACGCCCCTTAGGAAACTGGGCAGGAACTTCCTCTGGATCGGATCATCCACTGTGGTCAGGTTCATGCCTGTAGCTGCTGAAATCAGGTTCTGTGTGGATAAAAAAAAAGAGAGAAACACTAGCATGATTAGAGGACCTGAGATTCAGTGCGAGTACAGTTACCAATAAAAGGGGACTCACTTGGGTGCACAGCTGGACGAGCAGCTTGGCGGCGTTGGGGCTGTTGGAGGCGAGGCAGCCCACGGCAGTGCTAAGGTAGGCCAGACAGGAGATGGGTTTGGTGGGTTTATTGGTTCCACGCGGCCGCTCTAAAGCACCAGGGCCTGTGGCGAGGCCGGTGGAGAGACCAGCGCGACCGGCCGCCGCCAGACACATCAAACGTACCAGGGTCCTAATGTCCGTCAGACCCAGAGCCTCTAGTCCAGCAGCAAGACTGCAGCTAGAACCACTGAGATTCACAGAAACATACCAAACACATAACTGGATAAATGCTGTAAATGTATACAGGTGAAAGTCGGACACACACACACACACACACACACACACACACACACACACGGACTGACTCACCTGACCGAGAGCAGAGACAGTGCCCTCATCACCATGGTTCTGGCCACCAGGACTTGAGCAGCTGCTGTGACTCTCCTCAAAGCCACCATACGATCAGCGGAACACTGAAGCCCCGCCGCCTGCTCACCCAAACACATGCGACCTGACGAGCTCTTATCAACCGAACTCTGGCAGCCTGCGGGTGATGTACAGACAAACTTTAAACTCTTTATAATAAACATCAATTTTAGGCTACAGTTTCTCCCCATAGTACTTAAGAAGGGTTAAAATATAAGAAAAGAGACATAAAATTTAATAATAATTTAAAATCCATTAGGGCTGAAACGATTCCTTGAGTAACTCGAGTAATTCGATTACAAAAAATAATCGAGGTAAAATTTTCTGCCTCGAAGCTTCTTTTAATTAATTTTAAAAGCTTGCGTTATGTTTTTGCGCAATTATTTGTTGACAGCGCGCTTTTGACAAATGGATGCAAGCCGCCGGTAAACACCAAAAACACCCAGAAAGCGGAAGGAGACGCAAACAGTTAGCTGTGTATTGATTTGATGGAGCGTTCTGTTGCGGCTGCAAAATGGAAGGGAGCGATAAAAATATCAGCGAGACAAGAGAAGAAGAAACCAGTAAAAGAAAACGACAGAAATTGTCAATAAAGGCTTGTATATGTTATGCCTCAGCTGTAGATTTTGAAACTTTTAGTTCTGAAAGTTTAGTTGCACAACTTAGTGTTTTTGTATAATTATTTATTTTAATGTGTCTTAGTTTTTTGAAATACCCTTTTTTTTTTTTTTTAGTTTTTGCATCTGAGAAAAGTCTTTAAAATAAGAATGTATGGCTCTGTAATGCACTAAATTCATCTCAGTCAACTTTAATACCCCTAATCTCACCTACGCGGTTTCGCGCGGTGGCAGGAAGTACAATTCTTCATGATTCACCGCGAGTTTTAGCGCTGCGATTACGTTTTCATCTTTCCGCGCGAAAAATGAAACATGTTTAAGCTGCCTTAAAACATGTTTAAACGTGTTTAATTTTTTTGCCGGTTCTCATGGAAGCTTGCGGACCTTGCAGAACATCGGCGGGCAATCGCGGCGGCTCACAGTGCCTAACACCGCATCTCTGGTATAAGCTGTTCCTTGTATTGTGAATAATGACGATGTTTATTTTTGATAAAAAGCTGTATGCACGTAAAAAACAAAAGTTGATTTTTCTAAAAAAGAAAACCAATTATTCTTTGTTTTTTTCTTATATATTTTACATTGTTGTTTAATTAAGCAAAAGTACATTTTATCCCGATTATTTGATTAATCGATTAAATTTTTGCTAGAATACTCGATTACTAGAGGATTTTTCATTCTTCATGCAGATTTTTTCTTTGATTAATCACTTAATATTTTAAATCACTTAAACATATCATTTTAATTAATTGATAATTTCTATTAAGTTACTAAAGTCATTTATATTTCAAAAATAAACAGAAACTAAAGCAGGCTAAAACAACCAGACACAACCACTTAAATCCCTCAAATATTCAGGGAAGAAAAAAAGAAACTTATTTGGATTATTTTTATTTCTCATCACTGCTCGACACCGCAATGATGCAGAGAGTCGTGCTGGGTTTGGAAAACTTCTAATTGTAATGTGTGAGCATGAGAGTGTGTTGTAGTCTTGCCTATCTGCAGGAGGGTCTCCTCCATGCTATTTGTGGCTGTAACCATGGCGACGGAGGCTCCGAGGGGGTCCGTGTCAGGAAAGTGAACAGCCTCGGGGACGGGTTTGCGTTCCGTGAGTCCGAGCGGCGCTGAAAGCAGCTCGAACTCCTCCTCGCCTGTCAGCTTCTCAGCCTCGTCGACATCCAGCATGTCCCAGTCCTCTGTACAAAACACACACAAAGTTTAGCAGTTAGTCTTTAGGAAGTGATGGTGTTTATTATCAAAAACACGCAAATAATATTGAATACCTTCATAAACACTGTCCTGTTTTCCCAGCAGATCAGGAGCCTGGCCCTTATATCTGAAAAGAAATCAAACAACACACATTGTCTTTTTTGACTGTGCGAACACGGTGTATATTTACCCGATTTGCATCACTGGCCGCTGCAGGTTCACAAGATTTCGTCTAACTTGATAAAAAAAAAATTTAAGTCTTTTTATGGAAAAAAGGACAGCAAATTAAACAAATAATAGATCGAAATGCAGTGAAATGCAGTGAGAAATTCCACTGAAGATGGAACCAGGATTGTCATCATGTTCAACCAAACAGTGACCTTCACTCGTTTCTAGCCCCGCCCACACGTCCCTGTAAGACTAACCTCTCCTGCACCACTCCTTTGTGCTTGCTCTTCATCCCCAGGTACTTTTCCCTGCAGCTGCCACACAGAAGATAATATGGGTTCCCGCTTCCACACTCGCCTCCGAACCAGCCATCCACGTAGGACCCGTTGCTACGGTAACCCTGGCGGTTGGCGCTCCGCCCACAGCCCGGGTGACTCTTCTTCATGTGCTGGTTGAAGCTGGATACGTTCACGTCGCAGAGCTCGCAGACCACCACCTCCTCACGTTCCTCTGACTCACACACGTGCTACACAGAAACGGACATGAAAACCATAAGACGTCTCGAATCACAAGGACTGCTCGTGCTGTTCGCAGGGTGTGGTTCGAGGCTGTAGCATACAGCAGTATTAATGTGTTAGTAAGAACAGGAAGAGCTTTTCCTTTAATAAAATACACAAAGTGCAAAACAAACAAAGATTGCTGCATGAAAGAGTAAGGGGAAGTGACAGTGCTTAGAAACAGAGAAGTGTGTGTGTGTGTGTGTGTGTGACAGTAAAATACTTTGACAGAGTTTCTGTCACCACGCTGAAGTTGATTATTTTCTTATACAGCATGACCCTGACTGTTTTATTCCTCTTACTCCTCTAAAATCTTCCAATTTCCATAATGGAATTAAAGTGGAATTCCAATTCACATTGCACGTTATATTTATTTATAGTTATATATCCAATTTTTTCACAAAGCCATGCCTGGCCTGGCTGATGCTGACAGCTGTTCGTTCTCTGAGGACTTGTGACTGCAGTCACTCGATAGTTCAGGACTGGAGTTTCTTACAGTCTACCTGAGCCTCGAGGAACAAACTGGACTCCATATTAACAGTATGAGTGCAGATCAATCCCTGCTATCAGTTATCACCCAGATGAGGATGGGTTCCCTGTTGAGTCTGGTTCCTCTCAAGGTTTCTTCCTATTACCATCTCAGGGAGTTTTTCCTTGCCACTGTCGCCCTCGGCTTGTTCATCAGAGACAGTCTTATTTTGATTTAAACACATTCACATTTCATACAAACTTTAATAATTCTTCTGATTGTGTAAAGCTGCTTTGCGACAATGTCAATTGTTAAAAGCGCTATACAAATAAAATTAAATTGAATTATATTAAACAATGTGGAATTCCAAATGAGTTCCTGTTTTCACTTACATTACACTCGCTCCCTCACCTGCTACTCTTTATTCCCTCTCTCTTTCTCAAAGCAAAAAAGCTTATTCTTTCACATTACCAAAAACTCCACTGACAACAGAGACTCTTTTCATTAATGTTACATACACAACTCTTTACAGAAAGTTAATTACAGTGGAACCTCGGATTGTGAGTAACGCAGTTTACGAGTGTTCCGCAAGACGAGCAAGGACTTGGAAAACAAACAAGTCTTGGTTTACAAGTAACGAGTATCATGTATCACGCATGCGCTTCTTGTTTTGATGCCGAGCGTCACGTGATCACAACTGAGCCAACGGTTTT
>JAOVVA010000004.1:689132-699747 GCA_028565275.1 Leiocassis micropogon | reverse complement strand
ACACACACACACACACACACACACATACACACACACACACACATACACACACACACACACATACACACACACACACATACACACACACACACACATACACACACACCAGATTTTAAACATTTTCTACATTCTCTTACTTACTGAAAGTATGTATATAATTGTAAATATGGTATCTGGTGCACTGCAGTGTACATTACACTCAAGCTACTTCCGAGATTGAACTGGAGGTAGATCCGCAGTCTGTGCATATCTGTGGAAATTCGTACCTCTGATGTTCGTAAGTCGGGGACTACCTGTATAACATGTTTATAGCTGCTACAAGAAAGCAATAAGAACAGGAACTAAGGTGCTTCCATAACTCTAAACTGATGCACACGTCATGAGTCCACCTCACCTCTCCGTTCTTGCCGAAGGACACGGTACGAGCCTCCATGTCCAGAACGCAGGTGATGTAGTCGCCCTGTGTGTAGCTGGACAGCGCGAGCGTCTGCTCCCCGTTGTGATAAAGGTTTCCGCTGTAAGCGCGGTACAGCCACATGTCAGCGGTGGTGCGATGGTTGAAGTCGTGGACAGGCCAGCGTGACACGCCTACGCACGTTCCCTCGTTCCCACGGTTCTCCTTCACTATGTAGAACTGGCAGAGAAGCGTCACGCCGCGTATTATAGGGTAAAAGTGGCACCTATGTATTAACAGGTAGGTGTGCGTGTGCACGTGTGTGTGTCTTACCCTCCACTGGTAACAGCCTGATGAGATGCCTGTAGCAGCCAGGCCATAGCCTTTCCCGCCGCTACCGTGGGTCAGACCCTGTCCGTTTTCCACCATGCAGCACTGCGTCTTCTCAGGGTCGAAGATCACTTCCTGAACAGGCATACTCTCTTCCTCCTCCTCTGCCTCACCCTGACACACACACACACACACACACACACGATTCAGAGTCAACCTCACAGCGGCGCAGCCTATTTTACACACTGAAAATAATTTTGATAAAATATCAAAATACTGCCCTTTTTTTGTAATCGAGCATATTTAATTTTTAAAGCTGTATTTGGCTTATCTTTATGTAATTTATATGTAATTAAAATAAGAATTATAAATTTTTTGGGGTGGACTGTAAATGTAC
This sequence comes from Leiocassis micropogon, assembly GCA_028565275.1. NCBI lineage: Eukaryota > Metazoa > Chordata > Actinopteri > Siluriformes > Bagridae > Leiocassis > Leiocassis micropogon. The sequence continues at coordinate 698,626 of JAOVVA010000004.1, read as the reverse complement.
AAAATAAATACAATGCAAACATAGATACTTTTTCTTAAAGAAAAATTATAAGCATTGCCTAAAAACTGCAATGAAATTTATGAAAAGTTTTTATTTATTTATTTTTTATACAAAATCAGCTGATATCCCAATAACCTTCCAAACCGCGGTCCTGTGGGAACTCTACTTTGATTAAAAAGTCTTCTGTGCCACTTTAAGTCTTTGCAGAATCTGTTCCGGTTTGTTTCCACCTTTATCATTCATGTTTCTGACTCAAATATTATTATGAACCCGGATCATGTGACTAGTCATGTACGGCTTTCAGAAAACGTTTGGAAATATTTATGAACAAGTTGAGATTTTATTTTAACTTATGTTGGGACGAATTTAATATAGATTGTTTTAACAATAAACACTAATGGGTATTAACGTGATTAATTCAGTTATAGTGACTCTTTGAGGTCAAATAAAAACTGAATACATCTTTACATAATCGAAAGCAACCAATTAATTGAAATGAGGACATTTTGTTTTAAGTTAATATTATTTATTTTGTTGTTTAATTTCACACATTTGTGTTGTTCACCTGGAGTTTGCCCTCTTGCTCTCTCTCCTTTAGGTGGACGGTGTGTTTGGCCTGAGCGACGGGAGCCTCCCACATACAGTCGGACAGCAGAGAGAACAACCTTTCAACCACCTGACATTAGGGGAAAAGACAAAGATGTTGAATAAGAATGAATAAAAGTAATTAATAATTAAGGACTCAAGCACACACGCACACACACACACAATATAAAACCCTGATGGTTTGGTTACACTTCATATGGAGTAGGCAGAGTATGACATCACAGTGTTGAAGAAGTAAGTAAACTCCACTAACAGGTTATCTTATAATGCGTCAAATGTTGTTGTTTTTTTCATCTAAATATCATCTCATCTTCCCACCCAGGATGTGCTCCTGCATAAACCCCGAATCCACCGTGACCCTGACCACTGACCAGGACGAACTCATTACGAAAGACGATCTTAATGTAATCTGAAATAATCTGCGCTCAACATACTCTGCATTTTGAGTAGGACTTAAAGTATTGGCAACCCTGCACCCCCTCATGTTCCTGAGACCCATAAAGTCTACGCAAGGTCATAATGTAGCATACCTCACTAACGGCTAGATCTGTCCTAACACAAGATTATATTTTTCTCATTTCAGAGAATATACTGATAATATATACTGAATATATCCTGATAATATATTTATATATAAATATATTAATATCATACACTACATATTATTATATATACTGATAACATGTATATGGTACACCCCTAGGTCTCATTTGGGTTGCTATTCTTTTTGTTTCTAATGTGTCTAATGATCAGTTTAGGAAAATAAATAAAATAAATAAACCTTATTATATATATTTTTTTCAGAGCTATTTGTACATATTTGAGTAACAAGAATTTGGTTAATCGCCTCCGAGTGGCGCAGTGGTAAAGCGCTCGCCCCATCATCCGGAGATCTCTGGTTCGATCCCCGGGTGATGCTGTTTTCCCTCTCACAGCCGGAGGCCTAGAGACAGCTGATTGGCCGAGCTCTCTCAGGGGGGAGGGATGAGAGGTACTAGTGCTCGCACATTAATGACGGCTCGTAGAGCCGATCAGGGGCGTCTGTGAGCTCGCGCAGGCGGAGGGAGCGGATAACGCTGTTCCTCCAAGTGCGTTACGCTGCCCCCAACGGTGCGTGAGCGAGCAGTTCGAAAAAAATGGTCGGTGACGCCACGTAGATCGGAGGAAACACGTGGGTCGGTCTGCGGCCCTCCCGACTGAGTGGCGGTGGAAGCTTAATGTGGGAGCCTCTAGCGACGGGGTGGAATTGGATACTATTAAATTAGGGGAGAAAATCGGAAAAATTCGGAAAAAGGGGGATAAATTTAAAAAAGAATTTGGTTAATCAGCTACTGTCATATCAGTTGTGTGTTTAGGATGTGACCTGGGTCATTTGATGATCCTCAACGCTACTTTCACAGGCAGGAAGTACAGCCTCTAAGACATGCAGCGCCAGCAGGCGTGTCCTCAAATTCCCCACGAGAGGAACACCTGAAATACAAAACACACGCGTGTGCATGGCAAGAATATCGCAGTATTTTATTAAAAGTAAAAAATAAAAAAAATTTGGTCAACTATTAACTATTTTTGAACTAAATGTGTTTATAAACTACATTTTTATAAACATTTGAACTAATTTGAACTAATAAAATGTGTTCAATGTTTATAAACAAACTGAAAGTATTACTTTTAGATTTAATTTTACACTTTTTATTTTTTTTATTTCTTATTAGAATATTCCTACATATAGACTCTTAAATCATAATTTATGTTGGGGTTTTTTTTGTTTTTTTTTTACATACAACGTATGTTTTTATTTACATGTTAAAAAACTACGTCTTTGTACCTGAACAGCATTTTTGCGCTGCGATGTTAAGCAGCACTTCAGTCCATTTAGGAGACGCCATCTTGGACTGGATGGCTTTGGAAGAGACAACCCGTCTTAGAAACACCAGAAAGTCTCCGAGGTGTAGCTCTGCCGTGTGTTGCTTGCGCAGTAACGCTAAAAACAAATACACAAATGCTTTGATTTCCCTGAATGTGCAACTGATAATTATAATTCCGATTTGTAGATGTGAAGCTGTTTGATGTGCATCACCGATTTACCCCTGAAGTCTTTTTTCGTGTTGTCTGCGGAGTCGTCCGTCTTCTCCTCGGACTCTGGACTTGTGCTGAGGATGCTTCCTGCGGCCTGAGACAGCAACGTCTTCAGCTGACTACAGAGCAGGTCCAACAGGGCCTGAACCACTTTAGGGCTCAATCGATCAGCGTACGTCCTGTCACGGAACAACAGCAGGGGTTAGATCAATGACTGAATCAGTCAGTGTGTGATGAAATCATATATACGTCCTGAATTTATTTTTTTCAGGTTTGACCCTATAACTACCAGGATACTCTGTGCTTCTAAGTTTTAAATTAAATTTAGTAAATTAAATTATTTAAATTAAATTAAATTTAGAGATCAGAAATCAGATTTGTAAATAAATAAAAACTAAATAAGTTCTTTAATTTTTAGATTAAAGAAGACTTTCTCCCATGTCCACCCACAAACTTTATTAGAGTGCAACTAGCATTAGCAATAACGGTTATGACATTACCTCCAAGCACACTCACATTCACCTGCTTGAAAGAAAAGTTGCGGTTAAATGCACACCTCCTTAAAATAATTCTTAAAAATATGAAAAGTTCATATGACTGACAAGAAACCAATTCAAATCCAAACAAATCACCTGAAGGCAGGTTCCTAAAACAATCTTTAGCTACTTAAAAGTCTTTGTCTCAGAATTTGTATGTTAACTATTAGACAACTAACTACTAGTTTTTCAATCACCTGTAAAAACTTTTCCACTACAATTTTAAAAAGTAAAAGGCAGCTTTATTTGTGACATGCACATAAGGGCACAGTAAAATTCTCTTCTTTGCATATTCCAGCTTGTTAAGAGCACATGGTCACACAAACTTAAATAATTCTTTTGATTGTGTAAAGCTGCTTTGCGGCAATGACAATTGCTAAAAGCGCTATACAAATAAAATTGAATTGAATTGAATTGAACATGGTTAAGACATGGCGCCCCCTGGAGCACAGAGGGTTAAAGGCCTTGTCAGGGACAGCTTGTGGCAGTGGAGTGGAAACTTGAACCCCTGACCTTCTGTTCTGAGCCCTAAACTATTCAGTTACTCCTGCCCCTTTAAATTTGAATAGCAGGATTGCTACAGAAGCAACTTTTGTCTAATAAACATAAATTACAGACTACTGCTTAAACTTTATATGGGAAAAAAAAACCATATCAATCTGACAGCTTTAGGGCACAGACTAGGTTTATTTAAATTGTACTGATTTTATTTAGATTTTTATTTACATTCTGCCAAGCCAGTTTAGATTAATAAGGTATGTGCATTTTTTTTAAGTTTTTTTCTTCTCCATCCTGATACTAAGAACTTCTGTAGTTCAGCAAGAAACATGGACAGAGCTGTGTCTGAAATCTCACACCTTTGCACTGTGTGCTAATAAGCTCTAACCCCAACTTCTTTCCTATACCAGTTCACATGTTATTTTTAAACTCAACTCTCATGTCCTTTAAACCTACTGAAGACTCTTGATTTGCCTAACCGTCTTCCGGATCTTCCAGATTAATAAATTTCGCTGGTCTGTGAAAGTTAATTCACAGCATCTCTATCAAGTTAGCTTGTTGAATTTAGCCGTACTGTGAGGCTAACGTGGCTAACAGTATCTTGTATTGCACGGTGAAGCAGGATAACTCTTTGAACTAGTAATATTAAGGAACAGTCAGAATGTCCCAGAGAATTAGTGTGTGCTGGGTTAATAGCTCTTTTGCATTTAAAGATCGTTAATTGTATTTCAGCTGGAAAAATTAACCTGATATTTTTCGAGATCCCAAAGACCTATGAAATTCCAACAAAAATTCTGTCCCTTAGCCTCCAGTAACGAAACTGGACTCTGTATTAAGTTAAACACATCTCTTGTTATACTGAACTTCCAGCCTCCTAACACACAGTATGACTACAGATCAATCCCTGCTGTCTGTTATCACCCACATGAGGATGGGTTCCCTGTTGAGTCTGGTTCTGCTCAAGGTTTCTTCCTATTGCCATCTCAGGTAAAGCTGCTTTGCGACAGTGACCATTGTTAAATGTGCTATATAAAAATAAAAAAAACTGAATTGAGCTCATAAGTTTATAATAAAACATGGACTTGCTGCCTAGTGAGTGGCGCTTTCAAATCTTCTGGATGTACATAAGATAGGTGTGTAAGAACCATGCGGATCGTGCTGCTTTTGCGTGAACGCTCAAAATTGTGCGTCAGGTATGATCCAGATTCTGCTACCCTAATCACCACCCCGGTGTGGAATCTTTTGGTATTGTAATTTGTCAAAAATTACTGACAAGTCAAGTAATGAATACATCTTTGTTTTTCAGTTATTTTCCATACTCATACATACTGTGTGGCACTGATACAAGAGTTGATGTTACAAAAGCCCTACGTTACAAACGTGGAATTAAAAAAAATAATAAATCTTGGGGTTGAGGAAAATATATAACATAATAATTTGGGGTTATTTGGTAACTTCTGCTTTTAAACATTGTGGTGTTGGTGAATATCAATTCATGTGGTGCTTTTTTATTTTGTTGCTTTTTTTGTTTTTACCCGGTGCTGATGGCGAGGATCTGCAGTAGTCGGGTGCTGGCCACTTTGAGGGCTGTGCTGAGCTGTGAGCCGGCAGGTTTGTGCAGGAGGTGGAGAGTGTGTCCCAGCAGGGTTTCCTTACCACACAGCTGAGAGAGCACATCTAGCAGACCGCTGGAGATGGCCAAAGAAACGTCCACGGGCTGGTAGCGCACGCTGAGGGCGAACACGGTGACTAACAGCAGCCGCTGCTGGGCCTCTGTGTGCACAAGAACACGTACGACCACTCAGTACACACCATGTTGTGTGCGTGTGCGGGTGTGTGTGGATGAGATGCCACACGCGTCTGTACATTACCTATATGGTGAATGTTAGACTGAAGAGCTTTCTCCAGTGTGATGGAAAGCTGCTGGTAGATTTTGTGCACCGCTGTCTGAATGTCCATCTGTAATCTCTTTTTAGCAGCTCGAATACCGTCCTTTAAAAACAACCAAAAATAATCTGGTGGAAAGCCTTCCAAGACGAGTGTAGCTTATGAGAACAGAAAAAGATCTGGAACAGGACCTTCACATATAGATATAGATGATGCACATTTTTTACCAAAACTCTGGCTATCAAAAATGGAAGCTTTATAAAGTATTGTAATATACACATTTACAGTATATACAGTTTTGTTCATGTACATTCCAATATCTCCTCAAATTAGCACATCTGGATTAAACTAAAGAACCAAAAGATAATCTTCTAACTGCTTGTTAATTAAGAGTGAACACACACCTGGTAATGGTGCAGCTGGACGCTCTCACCCTTCAGACCTCCATTACAAGCGCCGAGGCCAAAGCATCCGGCCAAGAACTGCAGTCTGACAGACGTCAATAAGGAGCCGGAATGAAAGGCGGCAGGACCACGCCCGGCCACACCCTTTGCTCCAGCCTGGCTGCTTTTCTCCTCCATCCCAGCGATTAAAACCACAATCTGATGCAGGGCATCTAATCGCAGCTACCCAAACATACACAAAAATGTTTATTATTTTTCCAGACGTGAGCATGTCTGCAAGTGCTTTATTCCTCTTATACTACAGCAGTTTGTTAACTACACATATAAAGCTACACCTCTCACACTGGAGACTCCTTTTATTGATGTTAAATAAATCTCACACCAGAAAACTTCGACGACATGTTTTTAGTATGTTTATTATAATCAACTAAGCAGATTTGAGGAATTGACAGAACTATGCTTCCTGAATTCATAATGATTTCATCTTTAGATTAATTTAGTTGCAGCTGCCTTAGAAAAAGTTTCAAATGGAAGTCCCAAACCTCCGCTCTGCCCTGCTGCTGCTCCATGGCTATAACCATAGCCTGAGGACTAGTCGACATGCTCTCCTCTGGTTCCTTGAACCCGGGCGTGGTCCCCACATCGCCACTGATGAAGCTGACGATGTTGTCCATGAGTGCGTGGATGTGCAGCGTGCAGCTCAGGTCCAAGTCAGATTCCTCGTAAGACTGAGGGGAGCTGTACAAGCGCTGGTGACCCGATCGCCAACCGAACCAGTCGGCAGAGTCCGGAGTGCTGTGTGCAAAATCTGACGGGACGAAAGTGGAACATGTGATTAGAAGAGATATTTATTCCATGAGAGTGAGGGTCATGACAGGCATGAGTAAATCAGATACCAAACATAAGTGCCTGATGAAACGCAAGTGTCTCTAAACAAGTGTATTATCATGGCTTTGGATGAACAGAGTGTGAGGTCAGAGTTTTCATTCTGCAATCCAGTTCAAGACAACAGTGTCTGATATATAGTGTGATGTGAATGTTATTTGAACATGAACATATTCACATTACCTCCAGCTCACTCATTAGGGGGGAAACTGGTAAAGCTACACAGGTAGTCCCCGTCTTACAAACAAGTCCCGTTCCGGGAGAACATTTGTAAGTTGGATTTGTTCTCAAGTCTGACAAAGTGAGTCTCATACACCTTTGACATGAATATACAATGTAAAGCATACCAATCCACTTGACTAAATCTGTTCCCTTTCTCCACACTGCCATCATGTGTCCAAATACCTGTGAACCTGTGTATTGAAGAGTTTTGTTGAGGATTTTTCAAAGTTAGGATTATTCACCATCGGGGCAGCCATTTTCTATCAGGACGGATTCATAGAAACCAGACTTTAGACATTTTATACATTTACTTACACACTGAAAATGATGTTTACAATTTTAAATATTGGTATCTGGTGCACTGCAGTGTCTAAATGTTTGTTGTAAAAATGTAGGGCACTGGTGGCTCAGTGGTAGGTGTTTCGCCGGCCATGCGGAAGGCCCGGGTTCAAATCCCAGCCAGTGTCCAAACACCCAGCCACTGACCGCAGTGCCGGTCCCAAGCCGGATAAAATAGAAGGGTTGCGTCAAGAAGGGCATCCGGCGTAAAACCTGTGCCAAGTTGCTATGCAGACCAGATAGTCCACTGTGGCGACCCCTTGCAGGGAACAGCCGAAAGACCAACAACATACTCATAAAAATGTATATACAAGATTTTTATTTCTATACGCTTGCTTTAGGATAATGTTCACTGTTAAAAGCTCTATATAAAAGAAACAGAATTAGACTGAATTGAAATAAAGACTTAAGATAAGTGGGATGTCTGGCTTTGTAGGGAAAAAAAAATAAGCGGTGTGTGCAAGACATGTTTAAAAACAGGACGTTTCAGATTTGTTCATTGCTCATTACAGCCAGATGGACTAGAGAAGAAGCAGGTTACCTTTAATAAAAACAGGAAGTGTAAGAGACACGTAAACATATAAACACACCAAATTAAACAAAGCGACTAACCTCTCTTTTTATGCGTGAAAGCCAAATCCAGGTCAACATTCCTTTTTCCACTCTGTAACAGGTCACAAAAATGTTTCCTCAGCTTAACTTACACACACGACAAAATAAGTACGCTAAGAAGGAGGTACTGACCAGTGAGTATCCTTCTTCATCAGACTCAGGCTGGGAGAGATCAGATTCGCTTCTGGATTTAGTCAGTCTGTAACTCGGGCCACTCTGAGTGGAACGACTCTCGGCAGACAAACTCTCGCTCCTAAACACAAACAAACACCGGTATTAATGCCTGACCCACAGCCATGCACTTATACAGGTGTCTCTCACACACACACACACACACACACACACACCAACCCTTCCCCAAAATGTCTGGAAATATTTTGTGACTAAAAGTTAAACCTTTAATCACAATCCTGATCCACACAGGACTAAAATAAACGAAGAAGGACACAATGGTTTTGTTTTACTAGCTCTGACTACTTGTAGGTATTAAATGTAGATACTTAAATTTTAAATATTTATGTGGTCATTATTTGGATATTTAATCTAGTTGTCAAACTAAAGCTCGATTACAAAACTCAAAATGAAAAAGACCACCAGTGTTTCCCAAAAAGATGCAGAGGAGAGTTTACCTGGTCATGAGTCCGCCATTGTCCTGCATGACGACACTCAGTGCCGGCTGCTCATTGGTGGTGTGCGCGAGCGTGGGACTGACGGCCATTAGCAGCATGGCGCAGCGATGGATGATGCCGTTGCAGGAGGTGGTGTAGAGGTCTTGCCTGTCCTGTAAGGGGGCGCTGTTCCTGCGCTCCTGGCCTGGTTGAACAGACTCATCTGGGACCCCGACGCTGCTTGTGCGAGTTCGCTCTCGACTTCGCACCACGTCCCGGGCCGAGAGAAAACACTGGAAAATTTCTGCACACGAATAGACGCAGCAGGGTTTTAAAAAAAATAATAAAATTAATCATCTAGGGCTCTTGTGTATTTTACATAGGTCGGGGTCTTATTGTGAGAGGTGTGTGTGTGTGTGTGTGTGTGTGTGTGTGTACTCACTTCCTGCAGTCATGACCTCATGCTCCCTCTCCTCCTCATCGTCCTGCTCCTGGTGGTTCTCCTCTCGCTCCCTCTCTCGTTCGGCTCGTTCCTCCAATTCTGCCTCCTCGTCGATGGTGCGAGTGAAAGCGTGCTCCTGAGGGTCCATTTCCACCGAGTCCACGTTCTCTGAGATCTGCGCTCACACACAAACACAAACAAACAAACACATGGATGTTACAAAGGTGTTTATATGTAAAGCCAGCATCTGGAGGGAAAATAATGCTGACGTAGCTTTAAGTGTGTGTGTGTGTGTGGTGTGTGTGTGTGTGTGGTGTGTGTGTGTGTGTGTGTGTGGTGTGTGTGTGGGGTGTGTGTGGGGTGTGTGTGGGGTGTGTGT
>JAOVVA010000004.1:609178-626344 GCA_028565275.1 Leiocassis micropogon | reverse complement strand
CTGCTAAAGGAAAGTCAGTAAAGTGTTGATCAGGTATTAATAACTAAACCACACACACACACACACACACACACACATATATATAACTAGAGGTGTCTATTCAACCTGTAGTCTAAAAAGAAATGACACGATTGCATCACTTCCTTTCCATAAAAAAAGTGTGAAAACCAAGTACATACATACTCACATACACGTGTATATTATTAACACCTGTTTCTATACATCAGGTTGAACTCGTCACACTGCTGCAAAAACAACCAAATTACAAATAATAATTTTTAAAAAATCTATTGTAACACTGCAAACCTCTGCTCCTCGAGACAAAGAAGTTTAAAGGTTGTACAAACCGAGCATAAAGAACAAACATGCAACACCCACCCACTCTTCTTCCCTTTCTCCCTTATTGTCTTTTCACTTTTAATCATCACTTTTGATTGATAGATTGATTGAATTCTGTGCCGTGATTGGTCAGAAGGTGTTGATTAACTTTCTCTCCTGGAAGCTCAGCTTCAGATCACAGGATCGTTTATGATTAGTGCGCTTACGCTAATTGAACAAGTTATCGTTTCCATAGAAACAGAACAGGTTTAAAAATGTACCTGGTTGTTAAACCTAACATTGAACTTAGATGCCGGATAAAAGCAGTCGAAGGGTTGAGGACACAGAAGAAGTACAAGATCAGAGGAAAGATGCAATAAACATTTTTAAGGAAGGCTGGTCTGGAAAATCGGCCAGGAGGATGTGAGACCTACAGGTGGCGCTAATGTAGCCTACTGGATCCCAACCGCTGTTAAACAACAACGAAGAAGGAGAAGAAGAAGCTAAGATTTGTAATGAGAAGTGTGTCTTTATGAAAGGTGAACTTCGGTGGAAGAGCCTCCAGTCTCAGCGTCAGGACAGAGGAGTTTCTCATGTGTAACAAGCTCTCATCTTATAAAGAGCAGCTGGTTAGGGGACGAGTGTTTACAGCTGCTGTGATGTGAGTGAGATCAGGACGAGCTTTCTTAAGCTGAACGATGAGCCGCTCTTTAATAAATAAGAGGAATCATTAGGAAACTGGCTGCAGCGCAAGAGGAATAAAACACCTGCAGCTTTGCTGTTATAGGACACACACACACACACACACACACACACACACACACACACACACTGTCAAATCAGATCCTCAGAAATCTGCTGTTCTACAAACATGAAAACATTTATTAAAGAATTTTTTTTCATATAGAGCAGTGAGACATTCATGGTCATGAGGAAAACGTAAAACGAAACAAAAAAAATATTCCAATTACTCTCTCCCTCTTTCAAACACACACACACACACGATGTAGTTGTCTCTTGTACTATTCATATTCATATCATTATTATAATAATTATTATTCATTATGTCATTACATGATCATTTCATTATTTCTTGTAATTACACTGGTCCGTTTCTCCCACAATGCACTGCAGTATCACATGGATTTACAGTTTGATTTTTTAAACATATTTTTATGAATATCACTAAACCGGGCAGAGGTTGCTGAACGAACACAACATTCCTAAACGTCTTCTTAAACTGACACACTCGAGTAATCTGGAGTCAGTGGCAGAATTATGGAATTATTGAAAGAGGGTGCAAAATAAAAATCTATTTCATTCAATTACTGAAAATATTGGCACCCCTAGAAATGATCCATTTAAAGAGCAGGCTATTACTTATTATCTGTATAATAATGCTGTATATTTTTTGCTGTTTTGAGCAGATTCATTATTAAAGTTTCAGGTTTGATATGTATATATCCCACACTTTGATTATCTCAGAGTGATTTGTTCTGTTTGTGTTGATCATAAATAATACCAAAGTGTTTATTAAAAACCTCTAAGCTTCCTCTGTACCATGAGACTTTACACTAATATCCGACTCAACACAGTCCACCTGATAACCGCAGAAAATCTGCTCCAGATCAAAGACTAGGCGAGTTACGTCTGAATCTTTATCAAATCAAACTGAAGACACGAACACACACAATGCTGAACACACACTCGCTCGCAGCAGACAGAAGAAAGCTCGAGAAAGTGTGTTGAGAAAAATTCAGAATTTAGAACACTGGCTCTTGATCTGGTTTCTGACTCTGACACACACGCACACGAATACACGATACAGGAAGGTCTCATGAAGGGCTTATTATTAACCTGATACGGTTAAACAGGAAGTGGAGCACATGGGGTCATCATAAGACACAAAAATAGCTGTGGGAGGTTGTGATCTCTTTCTCTCACACACACACACAGAGTGTTTGGGGAGTTTAAACAGAACCCCTGGTGTGTTTTTCTTTACTCAAGTGATAAAACAGCGATCACGCTCAGGTCCGAGCGAGCCGGATAGAGTCGATTCCGAGGGAGGGGGGTTGGGGGGGGAGAATCGACTCTGAATCGACTCACTGCAAGAAGTGAATGCTGCTCGACTGCGCTGCAGTAATGCCCTGTGTTCCCGGGGATAAGATAAGAGCGGCCACATATGACATACACAATGAATTACTTCATTGTTTATATTATTCTAAGCCGGCTCAGGTGACTTTGGTGATTTCTACATGCCCTTAAATGGTTAGGGTTTGTTGTAACTTTTTTTCCAACATTTATTTTCCAACCAAGGAATGGAAACGTTTTATATATGAACATTTTCAGCTCTATAGACCCCTAACAAAAGATTTCAATAATATCAATATCAAGCCAACCCAAGCGGCTAACGAATCATACGGATGGATTTCGCCCTGATTGGGATTGAAAAAAAAAAAAAAAAACTACACCTTTAGGTACCAGACCCAGTTTCTCACACACGCACACACACACACACACACACACACACGGTTCGAGTCCCTCACTCTCGTGGCTGAATGTCCAACATAATCTCGGCCATGCTGATCAGCTTGGCTTCCTCCAGCGCGCTGATGAGACGCCCCAGTCTGGCGTTCCGGCCCTCTGATTGGATGAAGCGTCCCAGTAGCTGATAGGCCTGCTCGTAAAGCCCCTCCCTCTCGTACTCGTACGCGAGATTGTCGATGGCCGTCCCCTTCAGCGCCCGGCAGTTCTTCTGTAATGCTCGACCCACTCGCTTCCAGTCACGGCCGACATGAGAAGCGAAGCGCTGCTGATCCATGGGAGTCAGAGCCCTGTCCTCTGTAAAGACACATGCGCGCACACACACAGTTCAAATCATTAATCAAAACGTCATTATCAAGCCATCGATCTTGCGCGTGTCAGAACGCAGTCTCACCCCCTACCTGCCTGCAGATCACATGATCATCACATCCAACTAAAAGCAGGACCCAACTCTGAGCCCTAAGTCAAATTAATAACCCAAGAACCAACATCAAAGTCTCTTGAATTCATCGCCATTATTAATCAGGTTTTTGTGCTGCTTTATACATCCTTTCAAAATCATTCAAACCCATTAATTAAGTACAATAATTAATACACAAACCTATGCGGGTCATTAAATATATTGTTAACATGCATATTAAGTTGGTTTGTTCAGTTTTTAACAAGACAAGTCGACTATGATGAGGTTAGGGAGGAGTTAGGGTGGAGTTAGATGCTGACTTTACATTAGAAGAGATAAAGCAATAAGAGGAAAGCTGCAGGGTCAGGTGGATTTGGTGTTGAGTTTAATTTTATGAACAGTGCTTGATTCCTTTAAAAAAAATTATAGTTTTGCACAATCCCTATTTGAGTCTAACTGAACACATGTGATGAGGATACAGATCCTTCATCATATCTTCCTCCCAGCCTCCTTAAGTGTGATCAAAAGATTGTGGCCCAGGTGTAGACATGTGACAGAATTAATACATCTGGACCAAACAGGTTTTTGTCCAAAATTGATTTTCTTTCCCAAACGTTCGTCATATTTTCCATATCACATATTGCAAAAGGATCAAAGACATTACTCCAGCTTTAATCTCTCCTGATGCTGAGATATAGGCATTTAGTTTTAGCCAAAATATATATATATATATTTTTTTTTATACATACAGACGATTCCCGTCTCTGTGTGCATGGAGTTTGCACGTTCTCCCTCCGTGCTTGATGGGTTTCCTCCGGGTACTGCGATTTCCTCCCACAGTCCAAAGATATGCAGGTTGGGCTAATTGGCGTTCCCAAATTGCCTGTAGTGTGTGAATGAATGTGTGAGTATGTATGTGTACAGACGCCCCGATTGCCTATAGAGCCGTGATTAATGTGGGAGCACCAAGTACCTCTCATCCCTCCCCTCTGAGAGAGCTCGGCCAATCAGCTCTCTCTAGACCTCCAGCTACGAGAGGTTACAGCATCATTCACACTTATTTTAATTGAAACTCTAAATATTATTAAAATCTCTATTGAAAGTTGAGAAACTTACCCCTTACTCTGTGTAATGTAATCAAGATTCCTTTACCTTTTTTCAGAATTTACCAAATTATTAAACATAATAATTAATAAAATAAAACAAAAAGATAAAAAAACAGGAATCACCAGGGACGACCTGATACGATATTATCACGGTACCTCCGTGCCGATACAATTTGCATTGTGATTTTGAAAGTATCACAATTTTCTAAAATTATCCCAATTCGATATAAAAAAATAAAATAAAATAAATAAATAAATAATTTGCATATGAGAATGCTGTGCTGCCTGCAAATAGTTTAGGGCATGATTTATTAGTTTAGAGCATGACTGGCTACAGAGAGAAGTAATGGATAGCTCCACCAAGTGGTTGTGAACAAATTGTGAAAGCCCTAAACATTTCTGAACCCCCAGTTTCCATGCCAATATGGTCACTATCACAGTGTTTTGCCTGGTCGAATTGACATATATACTGTACATTATTTATTTCTTTATTTATATTTTTTCAGTAAAGGGACAGCAGAATAAATCCATTTGTAGATTTTTACATTGATAGCTTTAAATCTCCCCAAATGTCTTGGGGTTTCTTCTGATCATATAACTCCTGGTGAGAGAAGGATACCTGCAGTGACGTGTGTTCCCTGATAAAGAATGTGATTCCTGTGTGCTCAGTTTCAGCTCGTACAGTTTAAAGTGAAACACAGAATGCACTATTCTAGAACAAAGCTCAATAACATTTACCCAAACGCCTCATCCATTTATGACAGACGCAATGCCAAGAAGGTTCTCATACCTGCTCACACTTTTAGTTTTTTGTGTCCAGGCAATTGGCTTCTGGCAGGCTATATTTAACCGGTACTGAACTGTTTATGAAACAGAGATCCCTCAGACTGTAAGCTTGCTTTGCTCGGTTACTCAGACGTAACCAGTGAATTACCTCACCATGTGCGGTCGCCTCTCATGTTTGGAATGATGGTGGCTAAGAGCATAATTTTGAGAGAGTGGAAGTCATCATTTCCTGCCTCCTTTAAGAGACGGCTGAACGAGATGCTTTTTTCTTTGTATCTTGAAAAATAATCCTGCATGTCAATGCAGCAGCTTTGAGAAAGTTGTTTTCTCAAACAAAATATGGATTTTTTTTCTTTGCCCTTTTACACATCAGTTTGTTCACCTGGGCTCTACTCCTGTCTTGATAATGATGGCGATTTTGTTAATGCATTTTGATTAGAGTCACCATATTTTAGTGCACTCATTGTGGATTTATCATCACTTATTTCCTAAAAAACTAGACACGGATAAATGTTTTTACCAAATACTCTTTTATTTATGAAATATAATTTAGTTATAATACACACAGTTTGGATAAAATAATAAATGAACTGTTGCTCACCAAACTGGTGTTTCTGGAACATGAAGCAGTCCTTGGGCACTTCCTTTTGCGTCTGGACGGGTGGAATGTAGCTGTTCTGTAGCTGCTGCTCGAGCAGCGTGACCTCGTCGTCCCGCAAACGCACGGGCTGTAAACCAGTCGGACACGTCAGTGTGATTATAACTTTTAGTTACAAATGAGATTAAAACTTAGTGTGAAAGCAAGTTGTCGATTACGGGAATTATTTCACCATTAACGTCGTAGAGTTCTCCTTTTTTTATTATTTTTTTTATTTGGCCTGTTTATTTACATAATGTGAACAACTGGGAGAGGGTGTGACTGAGCAAGCGGCTAAATGAGTGTATGACTGAGTGATTAAGTGTATGGTTGAGGGAGTGTGTGGGCGAGAAGTTGAGTTTGCAAACGAGTGTGTGACTGAGCATATGAGTGCATGCACGAGAGAGTGGGTAAGTGAGTAAGTGTGTGATTGAGTAAGTGAGCGAGCGAGTGAGTAAGTACCTGAGACTGGTATATGAGCTGCAGACAGAGCTCTGGATCCTGAAGGCTGTGGTCCAGGGTGTGTGTTCCTGCCTTGAGCATGGACTCCATGCCCAGACTGCCGGGAAGCGAGAGTAGGCGTGATGCATGCTGGGAGAGGAACTGAAGCAGCGAGCCGCATGTGTAGCTGTCGAGGAAACGCCTACAGGGAAGGATATCCATGAACTTCAGCTCCACTCCCAGGAACGGGTCGGCGTCGTGAAGCTTGAGGATCTCGTAACCATCGAGTCCACCTGCAACATCTGATCACAGCACAGGGTCACTAACACCGAGATCTCCTCCCACCATATTTACATTAAAATCATATGACCATTATGGATATAATCTTGGATTCTGTCTTAATATTATTTAGAATTAGAAAACATTATTTCTGAACATCTCAGACTGACAGTTTAGAGCTGCTGCATGATACGAGACACAAAACTCTGATGAAATCAATGAAATCTTACAGAAAAACATTTTTTACTCTAGATTTTTTAAAAGCATGTTTAAACAGATTAAGGACTTCAAATATTAATTATTTATAGCTTTATATTTATTTTTAGCGTTTATATTATTTATAGCGTTTCAATAAGGAGCCTTAAACTGACAGCGCGCCCGTGCACACACACACACACACACACACACACACACACACACACACACCTGTGAGTGTGAGTTTAATGGTCTTGAAGATGCTAAACTTCTCTTGCTGGTCTTTGTAGAAGGACAGAAGATCAGGTTCAGGACTGCAGCAGCGCAGGAACAACACAACACACCCCGACCAGGCACGGTCGTCCAGACCGCTCACCGCCGACTTCTGAAAAAACACACACGACTAATTACACAATTACCTTCCTAAATCCAAAACCCCATGCTCACATCAAAATGAGGTGAAAACATAACCAGAGGGTGTGTCTGTGTGTAATCAAAGAGTTGACAAAAAGTCATTGAGATGAAGTGGGCGGGGCTTACAATGCATCAAAGCAGATTGTAAGTGTGACTTCATGCAAAGGAGATGCAAAGTGAAGTAGACGTGACAGTGGACACAATGGACAGTGGAGGAATTCTTTTTTTTTTTTTTTTTTTTTTTTACACCTCACTTTGTGAAGCACGACCAGGTCGATGTCTGATTTACATGAAAGAAAGCAGCACTGTTTTTTTATGTTTATTAGAATTTTCTATTCTAGGACATTAAACACTCTAACACACCTCTAGGACTGAAGACACCCACTTGTAAGGGGGTGGGGGCAAGAGAGAGAGCGAGAGACAGAGACAGAGAGAGAGAGAGAGAGAGATGGAGAAGGAGTAAGAGAGAGGGGTGGGAATGAAATCCAGGTGGGCGTACCTGTGTACCTGTGTTTCTGTCCATTTTCTGAGCATTCCAAACTCCTCTGTTCCACACAGAGCCTGAAACAACATTCAGGAACAAGTGTTACACGAACAGACACGCTGATGTTCAGCACTGTTACATATCTTAAACACACACACACACACTGATATACTAGCCATTATGTATTTCTAATTGAAGCTGATTTTCCATTGTCCTCCCTCCCCCACACCCAATCTACAAAATCCTAAAATCGCCTCTGGGCAGAAAAACATAATAAATGAATGGATGGATAAATGAATGAATGTACATACAGATAGATGAATAAATTAGTGAATGGATGGAGTGAACTAAGGAATAGACTGGTAGACTGGTAAATAAATGAATGGACAGACAGATGAATGGATAGACTAAAATAGATGGCTGGATAAGTGGACAGATGTATAGATGAATAAATGAATGGTCAGGTGGATGGATGAACAGATGATTGGATAGATAGATGGATAGATAGATGGATGATTATGTGATTGAATGGATAGACTAAAATAGATGGGGGGTAACTGTATGAATGTATGGATGTATAAATAAATAGATAGACAGATAAAGAGAAAAAAGAAATAGATAAAAAAGAATGGATGGATAAATGAATGGATGGATGGACAGATGGATGAATAACTAAATGATTAAATAGATACACAAAAAATAGATGCCTGGATAAGTGGACAAATGGATAAGGGAATAAATAAACAGATAAATGGTAGATGGGCTGATGGGTGGACAGGCGACGGATGTAAATAAAAAAAGTCAGCTGATCGATGAAAGGATGAATAAATAAATGTCGCTGACTCGTCACAGGACATTAAACTCTTTCACTTGAATCAGTTCTTTTTCCGGGACACGAGACGGATTAAACTCTCTCTGCCCCTGAATCGGATCTGATCTGATCAGGTGTGTGTGTGTGTGTGTGTGTGTGTGTGCGTGTGTGTTTAACTCGTCCCTCGGCTCGGTGTCTCAGCTCGTTTCTGAATTAACGAACAGAAAGTTTCCTCCTTATCGTCTGTCTCTCAAACCGCAGCTCGTGCGCGCAGGGACAAACAGGAAGCGCGCGAGTCACGTCACGCGAGTTTCGCTTGCAGGTAACATTAATGGAGCGCGAGACAGAAAAAAAATGTCATGGCCCAAAACAAATCTTAACTTTTAAATTTAAGTCGTGCCTCCTAACCAAGTCATTGTGAGGAATTCAGATTTTTATTACACACCAACAGGTCGAATTTCTGTTTAATGTAAAGGTTTCCACTGACTGGAACAGTCTGACGTTTCAAGCTAACAAGCTACTTCGCTAAGACAGTGAACAAACAGCATTTAATTACAACGTAGCGAAGCTAATAAACAGCAATAGAATAATTAAACTACTCACTCGCCGATGGACAGGGCCTTGTCCGAAAAAAAAAAAAAAAACAGCAAGACTTTGGAGTACAGAAGTTGTTTTGAAAGTCGGACAAAACACAGTGTCTAAGTTGATCTGTATGGGAACGCAGCTACGTCACCACATAGTGAATTCAGATTGGATGAATCGCTCATGCGCCTGAAGCTGATTGGTCAAAAGTTTATGGGCGGCGATCTACCCAGATATAGGAAAGCAGAATCGGGACTAGCCGTCTATGCTAACTATGGGAACGCGTCCGCCATATTGGAAAGGTCCACATTCCTGTACACAGAGATGTCTCGATGTAGTTTTAAAAACTCATAAAGCCGTAACTTGATTTAACTTTAATCTGTTTTTAGTATTTGTTTTGTTCGAATGTCACAGACATATAGCAGTATATTTTATGTCGGCGACATAACGTCATTGTAATATAACTTTTAAACAGTATGTCATATGTATTATCTTTTTTCTGAAAACTGCACGGAACAAACAATCAATGAATGCTGATCAAATGTTTAATTGCTGCCGTTATATAATTAAATGCAAAACACTTATTCAAGCCCAACTACAATCATGACAATAACATTATAATTCATATTAGTACAGTTTCAACAATTTTATCATCCCTCTGAACATTCCTTGTTTACTTGTGTATGCCACTTATATCTACATTTAAGATGTAAAAATAACAGATAAAAGTTTAAGATGTAAGTCAAGTCAGTGAACTTGGCAGTGAACTTGAAAACTTGCCCTCCCCAAGATGGCAGCGGAGAGAAGACGCGGTGACGTAGCGCCGTGACGTAGCGCCGTGACGCGCAAGCGCAGGAGTAACCGGAAGTAACAATAAACAATCTTATCTCTCTGCAGCAGGAAATAAACCGCAGTGGGAATACCAGTGTAGCAGTGAAGTACGTTTCTAAGATCAGTTAATTGTATTTTTTTTTGAGCATTACATTACATTACAGTTTGGAGTGAAAGACAGATAAATGGAACTTCCAGAAGAAATCCTTGCACACATTTTCTCTTTCCTTCCTCTGAAGGATAAGTGCAGTGCCTTCCAGGTGTGTAAGGCCTGGTCCAGCAGCTTCACCTGTTCAAGTGCGTGGACACACACAGAGATCAGGTGAGTAAAAATGATTTAGTGTAATGCAACATGTGTTTCTGAATTGTGTGTGTGTGAGAAACTTTATCTGTCTTTCCAGGTGTGACTCTGGAGAATGTGTTCCTCAGCGGTTCTCTGACCTTCTGCCGTGTATCAGACAGTTGAAGCTGATCATCAGTGTGGCCGACCCTGCGCACCGGGAGACTGGGCAGTGGGTTCTGCAGCAGGTTCTATCCCAGGGCAAAGGGCGCCTGCGTGGGTTGTGTGTGTGCTGTTCGGGGACCCCGCCTCTGTTCTACGCGGGATACGACCTGCTGCAGGGACTGGTGGACGTCTTGACAAACGGCTCGTCTCTGACGGCGCTGGACCTGAGGTGCGTGCCGTTCACCCTGAGCGACAGCTTTGTCAAGAGCATAGCCACGCTGTGCCCCGCCCTGCGGAGTCTCTTCATCAACAACGGCTCTCTGGTGTGCGGCGTTGTCCCGGAGACTACCAGGGACATCCTGAAGCGCTGTCCAGCCCTGAACACCATCGGGCTCTTCCAAGCCAGCTTGTCTTGCGACGTCTTTCGAGACCTCCTTGAACCTCAGAGAACAGACCTGAAGCTGCTGGAGCTGCGCTGCGAGCGCTCGCTAAAGTACGTCACGCCGCTCTGCGACGAAGTCTGGGCAGACGTGAGACGCAGACATCCCGGGCTTAGAGTGGACCTGGAGCTGGACCACACCCTCCCGGAGCTGCAGGTTCCCATTGTGCTTCAGCCCAGCATCCCTGTGAGACAGCTCCGCCTCCACACCTGGACCTTCCTGCTGGATGAGATACACCTCGTGGCGCAGAGTTACGCGGGAACGATGGAGGTGCTCGAACTTCAGACCACCGCTTCCCCGGAGCTCAACATGGAGCTGGTTGCCTTGGCAACGCAGTGCACGAAACTCCGTGAGGTTCACTGTTACTGCGTGGTTTCACAGAACGTCATAGAAGCGTTCTGCTCGCTGTGTCCTGACTTGCACCGATACACACTGAAAACACGCAAAGAGCTACACCCCTGGACTTGCACCACACTTAGATAACACACAGATAACACACACACACTTAACAGTGCTGCTGAGCTCTGGACCTTGATTGGTCAGAAGGTGTTGTTTGAGTTAATTCTCTGTAACAGCTGCTCTTGTGCAGGTTTACATTAATGCGCTAAATTTTTATACGTTATTGGTTGCTATAGCAACAGCTCATTCACAGAGATGTGCATGGTACAAAAAATTTCTATTGTAGATCTTTAAGGAGTTGTTTATTTAAATAGATCAGTGTCTCTTTATTTCAAAATGAAGGCCTAGTTTCAGTTATGATTTTTAATAGTTTAAAACCAATTTAGTTATTTATGATTCTGATAGAGACGTGGCCTTTTATACGTATAACACTGGAATATATAAACTTATATATGAGGTCTGTCTGGAGATAATGCAGCCGTTGTTAATATTTAACGAGAACGGTTTGCGAGACATCGCTGTACGCTGGCCGCCGAGCAGAACGGACTGGAACACGCACACATGAACAATGACGACTTTACTGTACCAGTCAGTGGGAGGCGCTAGACGCAGTGGAGAGAGGAGGTGTACAGTGTAAGCGAGTTGAGCAATGAATCTGCATCAAATTTTGTGTTAAGCTTTAACATTCCTCCGCAGGAACTATACGGGCGATTCAGAAGGCTTCCATGGATCACGCGATGAGTGCATCCACCGCGCAAATTAGGGTGACTCCGCCCCCTACAGACCAGATTTGGCGCCCTGCGACTTCTGGCTTTTCCAAAAATTGAAATCACCTTTGAAAGATGAAGAGATTTCAGACCGTTGATGGTTCAGACGCTGGGAGACGTGTGTGAGGTCCCAGGGTGTCTGGTGCGAAGGGGACAGAGGCGTCATGTCCTGTGTACAATGGTTCTTGTGTCTTCTTCAGTAAATTTCTCTATTTTTCATATTACACGACTCAGCACTTTCCAGACAGACCTCGTATGTATGTGTATACAGTTACACTCGCAATTATTCCCCCCCCCCCCCCCCCCCTGAATAAAATCTCTCATTAGAGCAGAAATTCGTTAAAAAAATCCGGTGTCGTCTCACAGATGAGCACAGATGAGATGTCTCAGGTGGACTTGATTTAGAACACCTGAAATACCTGGAACTTCCTAGGGATTTGTTGATGGAGAGGGTTGACTGCATGTTAAGAGAGTTAAGAGATCACTGCCTTGCGCAAACAAGGACAAGAATGTAAACAAAATAGCAACAGTACCGAATGTTCCTAGAAAAAGAGTAAGCCAGGTTCCCAGGTTCAAAGTTAAAGGAACAGTGGCTACACTACCTGGACGTGGCAGAGAGATGAAGCTCTCACCTGCTGCCACCAGATTCCTGAGGAGGCTTGAAGAAGTGTTAAAAAACCCTTGATTGACTCCAGAGGACCTAAAACACCAGAAAAGTCGTCTCCAGCATGCTGAAAAGCGTAAAAAAAACAACAACACACACACACACACAGAAGTTTGGGAATTCTGTCGTTTGGACTGGTGAATGTTTTGGGCTTATGAAACAGCGCTATGTTTTGGAGGAGAAAGAGTGAAGCATATGCAGAAAAGTGCCCCATGCCTACAGTAAAGCCTGGTGATGGCTCGGTGATGGTCTGGGTCTGCTTAACTGTGTTGAGCGCAAGATGGCTTCAGTCAAGTATCCTTGAAGAAAACCTCATGCCATCTTGTGAGGAAGCTGAAACATTGATGTCGTTGGACCTTCCAACAGGACAATGACCCCAAGCATGCTTCCATAAGTTCACTAAGGCAGGTTTCAAATGAAGTCCTGAAGGGTTCTAGAGAGGCCATCACAGTCACTGTGAAGAATCTTACAGAGCTGGAGGTCATTACCCATGAGGAACAGGCTGAGATCCCTCAGAAACACTGCCAGACAATAGTGTCTGTAATTGTTTCATTCAAATTTGTACATTTTTGTAATAAGCCTAAATTCCAATGGCAGTTAAATAATTTTGAGTGTAACTGTATGCGTACACATATACATACACACACACACACACACACACACACACTCCCATGTCTTTCAGTCTCCTCCTCCACTTCAGGAATGTCAGTCATGTCTGATTTAGTGATCGAGAGAGCAGAGCTCCTTAATTTTAGTTTAAACTTTTCAGGTCCTAACTAAACTCCTTTTGGGCTAAAAGTTTCATTTAGTGCCTTAAATAGTTCTGGAGTTTTTTAATGTGGGGCCCAACAGCACAGATCTGTCACAGCCTCCCTGTAGAAGTTTTCTCCAAGGTTTCAGTTGTGAGGCACAGTTGAGGGGGTGTAAACTTATTCACACAAAGTTTATGAAATATTTCTTTTGTACCCAGAAAACACTAATTAATTTCAGGGAAACATGGAAGTTTATTATTGTGTATTTACTGTATAACAGATGCACATGGGGGGGGGGGGAGTTATTCACCTGAGGGGGTGCAAACTTTTGCACTTATTAAAGTGCCTTTGTCACTGCATAATATGTTAATAAAAGTCTCTGATGTGTATGTCGGTTTGTGTGTGTGTTTATTCGTAGTAGGCGAAAGAGAAATCGTAGAAGTGTGTGAGCTCGCGTCCCTGAGCAGCACTGATGTGATTGATGTGTTTGACGAATTTGAGAGTCTCTTTGTCTCTGTACACCAACGCCAGCGAGTTCTCCTCAGGGTACACAGTCAGGAGCTGCAAACACACACACACTATTACTACAAAAAGTTTAATTCTTTCCTTCAAACTCATTTGAACAGAACAGTCTAAGGGCAGATGCTGAACGTTTTGTCGTCACTCGTTTGTTAAACTCTTCAGGTGAAGGTGTGTGTGTGAGTGTGAGAGAGTCTGTTCTGTCTCAATTTAATTCAATTCTATTTTAGTTGTATACAGATCAGTCCCCTACATACGAACGAGTTCCCTTCCGAGAGCGCGCTCGTAAGTCCAGTTTGTTCTTAAGTCCAACAAACATTGTCTCTGTACAAGGATACGAAAAACAATCGGCTGTACACAGTATAAAACTTACATGTTCCATGGTCTTGTCCTTGTTCTTTAGAATCGCGCTGATGGTTAACCGATTTGTGTTAAAAGAACGAGTGATGTCTGCCATCTTTTCACCTCGCTCCATTCTCCCAATTATTTTCACTTTTGTCTCCATCGTTATTGCTCGCCGCTTCTTAGCAGTACCGGCTTCATCGCAGCTGCTTTTACGGTCGCTTCCAGACATCCTGGGATATGCGCTGCACGCACGCCGGACATGTGATCTAACCACCGCGATTGAACATCTGCAAACGCATGTTCGTAACTCGAATGTTCATATGTAGGGGACTCTGTAGCGGTTTTAACAATGCTCATTGTTGCAAAGCAGAATCAGACAGAGTCTCGTAATTCTGTCTCAAAACCTTGTCTGTCTCAGCGCTCCAGTGGAACGTCTGCAGGTTTACATCTCAGTGTGTTTTACTGATTGATGACGTTTAACAGCTGCCCTTTAGACTTTGCTAGAAACTTAGCGTGATGTCATCACCGACCTCTTCATCTTCATCGTGCGCAATGTACGAAGTGAATCCGCCAAACTCTGCCTTCCAGTCTGAAACAGAAAACCAGTTTTAATTAAAAAAGAAAACAATTCAGCAGACAAAAACTGGAGGGGGTGAGACAGGAGTGAGACGGGTGTCTGAGAGAAAAGACATCTGGTGTCTGGGTGGAACATGACGGGTGTCAGGAACTGACGGCTGCGAGACAGATGTCAGAGAGGAGAGAGACAAATGACTAGACAGATTTTAAACAGGAGTGAGACAGGTGTACTGAAGGTGTTAGAAGTGAGATGGATGTTAATAGTAAAAACAAAAAAAAAAGGAGTGAAAATAGGACAGGTGTCTGAGAGGTGTGAGGCAGGTGTGATAAAGGAGTAAGACAGGTGTAAATAACCAGTGAGACAGGTGTTACCTGTACAGCCCACATGGAGCAACAGGTCCAGGGCGAACTCTCGATGTACAGAGTCGTGTAGCAGCGTGTAATCACTGTGAGACCAACGCCGGAGCTCACCAACACACACAGGAGGACCTGCAACGCACACACACACACACACACACACACACACGAGAGAGAGAGAGAGAGAGAGAAACATCAGCATTTACTGGGAGAGTTCAATGTTAACACATTACATTATTAAATCAAACCAGCCACGCCTCCTCATGATGTCACAGCATGTGACTAAAGATAAAGAAAAGAAAAGAAAGAAGGAAAATCAAGAATTCCGTGTTTAGAGACACATGGGGACGTCTGATCACCTTTGGGTTTTGTCTCCAGCGATGAAGAACTGCTGCTGGGGCCCTGAACATCTGGATCATTTCTCTCGTCCCCTCTTTCGTCTGTGTCGCTCCGTCCACCCCGCCCCTCGCTCTGTTCGCCCCGCCCCTCGCTCTGCCCGTCCTGCCCCTCGCTCTCGCTCTCATCGTCCCCAGCAGCGAGGGCGTGCAGCTTCAGCCCCGTCATGTTGGACAGCAGGAGGAAGAACGCCTCAGACGAGAGCAAATCCCAGCATTCCTTCACACATGAGGGCAAATTCTGCTGCTGTGCTCGGGCATAACACCTACACACACACACACACACACACACCACGCTCTCAGTAACACCTTTTCCCTTAATGATGAGGATTTAAATCATAAAAACACAAACCTCATCAGCGGCTCACCTCTTATTGGGCGGTCCTCTCCGCTCCCACTGGACTTCAGCCGAGCGTAACGCCTCCACCACCTGCTGATACTTCTCCTCCTGGTGAGGACAGGAAGCGACAATTAAGC
Organism: Leiocassis micropogon; assembly: GCA_028565275.1. NCBI lineage: Eukaryota > Metazoa > Chordata > Actinopteri > Siluriformes > Bagridae > Leiocassis > Leiocassis micropogon. The sequence goes on along the minus strand of JAOVVA010000004.1, from coordinate 610,380 downwards.
GATATCACGCTCGAGGGCGTGCTGTTGTACTCAATATCAGCACGGCTGTGATGCGGTCGTAGGCACGAGGGAGCAGCCTCAGAACTGAAGATATCACAGCCGTGCTGATATTCAGTACAACAGCACGCCCTCGAGTGTGATATCGCTTTTATACAACAGTTCCACAGACACCATTTATCATCAACAGATTGTGATTTGTTTCTTTATTTAACCAGTTATTTAGCTCCGCCCACACATATCCTTCAGCGCCTGGAGGAACAAATTAAAAGTGACGAGTGACAGTTAGTGATCGACAGTTAGTGTAATGAACAGGAGGTGAGAGTGGTGTTAAACTCTTAGTGGTTCTCTGTATCCAGAAGGTGAGGAGAATAAACCATGGAGGTGGTGGACAGTCCTGAGAAACTCACCAGATTTACTGTATATTTACACTTATTACACTTTAGAATATCAGCTCTGTTAACCTCCAGGTTCTGGGGTCGAATCCCAAATAGTGTTAAGGGGAAAGCTAGTGCACTATGTAGGGTGTACACTCCCTTGATTAGGGATTAAAGAGGGATTTGGGATTCAGCCTTGTGTTAGAAGCTAGTTATCAACGAGTTGCAGTGTAGATCTCAGGTAATAAAAAGTCAGACTCCGATTGTTTTTTTTATACAGAGGCAGAAATCTGTTGAACAGTATCCCAGGTCGAGCTGGTTATCCCTCCTATACACGTGATTATGACTGGGTCAGGTGTGGTTTATTTTACCACACACATCATAAAAGCGGTGTGTGTGTGTGTGTGTGTGTGTGTGTTTGTGACCGGGGATCTGTGGGCGTGGCCTCACCTGCAGGAAGTTCGGCAAGCGGATTTCTGAAGTTTCCTCGAACTCCTGCTGCACCTGAGCCTGATACAGAGGATCCATGTACATCTCATTCACCCACTCAAATAACGCTGACTCCTGAACACACACACACACACAACACACACACACAACACACACAACACACACTATAACTGAGACATCGGATAGCACTATATGTGTAAAAAAAAATTAAGATTTGAATGTTGTTTCGAGTACAGACATCCTGGAGAAAAAGAGGAAATGGTTTATAATAAAGCCGCACGTGTGTGACACGTGAGTCCTCGCTAATGCTAACTCTTCCTGCTACGTGATGCTAGCTGAACCACCATAGGGTCTGGGGGGGGGGGGCCGGGGCTTTCT
>JAOVVA010000004.1:589120-601553 GCA_028565275.1 Leiocassis micropogon | reverse complement strand
AATGCTGACGAGTCAAAATGACGTTTACGATATCTTTAACTTTAATTCTGCCTAGGCAAAACTCAGTTATAGATATCAGTAATTGTCATTTAGAATGTGTGACGAGTCGAATATCAGTCTCAGTGACGTCATTGCAGATATCCGTTATTCAGTTTGGACTCTTCAAAACGTAACTGTAGACATCCCTAACTTTCATTGTGACTCTCCAAAACTGAATTACAGATCTCTCTAACTGTCACTTTGACTCGTCAGAATGCAATTACAACTAGTCAAATCTATGTTGTTGATATCTGTAAGGTTTATTCCGGATAGTCAAATTCTGTCATTAAATGTTAAAACGGCTTGCCATAGACGACTGCACTGCTGCTGGAGTGTGTTACAGCACGTAACGGGGGAAGTACACATGAGACTCAGCATTAATATTTTTAGTTGTTGCACAACAGGAAGAAAAAGTTTTGTATGTGTTTTATTTAAATCTAAATTCTCAATGTGTCTAGATAGAATGCATCCACTGTATGCTCTGTGGGGTGCCAATAATTTTAAAACCATTAACACATGTGTGTTAATGTGAATCTCTACATCTCCCCTGTGTGTGTGTGTGTGTGTGTGTGTGTGTGTCTCCCTGCACATGTTGTTCCCCTCACAGTCTGTATTAATCAGTAAGTGTCTCTCAGGTCCGATCCCAAGCTGATCTCTCTGATCTCCTGTTTCTGCTATGACGTCATGTCAGTCTGATTAAAACCCAGGTCTGATCTCAGTTACACTCAGCGCGGCACGTGCGCGCCTCTCTCTCTCTCACACACACACACACACACACCCTGAGAGAAACTCGTCTTGCTCCTCCAGGCTTCTCTCACTCCGCTCCGGGTCGCTCCGTCCTGCAGCTCCGGGTTGATCGCGGTGACGTCACCCGCTTTATTCTTTTTAGCGCGTTTCCCCTGACTTGTGGCGCTCGAGCGCCGTTTAGCAGACATGTTAGCCTCTGAGGCGAGTCCGTCGCGTGGATATGACGTAATCAGAGCGCTCGCTCCAACCGTTTCCTCTGTGAAGTTTTCTTCTTAACAGCACAGACCAGAGCACAGACAGCTTTTAAAGACAAAACCAAAGTCCTGTTATCTGAGGAGGAAAATAAAATAAAAATGTACAAAAAAGGTTTTGATGTGTGTGTAGATTCTTTGTTTTTTAAAGCTTTTCTCTCAATAAAACTAGAGGAAGAAAAAAAAGTTGACTGGTGAAGATCTAAATAATGTCTCCTGATGGTTTTCCAGTCTCTAACTGTGCAGTGTGTGTGAGTGTGTGTGTGTGTGTGTGTGAGTGACTGTGCTTATGAGTGTTTCTGGATGACAGGAGAGAAATTTCGATGTGTTGTGTTTTGTGTGTGTGTGTGTGTGTGTGCTGAGATGCTTTTCAGATCACCACGGTTGTACAGAGGGGTTATTAGAGTTACTACAGCCTTCCTGTTCGCCCGGATCAGTCTGAACTCTCTCTCTCTCATCGAGGTTTCCTGCGTAAACTCTACAGACTGTGAAATCCCCCCCCCATGGGATCGACAGTGTCTGAAATCCTCAATCCAGCAACCAATCCATGAGCAAACACATTTTTTTCTTCATTCTGATGTTCGATCTGAGGTGCCTGTCCTCTATCTGAATGTCTTAAAGTCCTGCATTTAAACTACTAACACATGATGTACAAAAAAAGTACATCATCATGTACTATTAACATAAACACCTTTATTTCTCCAAATAATATGGATTTGATTACCTGCATTTTGATGGCTTTCTTTTAATAAACGTGCTGCTTCATTCCATACCTCATGTTTCACTCATAATGCTGCTGCTGTTATACGTACATATTGCACATCCTGTTTAATATATACATTTAATATTTTTATTGTAACTGTGTAAACTGCAGATTTGTAGATTTACCCCAAAATTTTTGTGACATTTTAAATGGTACAATTTATATTCCTCTTCCTATCTAAATGACATTTATCTTTCTAAAGTCTTTCTCTGTTAGGGCACGAACAGTTCTATAAGCATTTCACTGCATATCATACTGTGTATGGTTGTGTCTGACAAGATTTAAAATTGCTAAATTGTTAAACTTTTTTCAAAAACAAATATATTAACAATAAGACAATAATTTTAACCTGATTTAATAAGTTTATTATGATCACACACACACACACACACACACACAATTTACATACGAGATAAAGACATAAAAAAGAATCACTTCTTCACTGCAACCTCTTTCAGCTCCACTACACTGCTGACAATAAGCGTTTGCTGAGGAGTCCCCAGGTAAGCCGCCGCCCACTGCACCAGCTGCTCTGGGACCCTACACACACACACACACACACACACACACACACACAAATGAACCTTCAACCGTACCTTTCTCTTTTCACAAACACATTTTCCACAGCAGACAGAAGTAACAGTAATAAATAATTCACGTTATAAACTTGTTTGGTCATAAATTAACAATAAAAGTAAATATAACTTTTCAGATGTTTTAAATTGTAATAACCTAAAGAGCTTTTTTTTGCTGTGCATGCTCTGCATTTAGACTTAATAAGCCATGTAAAATAAAAATAAATAAAAATACATTAAAAAATGAATGAGTCTGTATTGTGCTTTTGTTTGCTTTATATTTACGCTTGATAAATTTTTTTTTCCATCAAGCTGACTCACTTGTAGCGACTGAGAGCTGAGGCGATGATCGGACACGGTTCATACGTGTAAGAGAAACTGCTGCCGTCTGAGTGGACCTGAGATCGGACATGAGAGGAGAAGAGAGGTTTATTTATAACACAGGACTGGGTGGTTTTGCGTGAACATGCTGTACCTTTGTGTGCGTGTGAGTGCGAGTGCGTGTGTGTGCACCTACGTGTCTCTTTTTGGTGAGTGGGGTGTGTGACACCTGGTGGGGGTGGGGTGTTTTTCGGGAGGTGTCTATTGGGGATTGTTCTTCCACCCCCAAGATTGCAGTGTTTTCACTCGATGTTAAGGGACTCGGAGGTGTTTGTGGCTTCTCTTGCAGGTCTGTGGTTGTCGGGTCACTCGGGTGGGCGGGGCTATGTGGAGACGGGGGTGGTCTCTGAAACGGAGGCACGACGATTGTGGACTCCTCGGCCGAGTCGCCGATGGCAAGCAGTGAGCGACTGTCCGTCTGTGAGAGAGACTCCAGACTGCCTGGCAAAAACCAGAACGACAAATACTTTAGCTTTTCAAAAATACAATACTCAAGATCTCAGCACTACAAACAAATCAATCTGAGCTTCATACAGGTTTTACTGCCATACACTATTAAGAATGTTCTTTTTGTTTAGGGTTGCATTTTAAAATACAGAAAACGTATATATTAATTTTAAAATATGACCTAAAAAGGCTGAAATATTAAGGATATTTATATTACTTTTAATATTTAAACACGCCTTATAGATGGAATCCCTGTATTAAAAAAAATTATAAAAGAACACTAATATTTAAGTAGCTAAAATATTTATAATCACATAAGACATGACATTATTATTTAAAATATTAATGTTTGTTGCAAAGCATCTTTACAGAAATAAAAACAGAAAATATAAATTAAAAAAACATTTAAATGTACAGATTTATAATTTAAATATCTATATATCTATCTAACTATCTATCACTATTATTATGTATGTTTATTTAATAATAACAATAGGATTAAAATGACTAATGTCACATCGTTAATACACCTTGCTAATGCAAACTCCTTTAAGAAGATTCATAAATATTTGGATGATTAAAAACAAACACATCAACCTTTAATTTACATAACACTCCAGTCTGAAAACAAATATATTAATATTTATCATATTTATATTAATGTCTAATTAAAAACAATTATTAAATTAAGGCAAATGTTAATAATCCAAGAGTTTTTTTAATGAAATATATAAAATTGATAATGAATATTATTTAATATTTGGTAGACTAGGATAAGCCCACTTGTAACTGATTACACTATTTAAGACACTTAAGCGTGTGCGTGTGTGTACGTGTGTCTGTATACTGATTCACTAAGAAGCAAATTACTCTCTGAAGCAGATGAGGGGGTAACGAGCAGGTCAGCAGCAGGACAGAACATATCCCAGGGGCTCTCTCGCTCCCCGCTCTCCCCTCCTCCTCCACCTCCTGTAACACACTAGACCTCTGAGAGACCAGGAAGATAAGACAAGAACAGAGGAAACAATGTGTGTGTGTGTGTGTGTGTGTGTGTGTGTTAGAGGTGGGGGAAAAGGGGAAGGAGGGGGGATGCAATAACATCGCAATAAGCTCCCTGGAGTAGCACTGACTCTCCTCAGCATTTCCACATCACTGTTTCTGTCTCCTACCTGCTCTCGTGTTGTTCAGCGGGAGCTGACGCGCATCTTCCGGCCTATCTGAAGCCACGGAGGGCGAGTCTCCGGCCAGATCCTGCACCGTGATTGGACGCTCTATCGTTTCAGGAAGCACGAGGCCGCTCGGAGTTTCGCTTGAACCCGATACACCTGAGCACAGGAACATTTAAGGGGGGGGAAACAAAAACACATACATGGAGGAGCTGGTGCGCTCGTCTGGAGGAATTCCCGACGGTCCGTAATGATAAGGAGCAATTAATTAGACGGGAGACAGTACAGTACCGGGATCAGCTGTCAACATCTCCCTCTGCTCCTCTGGGATGAGGAGATGAGACACAGGAGTGCTGAAACACAGCTCATCCTGGAAAAAAAAACAGCCACACACACGCACACACACACACTTGTTTGGATGCTGTACTGACAGCTGGTACCACCTGGTTGCTATGGAGACCAGCTTACCCTGCAGCGAAGTCTCTCTCGGTGCCAGTGAGTGGGCGTGGCTGTTCGCAGGTGACCCTCTGTGGGTGTGCCTATTTTCTTGATTGCATCGTTCAGGAGGTCCATAATGATGTCATTGTGCCACGCCCCCATCAGACAGGAAAGTGGGAATGCTATAAGGAATATTAAAAAGAAAATCATATATGTAGAAACAGTGTCAGTGTGTATAATTAACATATGTGTGTGTTGGTGTGTGTGTGTGTGTATGAGAGACATCACCAACCTGACTGTGACTGTGAGGTCAAAGAAGTGACCGAATTGTCCTTCATCAGGGATCTAGAGTGAAAATTCAGACACATAACATCAGGATGGAGAAATGGGACAGCACACACGCGCACACACAGACGCGCACACAGACGCGCACACACATATAGTACGCACACACAGTTTCCGTCTCTAAATCATATAACTGTTATAACTGTTACTGCATATTACATGGTCATATTTAAATAAATTTAAATGTGATCGCAAAACAAATAAAAATCCATAAATTACCACAAATATGATTAGTTAATCAATTAGGACAAAAGTAATGGCACCTTATAAAAGGGTATGTTAATCAGTGTCTTGTTACATTACTGGAAGATTTAGCACTTGTCACACTGAGGGGGCGCTCTTTCACCGTTTAGTCACCATTTTGTTGTTTCTTTATATGAGCTTTGCCTTTTATGGTGTTTTGTGGGAGGGGCTTAATGTAAATCAGCTGTTACATCAACACCTGGCAATTTACTGCAATTAGTTATTTGTCTGGAATTTTGGGGGATAAATGAAGCCCATTATGCATCTCTCTCACACACACTCACTCACACACACACACACACACACACACATACAGAGTACATACCGCCATGTCTTCAGGATTTGTTGCCTAACTGACGGCAGCATCGTACTGAAGGAAAAGAGCGAGATGATCAGAAACATTTTGACTTTTGACACAAAAACCGAATGTGTAATATAACTCTTGTGTAAGGTGGAGGCGTGGTCTTGCCAGCTCGGGGGGCGGGGATGCCGACTGACTCGACCCACACTGACAATCTGATGAACGGTGATATAAAACTGACAGGTCGTCTGAAAAGGGGAAAAGGAGGACAGGAAAGAGCTATAAAAATCAAAGTGCTGAAATTTTGGAGAAAATGTAGATATGACATTAAAGGGGTGCAAAATTTTAAACTGACGTTTAAAAAAAAAAAATTCACAATAAATATCTTAACATATTATTTAACCTTGTTTTGGTTACTTGTGATCATCAAAATCTGATCAATCGCTAGCTCTCTAGTTGTTGTTAATTTCTTATCCTGAGGGTATGTAAACTTTTGCACACAGCTGTGTAGAACACGGCATGATTGTGTGTTTCTCTGCCGTACCAGCTCCGGGTCCATGTGGAAGTTCAGCTGGAATTTTCGCACCGACACCGTGGTGTTGTCCAGACTGGAGAACGTGTCTCTCTCCTCCAACCTGAAACACACACAAGCTTCAGCACTGACGCCAAAATAACACGGATTAAATTAATCCATTAATTCAGATTATAATTTAATTCCGTAATATAACAATCTAATTTTCTTGAGGTTTGGAAATGTTTTATAAAACTAACAGTGTTTATTTTAAAATATTATTTAGAATATTTAACATCATACAAAATATGAACATAACGTGCAATATTACAACCAGAGCGGGACTTTGGCGTATTGAATCAGACCATCCGATCGTGACTCTTTCTACCTTGATGGTGTCCAAGCACAAGAAACTCTTTTTACTTTCAGTACTGTGTTCTGTTATTCTGCACAATCAAAAGTCCCGCGTTGACTCGAACGCTCCTCATATTACTGATATGACCCCTTGTATGATATTCAAACATCAGAGTATTATTTTTAAGGCTGTATTTGGTTTACCTTATCAAACTGTTTAATCAATTTAAAATGTGACTAATCCCTCTAAATTTTTCCATATGAAAATTTTTCATACACATTTCTAAAAGCTGTGCATGACTTAATCTTCTACATTGTATTTACATTATTTCGTACCTTTACACTCCCAAAAAGCATTGAATACCTTTTAAAAAATTTAAGGGGTTTAAATATTCAATATGCTGAAAAACTTTTTAAATAAATAAACAGTGTGTGTTGTTGATGCAAAACCCTGAAAATGTAATGAACAGGTGATATATTATAAATATTAAAACATTTCCTTTGAAACACCTTGTAAATATGATTGTAAAGATAATATTACATTTAATATTTAACAGATATTTTTCTCACAGACATGAAAGACCACACATAAGATGCTTCTTGGGACTGTAATGGTACGAAATAATGTAAACACAATGCAGAAGATTAAAAGTGTGATTTCTTCGAGTCTTAAACAAATGTGTGTGTGTGTGTGTGTGTGAGAAGTGTGTTTCAGTTCCACAGGTTCAGGTGGATTAACACAGCAGGCCGCTGCTGATGGTGATGGCGGTGATGATGATGACGGTGATGATGATGGTGTAAAATTAGGAGAGGGCTCAGGTGTTTAGTGGCCGGTGTCATAACAGGTAGTTAATAAGTTGTGTGTGTTGTACTCACTCCTGCATGCGCTCCCAGGCGGCGGCGCTGAGCACCGCGGGGATGAACACCGTCCCATCGGACAGGAATAGCATGCAGGCGTCGCTATCATCCGTACGCTGAGACTCGGTCAACTCGCTTACCTACACACACACACGCACACATATACACACATACACTCACTATTAAATACAGACACAGGTTCTACATTTAAGATGTATTATCGATCAGGGTGTGGCTCCACAGGACACCCTGCCGCTGGTGTAACCATTAAACATGCAAAGGATTAAGCATATTAGGTACAGAAATTAGAAGGGACGACCCGATACAATATTATCAGGGTACCCCGGTGTAGATTCGATTTGTATTGCGATTCTGTAAGTAACATGATTTTATAAATATCCCAAGTTTCATACAATTTTTTTAATTTTTTTATTTGTCAATGCCACCATATGTGCAGATAAAAAGAGGACTCAAAGTACCGTTTCTCATCAAGTGTCATTTAACATTGACAATGCAATATAGAAAGTCTGGATAAAAATATCAGCAGTCAGTGCGATGATATACAATCAGAAGGTAATATAAACATTCTGAAGTTCTGACTATAAAGGCATTTGTAAGGTACAAGACAGACAGCAGCAGTGTGACAGCAGTGCAAAAAGAATGTAAAGTGTAAAAGTGCAAACAGTGTCAGATTTTAAAAATTTTACTTTTTTTTTGTTAAAATTCTAAACAAACTGCAAATAATTCACTCTGAGCACACGGGACTGCCAATGTGTGCATAGTTTAGAGCACCACCTGTAGGAATGTAGAGGAACTGCATCATTTTACCACCTCACTAACACATATACAGTACTACAGTACACTGGCCTTTGCAGCTAAACACCTTCAACTCTTCTGTGCAGGCTTTCCACAAAGTTTATGAGTGTGTTTATGGGAATTCTTGACCATTCTTGACACTGATGTTGGACGAGAAGGCCTGGCTCACAGTCTCCGCCCTAATTCATCTCAAAGGTGTTCTGTCGGGTTGAGGTCAGGACTCTGAACAGGACAGTCAAGTTCTTCCACACCAAACTCGCTAATCCATTTTTTTTTAATAGACCTTGCTTTGTGCTCTGGTTCCCAGTCATGTTGCAACAGGTGTGGGGTTGTTTTTCAGGAGTTCGGCTGAACTTCCAGTGAAGGGAACTCTTAATGCTTCAGCATACCAAGATACATTTTGGACAATTTCATGACCCCATCTTTGTGAAAGCAGTTTGGGGACGGCCCCTTCCTGTTCCAACAGACAGCACACCAATGCACAAAGCAAGGTCCATAAAGACATGGATGAGAGAGTTTGGTGTGGAAGAACTTGACTGTCCTGCACAGAGTCCTGACCTCAACCCGACAGAACACCTTTGAGATGAATTAGGGCGGAGACTGTGAGCCAGGCCTTCTCGTCCAACATCAGTGTCAAGAATTCCCATAAACACGCTCATAAACTTTGTGGAAAGCCTGCACAGAAGAGTTGAAGGTGTTGTAGCTTTATAGCTGCAAAAGGGGCGGGGCCTACATCCTATTAAACACTATGAATTAAGAATTGGATGTTACTCAAGTTCATATGCATGTGAAGGCGGGCAGGCGAATATTTGGGAATATAGTGTATTTAAGCTTCAACAGACTTATATATAAATTACATTTTGGAGTCAGAGTGGTGATACAAAAGAATCACACTACATATCTGACTCGATTTGCCATCTCTAATACATATTTTTAAAAGTTTTGATCTAATAGGCTTTTTGCCTCAGACGGCGCGGAGGCGTAGCGGTTAGCACTGCGGCCTCACACCTCAAAGGTCAAGAGTTCGCTTCCCATTTTTGGGTCTTGTTCTCCCCGTGTTTGGTGGGTTTCCTCTGGGTTCTCTGGTTTTCTCCTCCAGTCCAAAAACATGCAGATTAGGCTAACTGGCATTCCCAAACTGTGTGTGTGTGTGTGTGTGCGCGCGCTCTGTGATGTATTGGCACCCTGTCCACGCCCTAAGGCTCCTCCTCCCTCATCACTGTGCTGTAGGTGACGCACTGAAAAGAGTCTGATCAAAGCCTTACGTCACATCCGGGGGCGTGGCTATGATACAAAACGTGACAGAAAGTCTCTCTGAAGCTGTTTACTCATTAATGAAGCACACTGTCCTATACACACACACACACACACACACTCACTCACTCACACACACACACACACTCACCCCGACTACATGCGCCCTGACGCTGAGCTCGCGCTCCCGCTCTGTGCTGTAACTCTGCACGAGCTGCTCGATCCACGGCTCCGGTTCTCCCTCCGCCCTGAAGCGCCGCATTCCCGAATACACGGTGTACAGCTTCCCCTCCTCCTCCTCCTCCTCCTCGCTGTTAACTATTCTCAGTTCTCGGTCTAAAAGCTCTGCGTGTCTGTTATCGCTGAAAAATCCGTTATAGCGATTTGGCGGCTCAGTTAAACGCTACGCTCTTGTTTTCGCTCCGTGTAGAAACAGTGAACTGGAATTATAAGTTCCGGTTTTAATTTAAAGCATCCGCGCGTCTCTGCTGCCCCCTTGTGGGACGTTCCAGTAAAACTAAACACTGCAGATCTTATCGAGTTTTTTTTTTTTTTTTTTTTCCCTGTAAGATTTATTTTAAATAAATTAAGACAGATAAAATGCCCACTGGGGGTGTGTAAAGGTACAAAATAAAAATGGATGTATAAAAGGTTTCATTTTTGTTTTGAAATGTGAATGACGTATTGGTGAAACTTCCTCATCTATGGCCTGGAGCCTCTCTCGGGAGACTTAGGGCGGGGTCCGGGCGGGGTCCACCCTGGGCACCCTTTAGATGGCATCACTTTATATACCTTGTATATAACTGAGCCATGTGACAGGTGAAGCTGAAAAATGGAAGAAAGTGTGTGTGTGTGTGTGTGTGTGTGAGAGAGAGAGAGAGAAAGAAAGAAAAAAAAACTAAAATGTAAACAATTAAAAATAAACAGTAATGAAGTTGGTGATGAGGCAGTAATTATAGGGCAATGAATAATTAAAATTTTACAGAGACACCCTGAGATATAAAAAAAACGAACAAGAGCAAAAAATTTTTATAAAATGTTTTATTGTTAAATCCATAATCACAAACATTAATAACTCTTATTAAAAGAACGTAGCAGATAAAAACAAGATGTCAATGTCAAACTAACTGTTGTCAAAATGTCAACAGTTTCAAATTGAAAACAGAAGAAGAGTCGCAGTACCATGGTGTAAAACACACTAACACACACACAAAAACAGTTACACCGGAAAAACACATCCCCGGGTTCCTCTAAAAGCTAATGAGTTCTGATCAAACCCCCGAGGCTGCCTCGAGCACATGGTCTCTCTGCGTCTGCACCCGCACTCTCTCAGACTTCACCTGAAAAAAAAATCATCATCTGGGTTCATCAGCACACCCGTATTCATCAGCACAGACGAGGTCGTGATCATGTGATCAGCGGTTAGAGACGGTGAGACGGCGGTGTGTTAGATCAGCTCACCTGCAGCTCAGCGGTTCTCCCAGGGTTCCTCCGAGCTCCTGTAGAGCCTCGCTGAGTCCGCGCTTCAGGAGCGAGTAATCCGGCTTCTCTGTGTACTGCAGGTTCTTCACATGACACAGGTAGCTCTGTAAGGCACCTGCACGCGTGTGCACACACACACACACACACACACACACACACACACACAAACCATTTAAAAGCACTTATACACATTAACACTACTATAAATATCAATCAATAATAATAAGAAGAACAATAAAAAACACTCACATGAAACTTTTTTCTTTTTAAAACAGTAGCTTATTAACGCAGGAATATCAGCCATGTACCTGCACACACACGCACACACACACGCACACACACACACACCAAAAAGGAAAGACAGAATGAATGATTGTGTGTGAGAGAGAGAAAGGTTGGTTATAACTAATATCACGTGAGTGTTTTATCATTAATATCTTAGTAAATGCTTTTTGGCCATTTGTGTTACCGGTTTTGAGGGTGTATAAACTTTTGCAATCTTTACTGAGTACATTACTGTGTATATATTTGAAAATTCTGAGTTGAAATCACTAAGAAATAAAGTTTAAATAAGCCTGTTACTCTCTCTGTGACTGTGTGTGTGTCTGTGTATATGTGTGTGTGTGTGTGTGTGTGTGTGTGTGTGGGTTACCTCTCCTTCTGAGCACACACAGCTGATCCTGGCTGAGTGATGGGACTCCAGGGCAGCGAGCGGCTCAGCCAGAAGAGGAGACAAAACCCCAGAGACTGCAGATCACTGCGCCGAGACGGACCTGCACGCGCACACACACACATGCACACACTTCACTGTTACATGTCCCACCTGATGTGCAGGTGTGAGTGTGCGTTTACATGAGTGTGCGCGTGTGTGTGTGCGCTCGTTACCGGCCCCTTTGTGTGAATCTACACTGATGAAGTTAAGGTTCCCCTGATGGGGCGTCCGGCCGCCTTCCCGATATTCCACATGTCTCCCTCCAGGACAGAATCGGAACGTGTGACCAAAACCTGACAGAAACACCTAAACACACACGCACACAAAAAAACTGATTTAGTTATAAAAATGTTGTTCAAATTTCTGTAATCTTAAGAGACTGTTCATTTGATGTACAGTATATACTTGCAGCTATACACTGTCTATCACACACACACACACACACACACACACACACACACACACCCTGTGCCTCCTCACCTCTCGCAGGTCCACACTCGTTTCTGGATCATTTTTAATTTTTGGTTTCTGTACAGTGTGGAGCAAAGGCGTGTGTGTGTGTGCGTGTGTCTGCTTGTCTCTGATCTTGGACAGTAACATTGAAAATGTGAACATCCTGTTTAGGAACATCCAACACTATCAGAATTGTAAAGGATCAGACCAATTCGATGTTGTGTTGAGCGCGGTGTTGAGCGCGGTGTTGAGCGCGGTGTTGAGCGCGGTGTTGAGCGCGGTGTTGAGCGCGGTGTT
>JAOVVA010000004.1:552176-573056 GCA_028565275.1 Leiocassis micropogon | reverse complement strand
CTGTCAATAAAGAAAAGCATGAATTAGAATAGGTACTTTCCTATTATTTTCCACTAATTCCCTCCCGTTCATTGCGCTCCACCTGTCATGTCTGTATTCCCCACTAGTGGGGCGCCCCACACTTTGAGAAGCACGGGGTTAAGCATACAGCGAATGCACTTGGTAATTAATGCCCAAGTAAACCTCTGTTCATTTGTGTAAATGTTTCTGTGGAATAAATATTCTCATTATATTTATTACGTTTCTGTTTTTCTTAGTACTTACAAACGTGTATGCCGATAACAAAAAAAAAAAAACATTTACACAAATGAACAGAGGTTTACTCCTGCAGCAGGTATAAAACAATTTCAGGAAACAATTTATCAACATGGAAAGCACAATTCCTGTGTGTGTGTGTGTGTGTGTATGTGTGTGTGAGTGAGCGAGCGCCCAGCAATGGGTGCGGTTGAGGAAGGAACACAACCCGGTCGGTTCTGTACACAGACATTCGAGATAAAGAAAGCGAGAGACAAATGACGAGTCTCACCCAGTGCCTTCACAGCGATCTGGCGTGTGTGCGGCGGTGGCGTCAGAATACACACGAGTTGGACTTCCTGCCGCAGCAGGACGTCATCTGATTGGCTGGTAGCGAAGGGGATGCTGAGCTCATCAGCCAGACGTTCCGCTTCCTCCTGCGTCCGGCCCCAGACGGCCTGAACCGGGAACCCTTCCTCCTGCAGTAAGGACACCAGGGAGCGCACGGTCTGCCCCGTCCCAAACACACCCACACCCGGCAACATGCTGCTCAGCACGCACCCACACACACACACAAGCCTGCTGCGCTCACACTCTGTCAGCCATTACACACATCCTGTTGGAAGCTGAAACTCCAAATAACGAGAAGATAATCCTAAAAAAAAAACACAGAGAGAGAGAGAGAATTATGGACTGATCATGAATTGATGAATTTATTAACGGCTTGTCAAAGTCACTGCCTTTCCAACCGTAACACCCCTCGAATATTTATCGTTTCACCTTCACAGGTCACACAGCGCCGCGGGAAATCAATCAACACAAGCCGAGCCTAAAGAACCAGAACAAGATCGAACACACAGGAGTGTAAAGGTTCACCCCGCGCCGCACCCCTTACCAAAATTTCACTTAAAGTATCATCATCCTCATTTCAGTCTCACTTAATTATTCACCATTCCTAATGTAGCTAATTATTTATAGAATGTTTAAATTAATTTAAAAAATTGTTGCACTTTGTTTTTTTTTAATGAAAGATACATTTATACTCTCCCCCCTTTTTTTAAATAAATGTATGCGTTAACAGTATTAAATATTTTATATCTGAATTTTAACATTTTTTGTTTATAAATACATTTAGAAAATAAACTATGTAATTGCAGGTATTTAATTCTAAGCGTTATAACTTTTTACTCATTAAATTTCTACCCATTTACTATTAATTTAATAAATAGAGAGAAAATGGTTTCATTGATAATACATATAAATAAATCATGCATGTAATTTAATTAATAAACTAAAAATAATAATAATAAAGTATATATATTAATATGAATAATAAACTGCTGGATTTCCTGTGAGGAGAATGGGAGTTTATGCTAATTAAAAGAGTTAGCTCTCTAGCTAGCTAATAAATGTCTACATTATACCCAGGTTTTGTTTCAAAGCGACTGAATAATAATCGTAATCTTTTATACTCACCCAAACTACTTTTTTTAATATCTTTTCCTCAAATAAAAATCCTCTTTTAGTTATTTTTTCTCGGATAATAAAATCTCCTGAGAGAAATCCTGACTAGCATCCGGGCCGCCTCCCTCCTCAGATCCGACCAGATCAGACCAAGATAAATTCACTTGTCTTCAGGGAAAAAAAACAGACGATATTCATGCCGTGTCATTCTGACAGGGTTCACAATCCTTTACGTGTTTATGTTTTAATCCAGTGTTGTTTTATTCCCCGCAGTAAGAGCGGTGAGGTCTCGGACCATCACAAACGCGTCCGACCACAGAAACAAGCCAATACTCCGCGCATGCGCACCACCAGGCAGCCCACCACCAGCTAGCCAGCGCATGTCATTCGCCACGCCCACTTCTACGCCCATCCTGTTCAAAAGCGTATTTATGTCACGTGACGTTATGTTATCATCCTCACAGGTCTCAGATCAGAGATGGCAATCAGACGCTGCGCTGTACAAAGTATTGGCACCCCAGTGGAGGTGAAAGGCGAGTTATACAGGAGTTATACTGGAAGCATGCACATGAGTGAAGACAATTTTAACCTTTAAAGTAGTAATTAAAAAATATATTAAAAATAGTGCAAATCTATATATATTTTTCTCTACTGATTAAATTACTATAGGCTATAAACTGCAGTGTAAATATAATGTCCAGGAGCCTGGTCTATTGCCATGTACCTTATGTGTTTACTTCAAGTCAATTACCATAAATCATGCAGAGTAGTTAAAAAAAAAAAAAAAAAAAAGATTTCAGAAAAAGGGACCTTTGAGTACACAAGTACGTTAAAGATCTAAATAAAAATATAAGAAACAAATAGTAAGGCGTTCTCTTTTGCTGATTTCAATATTACTCAACTAAGGTATTATTGATGAACATGACGTCAGCAGGGTTACAGGACAGGACGATGTTTTAAACATCTCAGTCGTGCCGATATGGTCATCCATGTGCAGATTTCCTTTAACACACCTGACTCAAGGGTGCAGTGCTTGCGTTAGAGCAGAAAAACCCTGAAATGTACAGGACAGAGTATTCTCCCGGACCAGGCATGCAGTCGGAATGGGTGCCAGTACTTTTGCAGCAGTACAAACAAACACAAGTAAAGACAGATTAAAACTAGGCATTTTAAAGAAGCATATTTAAAGGTTTATTTATCATCTATATTCAACAGAATGTCCAAAACAAGTAAGAAACAAACAAACGAAAAAAACAACAAAGTAATTTTGACCTTTAGTGTCCATCTGCAGCCTGGGGAGCTTAAATAAAACACCAAAAGATCCAAAGTAATGACATTAAATCAATGAAAATTGGACTGTAAGAGATCTGTGTGGGCGCTTCATCTCCGCAGATCAGGAACGACTTTGTTGCCGCTGGTTGCGACGGGGATGAGGAGCTTCCTGTACTCGAGTGGGAGGAATTTCTCGATTAAGACGTTGAGCGGCGTGCTGTCCGTCACAAAGCCCTGCCTAGAAAGGGGGGAAAAACATAAAAAGATGACATGATTTTCCAGAAACAGGAAATAAACCTACATCCCTCTTCTAGTCTTCTATATCCAACACACCTTCTCATGAGGAGTTCAACATCCTCAACCTCGATGGTTTTCCTCTTGGCGTGGGCCGAGTACACCTCCAGGTCTTCCGCCAGACGATCGAAATACCTCTGCAGTCTGAGACAGGACATAGAATCAACACTCCGACCCCGATTAATAACGCTCCCTTTACTGTAAAAAAAATAAAATAATTCAACTTACATGTCACTGATGACGGGATAGACGTCGCTGGCCACCTTCGTTTTGGCGAAGTGTTTAAACACGCTCATGACGTAGCTCTTTGGCAGGACGCCGGTGGAGGCGCTGTGAGGCGTGTCTCTCGAACGTGGCTTCACGACCTTCGGTGCGGGACTGAAAATATGCATCGGAGTGAGTCGTGTACGGGTTATAATCCACTAAACAAGTTTATCACATTTAAATTTATAAACAGATTACCCAGCATTCTGAGCTTTGAGGATGGTGGGTGTGGCCAGAGCACCGGGAGTGGACACCTGCTTCCGCTGTCTGATAAACCCTGGGGTCTGCATCGAGAGCTCTGTGAGGTTAAATACACATGCACATGTTAAAACCAATAAAAACAAAAATATATAAACTGAATGTGTTATAGTCTAACCTTCACTCTGGTTGTCCTCCTCCTCCTCCTCCTCCTGAGGCTCCTGATCATGTTCCTCTTCCTGCAGCTCCTCAAATTCTTGTTGCTGCGGCTCCTGTTCTTCGTCCTCCTCTTCCTGCAGCGCTTCCACTTCTTCTTGCTCCTGATCCTGTTCCTCCTCTTCCACTTCCTCCTCCTGTTCTTCATCCTCCTCTTCCAGCATCGCTTCCACGTCTTGCTGCTCTTCCTGTTCCTCCTCCTCTTCCTGCTGCTGTTCTTGTTCCTCCTCCACTTTTTCTTTCTCCTGATCTTGTTCCTCCTCTTCTTCTTCTTCTTCCTGCTGCTCTTCCTCCTCACCAGCAGAAAAGTCGACAGTGGGGCTAACATGAACCGAGACAATGACCTCCTCGTGTTCTGATTGGCCGTGAGGGTGAACTTCCTCCTGGTCAACGTTCTGTGTCAGAGACGGTTCAGGGCTGCGATGAGGTTCTTTTTCCTCCTCCATACTGAACACCTCTTCCAGCTCTGTTCCACCAGCCAAACTCTGCAGCTCTACACAGGAAACGAAGACACTGTTTTACTCAAGTGTGTGGGATACATGGCAAATCTGGACTCTTTTTTTCCCCCTGCACCAAGAAAAGAAAAAAAAGGAAAAACTCCAAACTCACTCAGAACGAGTGCTGCATGTCTACACTTGTTTGTTTTCAGTTGAAGGTGTTTGAACGCGTGTAAATGAAGCTATAAATATATGGAACGACTCTTTTCACTGATTAGTGAGCCGTGTGTGGCGTATGGAGAAGATCACAAACCCTTCAGGAAAGTGTAAATGAACCGGAACAAATTTATACTGTTTGCTTTGGATGAAAGTCCATGAGAACAGACTTGGGAAGATTTTCTTTTTTGTCCGTCTCCTCCATGCTGCTGGATGTGTTTTATAGTCGAGATCAACATCTGTAGTTGGACTGTGTGAGCTTGGAGTTTCTCCTTCATTTCTTTTTTTTTATTTGTGAAATTATGAAATTAACTTTAAAAGAAACTTTAAAATAATCTCCATTACAACAAATGCTTCAACAACAAACAAGAAATATACAAAATGTACGCTCGGAGTGAATTTTTTCCTAAGTTTGTTTTCGAGATGTCTCGAACACTGTGACTAAGACACACCAGCGATACAAGCCGACACTTTCATGCTGATGATACAGAATCAGGATATATGTTTAATAATATTGTATCAGGTGGACCTGGTGATTCCCACCCTGATAGCCGATCAATTACGCTTGTGTAGTGACATCACAAACTGCGATTCTCTGTAGCTCCACCCCCAAACCAGTTTATATCAATATAGAGAGAAATAGTGAGTCTTAATATAGAGAAATATTTTAAGTTTTCTGCAACTCAGTCAACGTGCTTCTAATCTCTAAGTATTTATTAAAGCATCACACACTTTATCTCCTGACGGTTACTTACGTTTCTCAGTGAGATCCTGATCCGTCCCGAGGCTCTTCGCTCCTCTGCCTCGTGCCATCACACCATCCTTGATTGCTCCGCCCTCCGAGTGGTACGCTCTCCGGGTGATTCGCTGAGGCAGATGTGATAGCTCCTCCCCCTGAATGCTTTCACCCTCTCCCTGGTCCATCTCCTCCACCTGAGCTTCCTGTGCAGCAGCCTCGCTCTCCTCCTGCTCCTGAGGCTGAGACTCGCGCTCCACCATGGCCTGAGTCGGAGCGAACGGGATATCCTCGGGACTCAAGGACACGCCCTGGCCCCCTGGTGACGGAGGAATCATCTCCACATCGTCCTCCTCTTCCCGACTCTGAGAATCCGGCTCCAGGGCTTCTGAAGGATCTTTGTCAGGTTTGGAGACGCTGCTCTCACGAACTTTAAGTTCATTTTGGACAACGTCTTGAAGTTCTTCTCCAACATCACCATGGTTATCTCTCATCTCCGCCTCTGTAACCTCTCCATCAGCGTCTCGCAGCTCGGAGGCCTGTGGGTGGGCGTACAGCTCCGTGTTGCTCATCATCACGTGTGTGGTGAGCTCCGGCACGGTGACGTTACTCAAACCCAGAGTGAACTTCTGCCAGTCCGAGTCCTGGAGAGTTCCTCCATCCTGCACTGCTGTATAATCTGATCATCAAAGCACAAAAAAGGGGAGGAGCTTCAGGAGCAGGGCCAGACAATAAGATTATTATAATATCAGTATTGTGATTTACTACGTAATAATTTTTTTTTATCAATTTAACATTTAACACTTAATCATTCTAATACTTTACATGAACAAGTAATTACAACTCAAACCAGATAAACTAAGATGCAAAACTTTTTACTTAAAGTAAGAAATATTTAAAATATTTAAACTTTATAAATCATAAATGTTTTAACATTTTGAAAAATGAACTGAAAACGTAACAACAAAGAAATTAAACTGATCAAAAAAAGCCATCAAAATGTTTTAATTTTGGCAAGTTATAAAATGTTAAATTATTTACATTGTTAATTTTCATTTTCACTTAAAATGTAAAAGCATGTTCAAAACTATTTATTAGTACTAAACATTTATTATATTTTATTTCTGAATGAATAATATAACAACAACTGCATTGTCGGGAAGTGAGGAAATCTCCAAGTGGTGTTCGAGTCAAAGCGGGTCTTTTGATGGTACAGAATAACAGAACTCAGTCCTCAGTATAATCCCCTGATACACTAATGCACTTATCCCAGTGTCTCACAAGTGCTTGGAAGGTAGAAAGTTTTCTCAGAACACCCCAGCCATGATCGGACTGACAGTCTGCTTCTTGTCTGAAACGCCGGCCTCTCAGGAACTCCTTTGATGGCCCAAACATGTGTAAATGTCTTGGAGCGAGGTCAGGACTGTATGCGTGACGTGGCAGTAACTCCCAGGCGAGTTGTGTGAGTGGTGTTGGTGAATGAGTGTACAATCTCCTTTTAACGTTTTATCTCGACTAAGAGTCTCATCACCGTACTGTGACTGAAGTCTTCTGTAAATGTCAATCACTTTTAAACCCTTATTCACCAGTCCCGGTTTGACTTGAACGTCCCTCGTAAATATTGTGAATCATAGAAATGCTAAAAGTTAATGAGACCACACCAGACTGAAAGCATAATCCAGCCATTAATACAGTAGTTATTTAGATCCTTATTAACGATGGGCGCCAATAAATACGGAGCTGGCTATATACATTTTAGCACTGGAATTAAAGCAATAAAATCATACCTCATGCTCCAATCTGTTCGTTGCTAAAGGAGCATCCGCAGTACAAGTCGCTATGACTGAGCTGTTACCGTTCTAACAAGAGAGTTAATAAAACCTGTGATGGAAAAACTAATCAACACCTTCTGACCAATCAGAGGCCAGGATTCAGTAGTGCTGTGGTGTAAAGATGAGATCAGTGCAGCACCTTGGATGTCACGTGCCTCTAAACGTTTCTGGATGGCTTCATCGAACGCGTCCACGGAAACCCCCTTCCGTCGCCCGGACGCTTTTCGCCTCAGACCCGCCCTCTCGGAGGGGAGGTTCACGAACGGCGTCTTCAAGGTGAGGCTGAGGACACTGAGACAGAACAATAACATGTGTTTAGTGAGGAAGGGAGAAACAATATCCTGGGAGTCACTGGTGTGTCAAATTGAGACATGCTGGGGAAAAAAAAAGGTAGTTAATTTTTTATAAAAGGAGAACACCTACACACACACACACACACACACACACACCTAATCATAAATGATTTGTATAACTTTTATTTAACATACAGGAGATCTCTTGCATTTATTTTGCTCCGCCCAAAGCTATAAAATTATTAATATTCAATTAGTAATCTTTAATATTCCATGGAGAATTAATTACAATTATGCATTGTGCATCAAAAATACTTCATTCGTTAGTCTTCAGACAGGATTAGTTCGTCAGAGTGGCGTCTGTGCCGTTATTCTCACACGTCGCCTCGTGGACACGTATCCGTAAAGACGTGTGATAAGAGATTTCCGGTTGCAGTAGTGCGTCTGTGAACTCGTATGACAGCGTTGCGTTTGGTCATGTGATCCTTTTATCTTTTGCAGCATTAAACATTAGAGGATTTGGAATTATAGATTTATACAAGAGATACGATCGCTCATTTATTCTAGAAAACTAAAAAATTTTAACTCAGGACGGAGATGTGTGAATATGCATAAATAAATAATGAGTATTTACAGTAAAAGGACAAAAAATATACAGTATAAATAAATCTGACTAGAGAGTTGATCAAAAAAAAGTAGGAATTGCTTCTGATAGTTCCTCAGAGGAAGAAATAGAGGATGGAGAAAAATGTCCGATCTGGACTGAAATAAAATCACAGACGAGAAAGTGGGATGTGTTATGGTCTGAATGTAAACCTAATCAGGGCTGAACACAGGCATCTCGTTTAAAGCATCGTTTAAGAAGTTTTCTAAGGATGCACTTTGCTCATCAAAGCCATAATGAGGAGTAACAGGAATAAAATGTCCTTCGTCAAATGTCCTGGGAACAGATGCAGAAACAAATAAGGCACCGAAACAGGTAGCAGCACCTTATTACCCCACTTCCTGGAATAAATCCACCCCCGCATTACAGACTGAGACATGTGGAAAATGTTTACCTTTTCGACCCTGCAGAGAGATCCTGCTCCTTACTGACATCTGGATTCTCCTGAGGGACGGCCAGCTCCTCTTCTTCACCTGAAATAGAGACACACCAATTATTCCCCTGTTATTCTCCTGCACTGACATCACTTCCTCCCTCAGACGGCTGCAGACTGCTGTATGAGGATGACTAATGGCACACACTAAACCCATAAGGAAAATGAATACACTGTTAGCTCAGTCCTCCATCATGAACGTTTACTTGATTCGGATGACAGTAATGTCTTGTCCTATAGATCACTTCCTGGATCATTCTGAATCAAACAGAATAAAAATTCTCGTTTAACTGACGAACTGTGATACAAGTCTGAGTTCCAGTACCTGATGTCTGGTCCAGCTGTTTCTCGAAGGCAGAGACGTTAAAAGTGGGCGCCGGCCTCCTGCGGCTCATCCCCCGGACCAGGTGAGTCAGTGGCTCTGTGGCCAAGTCAGGCAGCTCAAGTCCAGACACACCATCACTGAAAACACGCACATACACACAAATAAAAAAATCTATTTTTCCTAAGAAGTCATTAAAATCCAAAAAAAATTTGTAAAAAATAGTAATAGATTATTATTATTTTAAAAAATTCTTAAGCTTTTATGGGTTTAATGACATCACTGTTCCTGGGAAAACCCAACTGGAAAAATGACTTCCGGTCTAGAATGATTCTACAGGGAGCGGAGTTATGTGAAAGTGGGCGGAGACTAATCTTCCCTAATGACCTTTAAACAGCTTTGTGTTTATTTATCAGATGTGTGTGTGCTTTACACACTAGGAGCTCCTCTTTTATTAAAATGATGATTTGGATGTTGTTATAAACACATAATAAAGACTTAATCAGCATGACAATGAAACTCATTGATTAATGATTAATCTCAGACGTTTGATTAGACCTATCCAGAGGATTAGTTTCTCTGGAGGCACGCCCACCTGCGTCTGTTGCTATGGTGACTGGTCTCTGCCTCCTGCTGATCCTCCTGAGGCACGGCAGTCTGACCTGAGAGCAGCAGAGACGCCTCCGCTTCTGAAAAGCACAACACATGAGTTCACAGTGAGCGCACGTCACGTCAGGCTGCACGAAGCGTCGCTACGTGCGCGTACTCACCCGTCCGGATGATGCCCCGGAGCAGCCCGCGAGGCGTGACGTCATCGTCGTACAGCGCGGGAGAGGGAAGCACAGCCGTCCTGCCCTGAGACCGGGCACGTTTACTGGGCGGCGGCGGAGACTGAGCGGCCGTCTGGACTCGGATCAGAGTTAAGCATAAATGTTTAATAAACCAATTGGTGTGTAAAGACACATCTGTGGAACTAGTCGTACCTCATGCAGCTTCTGTTTGAGTTTGTTACGGAGAGCAACGTGAGGCGTCTCAGGTGTGTTCCTCAGTCTGGAACTCCTCCGCGTACGCGAAAGCTGCTGATCACGAGACGCGCTGGAGAATGAGAAGATTCTTTAATGATAAATAAAAACAACTACGATCTTAAAAAGTGTAAAATGCTGTGATAATTAGAGCTGGACAAATTAACCGAGATCATGACCAATAATATCATAGCACTTTCTCTGAGATAACAACATGAAACATGACATAAAAACATTTTACAGATTACAGTAATAATTACGGTAAATAAAGTCTGAACTTTAAATAATAAAATACTAAACATTTCACAGACTTTATTTTCTTCATTTTAACCGCTTAAACTTTTTCTTTTTATATTATTATTGTTATAGATGTACACAATACAGAAGACAGACTGAACTCTAAAGGAAGCGTAAGCAAATCAATTACTGCTGTGTGTAAAAGTTTGTGCACCCCTAAACAAGCTGATTTTTTATAAATAATGACATGAGAATCTGTGTGTGTTCTGCTTCAAAGATGTTCCGGGAAAAGAATCTGCATGTGTTGAGATATTAATACTGAAAACAAATGAACGAGAAGGACTCCAACTCAAAAGTTTGCGCACCCTTTACTGGGTGTGATCTATGATATAATGATCTGTTTAACTTTGAATCTTTATAAAAACACGTCGTGTTGATTTAGTGTCATGTACTGAACCGTATGTATAGAAAGCCCACTGTTGTTTTATTTTATTTTACTTTTTTAAGATCAGAAGCAGAAGGTTTTAATGCCACTACTCTTGCACGTACAAGGAAAGTGTTTTAGTGACAGAGCTTCCAGAACAAAACAATCACAAGACAAAACAACACGACAAAAAAAAAAAGTTAAGACTGTTTTAGATTGTTTTTTTTCTCTCCAACTGTATGATGACACAAACACACACCGCTAGATGCTAACCGCTAAGCTAGCTACAGTACTCGCCTCCTGGTGACGGGAGAGCGCTGTGTGTCCGTCTGCAGGACGTTTCTGAGTAAAACTCGAGCAGACACATCGTCCTCCTCCCCGGGGTCCATCACACGCGGAAAGAAAAATATCTTCCTTTAAAAAAACGTACCAGATGAACACAAGTTACTGAAGCTTCTCCGCTAACACCAACAGCAGATTCAAATAGAATCCAGGCTGACGTCATCTCCCGCGCTCACCTACCCGCGCGCGCGCGCGTGCTTCATGGGATCTGTAGTTTTGCAGTTTCACTTCCGGTTACTGCAGCCTACATCTCGCGACCGAGCGCTGCGCTTCTTTTTTTAGTACAGTTATCGTTTATGTATTAATTTACTGATTATTTATTATTTATTATGAAAGCAGACATACTAAAATATGTTCTATAATATATAGTTTAGCCTTTAACATTTTAAAAAACAAACAGTTTGTATATTTAGTTGTCTGATTATTTACCCTCGTTACCCTTTCTTTATTATCATATGTACTAATTGTTTATAAACTCACAAGCTAGGTAAATTTTCACATTAAAAAAAACCCCAAAAGCCTTTATAACCAATAACCTTTTTTAACCAAAAAGTAATTTTTAGGTTTTCTCTCATATCCTTTAAATATTTAAATATTTGAGTTTAAAGAGTACAGCTTTTCAACCTCGTGTATAGGCTCTATACAGTATATTTAACCAATATAATGTATTGTATATTACATTTTGTTTCTTGCTTAACATTTATAAAAAATAAGCTTATGTTGTAATGTCTTCTTTTTCTGTCTTTAAATGAAGCATTTATATATTTGAAATAAAAAGTTAACAGGTAGAGAGTTGACACACACACACACACACACACGATATGATTTTCCACTATTTTCTACATTTGGATTGAAGTTAAAAGCTAATTTTTTTAAAATCTAACAATATTCAATTTCTCTATATGTATTTTAATCAGATTCTTTTGTACAGTTATTATCTCTACAGTGTACTGCCATGAACCTGATTTACTCTGTAAGATGACATGATTTTCTCCTCCTCTAACATGTGTTATTATGATTTGAGATGATCTGAGTGTTCAGTATTCTCAGCGCGAGCTCTGAGGTCAGCGCAGTCCTGCGCAGTGCGGTGATTATTCACGCAGAAAGCTCTGGAACATGCGCGCGCTCTGCGCAGACACGACGCTCACCAACGCGCCTTCAGGAAAAACAAAACAGGAAGTTGTAAGTATTGTGGGACGTGTAGTTCCGCTTTTAGGCCGCTGCATTTGATAACAGCGCACGAAGATTAAGAAAAGAAAACCCCCAGAGAAACTTGTGTGAGGGTGTTCAGGAGAGCGGGAGAGCGGCCCCGTTATGCCCGGCTTCACGTGCTGCGTGCCCGGATGTTATAATAACTCGCACCGGGACCGCGAGCTCCGGTTCTACACCTTCCCGAAGGACCCGACCCAGCGCGAGATCTGGCTGAAGAACATCTCCCGGGCCGGAGTGAGCGGCTGCTTCAGCACCTTCCAGCCCACCACCGGGCACCGCGTGTGCAGCGTGCACTTCCCCGGGGGCAGGAAGACCTACACCATCCGAGTCCCGACGCTCTTCCCGTTACGCGGCGTGAACGAGCGGAGAAGTCGGCGCGGCAGGGGCAGGAAGGTACACGCCGCGTCTGCGCCCGCGTCTGCGCCCGTCCTCACCAGCGTCGGCGCGAACCACGGAGAGGAGCAGGGCGAGCCCGAGTTCCTGGTGCAGATCGGACAGAACGGGGAGTACATCACACCCGTGTCATCTTCATCATCGTCGTCGTCATCAGTACCGGTATCGTTATCGGCGGAGGGCTCGTGCACGGCGCTGAAGTCCGAGGACGCGGAGGTGGTGGTTCCGGTGGTTCCGGTGGTGTCGGTGGTTCTGGATCAGCCCGGTCCGCTGCTGGCGCTGTGCGGGGAGGAGCACTCGTACTCCCTGACCACCGGCACCACCTCGGCGGAGCTCCTGAGGAAGCTGAACGAGCAGCGGGACATCATCGCGCTCATGGAGGTGAAGATGAAGGAGATGAAGAACACCATCCGCCAGCTGCGCGTGAGCGAGGCGCACCTGCAGGAGGAGCTGCGCGAGCGCGACCGCGCGATGTGTGGGATCGGCTCGGTCCGGAAGAAAGTCTGACACACACACACACACACACACACCGGGCCAAGGACTGGGACAGGACAGTGTGGGGTGTGTGTAGGGGTGTGTGTGTGTGTGTGAGTGAGTGTGTGAGTGTGAGTTTATTTGTGTTTTATTTTTTTTAGTTTTGAAGTTTCAGTGTTAAATCACTAGGACTGGTTGATTTTTCGTGACGTTTTAACCAACCTGTGTGTGTGTGTGTGTGTGTTTGTGTGTGTTGAGCCTCTGGGTGATCGTCAGTGACGTCATAAAATCACCGGAAAAACATCATTATTATATTCTCATTGTTTTAATACCCAAGAAAGGAATGACATCATCACCATGGCTTGTCAATATGCACGAGTATGCAAATATGGACACGCCCCCAGCCATAATATCATCACATACTTTTTCTAACAAGGACAGAAAGAACATTTCTACACCCTACATGCTCAGACTAGAAAGGGTACCGATCAGTACCGTACTTTGGCCCTGGGTCAGTTCGGTCCAGTACACTTTTAGTTACTTTAGTGTGTAATTTGTGTTTAGGATAAAATTACATTTCTTTTTTTTTTTTTTTACTTGTAGATCACTTTTTCTACAGTTCAAGGTAAAATATATCAACTAAAGGTACCGAATGTGTCCTCGTCAGAGATAGTTCCCCCACACACAGCAAGGGAGTACTGCACCCCAAGTTAAGGAACCTTTTTTTTTTTTTCCCCCCCAAAGCATGTATTCTGAAGATTTCTGTTTCACATCTTTAAGGCGATGACGTCACTTTCTGTGACAAACCACTTTCCTGTCTGTTCCTTGCACTGAGGTTTTCCATTTTCAACACAATACCCATCAGTGTTTTGGTTCTGATCCGATACCGCTGCCGTCTCTGTGAGAAATTAGAAACTTGTGGACAGCGTAGATCTTTTAAAATCATTAAAATCAATTGTTGAAAATGGGTTAAGTAATTAAGTAATGAATACATACTGCAACGGAACATCTAATTGGATATCTTGCGTCATAAATATTTATAAGTCTGGTCACGCCCACATGACCTGCTGACCTTCCTAATTTCCCGATGTGATAATGTAATGGAGAAGTACTAACCGGTTACCTGCTGAATCAGACCAGAGATTTCAGTATCAGAGTCTCAGCAGACGAGTCTGTAAGGAGAACACACTGAGATTTGACCCTGAGTGACCTGTAGCCTGAGGAACACCATAGTGTGCAGGACTGACTAAGGCATGTACAGTAGACAATTCTCGACTCTTCACGACTACCAGCATGATCGCTCCTTCTGTCTCTCACACTCTTCCATCATTTGAAGAGACTCATCACTATGTATTTAATGTCCTGTTTGTCATATTTTGATACGATCTGGAAATTCAACCCAAATCTTCACTGATTTCAAAAACTAATTTAGTCTATTTTCTGATATCGTGATCCTGTAATTTTCCAGGCGCTTGTGTTATACTTATTAAGATGTTTGTGTTTTTATTTTTTATTAAATTCTTGCAACTATAAGTGTGACTGTGTCTTATACCACTTTTAACTTTTGTTCATCAGCATCAGGAGTCGGAGATGATAACAGCACAATATGATTCTGTACACAGAACGCAGACGCCCACAAAACTCCATAAAAGGTAAAGTGTAGAGAGAGCTGGGAGCATGAAATGAGCGATCAAGGTTACAAACAGAAGTGGAAGTTATTTTGACTCACTACTATGTAAATACTTTTGGCCTGTCCTGACCCCTACACACCTGGAACCCCCTACAAGTTCTGCTGTTTAGGAGACACACTGACCCAGTCGTCTAGACGTCACAATCTGCTCGTTGTCAAACTCACCCTGCTTCTTACACTTGCCCATTTTTCCTGCATTAAACACTTCCACTTTGAAAGAACTGACTTCTCACCTGCTGTCTAATAAACCCTGCCCACTGCCAGGTGATCATCAGTGCTACTTCCACCTGGCAGTGGGTTCAATGTTACAACTGCTCAGTGTATATTATTAATGCAGGTGATCCATTCCCACATCAGGATCTTACGATCTCTCTGAAGAACTCCATGATTTCACGTTTGGTCATTGCGTGTGTACTTGGAGTAACCTTGAATTATTAGCTGTCCTTTTTCGCTCACATCATCAACTAAACATGCCCATGTCCAGTCACGTCATGTCGATGTTGCACTACTGACCTCTGACCTTCATTTGACCTCTGTGGATCATCCAGGATGCAGCTCCATGACTGGTTTTCTCCCACACCTCTCCATTACTACTCTCCCTCCACCAGCTTCCTGTAGCTGCTGCATCATATTAACACACTGATGCTCGTGTAAAAGGCCAAAACCGGACCACAGTCCACTTATCTTCACCTGTTCCCTCTATCTCTCAGGGTAGAAGGAAACCTCGTCTCTGCGAGACACTGTCAGTCTTTTACACCATGTCTAAACACCTTCCTCTTCATAAAGTACTTTGATTAACAAGAGACTCTGAACAGTGCTTAGGCTTATGGCACTGAAACCTCAGGAACCCAGTGAACCAGCAGGAGGATGTAGTTTTCAAGAGACGCCTGAGCACCATTGTAGGTGACTCTGTAGACCCGTGTCTGGCAAACGGCGTAAAGGTGTTGACTAAAAGCACTAGATGGCGCTCTGAGTTGCTGCTTAAGTGCTCTAAGCAGGTGGATGGGAATCCCGGACTCCATTCTGTCAGCTGTTTTTCACTGTACTGGACTGTGAACACTTTTGTTAAGGATTTTTCCCGAAATTAGGATTATTGTAATAATCCTAGGACAGCTTTACAGGACAGACATTTTCTATTATCGTGCTCCCGGACTGATTCATCACTGAAACCGGTGAGGCAGACTCATTTCTCTCCCCCCTCCCCCCCACACACCATATACTGGACTTTAGACATTTTATACATTCACTTACACGGTGAAAATATTGTATTATAATTGTAAATATTGGTATCTGGTGCACTGCAGTGTCTATTTTTTGTACAATACACGTGAGATAATTCTGTGATTGAACCAGAAGTAGAACCACGGTCCATTCGTATCTGCGGAAATTCGTAACTCGTAAGTCGGGGACTACCTGTATTTTACTAAAGATTTACAAATAAATGTCTTTGTATCCAGCTTGATAAATGAAGTTATTCAAATGAACCTCTTAAATGTCAACATGCAGAGTTTGTTCTTTCTTTGTGTTGCTGAAATTTTTACAGTTTTAAAAAACGTGAATACAGTTAACACTAAATGTGCGCTCGGCCCTGATGCAGTGTGCAGACGAGTTTCTGAAAAACCACAAGTTTTATTTCTTTCCCCTTTTGCTATAAACAGATTCAGAAGACGTTCATACCGTCACAGTTTCACTGTAAACCCAATAACACGTTTTAATCAGAATATTATACAAAATTCATCCCTCCATTCTCTTCACCTTTATGTTCTATAATAATAATCATAAATAACAGGAAACGATGCGTTAAGCTTCAGCGCCGGATTAAAGGCGGAGTCGTTTGATGTCTTCGCTGCGAAAGTCCACTCTGAGCGCCAGGACCTGCCGAACCTCAGCCGGAGTCAGACGCCACGTCAGGGGCCCCGAGTTCGGGCCCCAGTAATCCAGGATCTCTGACACCTGAAACCAGACAAAGGGGACGAAACCTTACACCCTGTTTACACCCTAACGACCTGATAAACAGCTAAAAATGATACAAGAGCTGATTTTATTCGGATACGAACCCTCTCCAGGTTAAGGACGGTCGCGATCTGAGTCAGACGAGCGAATTTATCCCGAATCGTCCACGAGGTGACGGAGGAGAGATACGCCACCAGAGAACGCAACTCCTTATCGAACTGCAGACCGCCCAGCTGTGGGGGGCGGGGGGGTGGGGGAGAGAGAGTGGGGGAGAGATAAGCAGACGGAGAGAGAAAGAGAGGGGGAGAAAGAGAATTAAAGAGAGCAATATATTGGCAGAGAGAATTAGAGAGAGAGAATAGCAGACAGACGGGTTAGAGAGAAAGAACGGGGAAAGGAAGGGGAGCAAAAAACAATGAATAGAGAGAGACAGATGCAGACAGGAAGAGAAAGTGAGAGAGAGAGAGAGAGAGAGAGAGAGAGAGAAAACAACAGGCATAAACAAAGTGATCGATAAAAAGAAAAAAGGGAGGAGAGAATCAGTGGCAGTAAGAGTGACCGAGAAAAAGACAGACAGAGAAAAAAGATATTTAATGTATATATGATGTATGATATGTAATGTGTATATGCTTTCCTTTTATAATGTTCACTTTACCTTTTATAAGTCACTTTACCTTTGACTTTAACTAAATGTCTGTACTCTTTTATTTTATATACATTTATTTATGAGACAATTTCCTTACTGACGTGACACTTCAGTGAGCAATTCTGTAAAAATATTGATCCTTCATTTTTCCTGTCCTCAGAGAGAGCAACTGTAGGAGGTGTGTGAGTGAATTACAGAGACACTCACCCTGCTGAAGGTGCACTTAAAGACGGTCTTCTCCAGCTCCATGGCGATCAGACTCGTCATCAGGCTGGTCAGAGTGTCGTAGATGACAGGAGACAAGCCGGCCTGAAAGAACACACACACACGCTGTCAGACATCACGTGTCTGTATACATCAACACTCACGTGTGTTCAGTGTCTTTTCCGTTACCTTAAACTCGGCCATGAGCTGCTCCAGCTGCACGACCAGCTGCTGAACCCATGGATCGTTCGCCTCGTACTCGCTGAACTCCTCCTGAAACGGAAAAACACACACCATTCTGAAATGCTGATCAATTCTGTGACAGCTGTGGTGTAAGAAGAATAACGACATGCTGTTATAGGAAACTAATCAACGTGAGGGTGGTCGCGGTCTCTCCGCTCCATCGCGTCTCTCGGGTTATCACTCACCTCTTCAATATTGTGTGAAACAGACAGGAAGCTGCTGATCCACGGCTTCACCTGCGGTCTGATAGCCGTGTTATTCAGCTCCTGAAGACCCTCCTACACACACACACACTATATTTAAATCTGAATACAGTATAATGTTATACCCATGTCGATTATTATTGCCTAAATTCTGACAGCTGTAACTGAAATCCAGTTTCCTGACCTGGAGGAGATCCTTGAGCTTGCTGGAGGTGTTCACCAGGTCAGACAGACAGCTGTCTATCTTAGCCTGGGCTTGTTCAGAGCCCGCCACCTGGCTGAACAACTTGGCACAATCGCTCTGAACGAAAGAGAGGGAAAAAGTCATCAGAGGCAACCAGAGAGAGAGAGAGAGAGAGAGAGAGAGAGAGACGGGTTTCAAACCATGAACAGATGAGATTACAGAGATAAATTTTTTAAATATTTTTAATATTTTGTTCTAATCACCTATAGCTATATTTTCTATAGATTTTTTTCTATATTTTATTTCTTATTTTATTCCATAATTAATTTCTTATTGTACAAATAAATAAATAAATATTAATATGTCACAGGCGGTCGTATAAGCATTTCACTGCATATCGTACTGTGTATGACTGTGTATGTGAGACATTCAGACCTCCAGGTTCTTCTTCAGAGTGCTGATGTTCTCACTGCAGACCTGCACGTTATTCAGCGTCACCTGGAAGGAAACGAGAGAACATTTAATCCGGCGCTTTTCCATCAGGAAGCACGATACAGCTCGGTCACACCCCTTCCACTTCAGCTCCAGATCTAACTCAGGTGGCACTCGCGTGAGGCAAGCTGGGGAATGTGGGCGGAGTTAAAATATTGGTGCAGATCACTGATTGGACTACACACGAGCAAACACAACCATCTGACGCCTAAACCCACATCTCTACCAGCTTGATGTGAGTTCTGTCTCTTTACAGTGAGATTGCCAAGTTGGATTATTTGACTTCGGCTCTTTAGTAAGAATTGACTTTTTTGAAGATTTTAAACATTCTCGCGTTAATTAAACCCTCATCACTGAACAGATGTCATGGACGAGCGAGTTTTTGTGTCTCTGAGCCTACAAGACTGTTTTGTATGAAGTTAGTTGAGGACTGAATTCTGAATTTAGGACAAAACCTGTGTACAGTTGACACCTACAAAATGTGTGCATCATGGAGGTGAGCTCCTCATTTATCCTCCTCATTTCCTGCTGTGGAACATCAAACACTTCGAGCCATATCAAAGAAACCTGCGACGTGTGGAGTAAAGCCAAGAATAATGTTTAAAGTGGACGCTCTGCCATATAGGAAAGGGAAATTCTCTTTAAGCTACACACACACACACACACACACACACTGGCAGGCTGATAGAATCACGATACAGATCGGATCAGAAGTTGAATATTGTCCTAACATCGTATCAGATGTTCCCGGGTGATTCCCGTCCCTAATGTCCACGTCTCTACCTGATTAACGTTTTAACTGCCTATGAGCGTTAAACCCGACAGCGTGATCAGCGAGGCCGATACGGCGAGGGAACTCCTAAACATTATAGGGAACGTGCAGAGAACGTCCTGCGAGCTGAAGATTAGTTATCTCAGATCTTTCTCCACAGCTCGTAAATCATGGAGGAGCAGAGAGGAAAGAATGAGTACACATGATAAGAGTAAAGGTAAAGCGTGAACCGGGCTCTGGTGGTTCTGTCTCATCAGAGATCCAGACACGGACTGAAACGTACATAAGATTATGAAAGCCGTCAGTCTGAGAGCGACGTGTGCGACGGCTCTGTGAAGGAGGTGGAATTGAGCTGCACGCTGCAACATCAACTTTCCACTTCTAAGGAAATTCAAGTCAAATCATTTGGTTAAGCTCACTCTTGGCGCCGCACTAGTGGCAGCCAGTTGCAGTAGCTCCTTTCCTGTCATGGTGTGTTTTCTATTCTTTTTTGTACTTATTTATCGTTTTATTAATCTTCCACGCCCTCCTTGTTTTGTATTTTTTACAACAGGTTCTTCTTTTGGTTCTCCTGGTGTTTTAAACATTCTTTGTGCCAGGTAGACCCACAGCTGAGAGCGGAGGTAGTTGCACTAATATTGTGAACCGACGTGATCAGCTGATCCAAGCTCACACTACCCTGAGAGCGGCCCCAAATTCCCGTTGAGCTGCGAAGAGGAAAGCGGAAACGATCTAATACAAACCTTTTCTCCCTTCCATTGTTATGGTAAACAGAAGGTCCCTGGCAAACAATCTATCTACGTAATATAAAGTGATTAAAATTCTGACTCGTTAGCGAATCGAATAATTTGACTCAGTTCAGTAATCAAGGTGACTCTTACAGCTCCCTGTCACTTACTATTTTTTCCTACTTAAAACACAAATCTCTACAAATCCCTGACGTATAAACCCCACCTACATGCTTCTGAGACTCAACCCTAGAACATTTTACACCCTGATATGGAAGTCCATCAGAGACACGTTTCAGATCTGATCCTCTGACAGATGTTACCTTGTATATATATTCAGACCATGCTTCATGATAAATCCTCTGCGATATAAAGTCCTGAATAAGAAGTTAAACAGTGATGTAATGCGAGATTATTCACCAGGTACGCCATTTTGGCTTGTTCCTGACTCTCGATGCCCAGAGATTGGATTTTGCCCTGCTGCAAGCTGCTCTGCATCAGACTCACGGCGCTGGTGACACCACGATGCAGATCCTGCAGAGCGCTGGCTGGATAACCGGCTCTCAGTTTAGTCACCAGCACTTCCCTAAACACACACACACAATAAACACATGATTTTCCTGTTGCTCTTTATCATCAACAGGGCAAGTAAAACTAAAAGCCATTGTGTCTGTGTGTGTGTGTGTACAATGGGCCAAAAAAGTCTTTAGTCAGCCACCAATTGTGCAAGTTCTCCCACTTAAAAAGATGAGAGAGGCCTGTAATTTACATCATAGGTATACCTCA
>JAOVVA010000004.1:523767-535963 GCA_028565275.1 Leiocassis micropogon | reverse complement strand
CCAAATACTTATTTTCCACCATAATTTGCCAATAAATTCTTTAAAAATCCTACAATGTGATTTTCTGGATTTTTTTTTCTTATTTTGTCTCTCATAGTTGAGGTATATATATGATGTAAATTACAGGCCTCTCTCATCTTTGCACAATTAGTGGCTGACTGAATACTTTTTTGCCCCATTGTACACACACACACACACACACAATGGCTTTTGGCACACAATGTGAAGTTTGGCGATAGGTCAATCCTGAGTGGGGGAAAAGCCCTCCCTATGTTCTTGTTCTTCACTTGTTTTGTTATATTTTCTTCATGTATCTCGGTATATACATGTCAGTGGGTTAAGTCATGGTCGTGCACACAATGTGAAGTTTGTCACCTGGAGCGCGAACAGTGTAAGTAATCAGGGCCAAATTCCACAACTCTCGTTTTGTGCAAAAATGTATTCCAAAGTTCAGCTGAGACTCGTATGATGCTTGTGCAGCCCCACTGAGCTAAAAGACTTAAATTAATTTGTAAATTTTTTGCACAAAATGAGGGTTATGGAAATTGGCCTTGATTACTTGCATTGTATTCACATAGTAGGTGACAAAAGTCATGCTCTGGGTGACAGAGCATGTCAATTCATAACAAACAAGACCTACTGTAATGTACTTATATGCACCACAATTTAGACTTAGAAAAGACATAAAGAAACCTGGACTATTGGGTTAACAGTAATGAGAATTTTCCTTGATTACACTCTTCTTTTACGTTTACACATTCATTTTCATAGACATATTTTTCTCTTTATGGGAAATATCCCAGACAAATAAATGTGCCTTGCAAAGAACAGGGGAAAAAAAAAAAGAACAGGACGCTGGAGAAATTTATAACGCAGTCCATCTTCTGGCTTTTATTGTCATCTAACCAGACGTACAAACAAACAAACACATGACACAGCGTCTGCCTCAGTCTGCTGACTGACATACAGGAATCACTCGATCGGAAATAAATAGCTTTATATACATGTGCCATGTAGAGTGACAAAGAGAGCTAACACACACACACACACACACACACACACACACACACACACAAACACGCACACATACACAGAGCTATGAAAAAGACAAACATCTGAATTTAGCCCTTTTTTGTTTTACATAAATAATATACATTAGTGTGCATGTATGTATGTAAATGCCTGTGTGCATGTGTGTATGCATCTTTGTGTGTGTGTGTGTGATTGTGTGTGCGTATGCATGCATGTTTATGGACTCCAGCATTAAATAAGCAATTCAACATTTACACATAAGGCCGTTCCTCACATTTCAGGAACATGAACAGCACAAACCTCCTCGTGCTGCTGAAATCCTAAAAACTGGAGAAACCCGAATCTCACCCGGAAGTAAATCTCTATAAATGTGAGAGTTTGTTTAAAAGGGAATCGATGAAATGGATGAAGATGAGGTGTGTCGTATAAAAAATTAGCATCAGCCACAGACATGTTAAAGAAAACCTCTGTGAACTCTTCAGGACTGAAATCATCTAATATAAGGTTTAAGTCACTAAAGTGATGCTGATAAAACTTGATATTATATATAAATATTTAACATGAGCAAATAGTGGAGATTGAAAGTTAAACTCCAACCTGAAACACATGAAATATGAGTATGGTGACATATCTGTGTGGTGGTTAGTGGTTGTGCTGCTGACCTGTCGGTTGGTGCCGTAGTGTTGTTAGAAGTTGTCACAGAGGTGCTCTTATTGTCATAGCTTTTGCTTGTGAAGTCTAACTGATAACAAGCTTCATGTTCAAGGTAATCCATCAACGGAGTAGTTGAAGCAAACGCTGGACTTCCCAGAATGCCACAAAGCTATAGGACACAAAGAGGCGACTCGGCTTGCTAGCGGCGATGGTGTTGATGAGGTTGATGATGTGCTTGAGCGAGAGGAACAGATGAGGAACTTAGAGACCTCGACAGACTAAAGGACTAAAGTGCCTCTGCATCGCTTTCTTTAGAACTAAAGTACCCTGCAGCAGCAGCACTGTGCATTGTGGGTAATGTGGTGATCAGGGAGGAGTTTTCCTTTAAGTGCTTCCCAAAACTCTTGACATTGTGCTTGGGTGATTCATGTAAATACAGAAATCCAATCCAGTCTGTTACTGCAATCCTCATCATCCTCATCACTGACTGGATCTCACAGCTGTGACCTTCAGAAGATCATTTCAACGGATCTCCTTCAAAAAGTCATCAGCTTTATTCTGAAGCAGTCACAGGAAATTCAAGATGCAACATGTTCCAAAGAGGACTGGAAGATATCGTAATGATGAAAAGAAAAAAAAGCAAACATCAGTGAAGGACAGGTGGCTCCAGAGTTCCAGAGTTCCCCAAGTGTCCCAAGCATCCTTGGCTTTCTCCTGAACTTCTGCCACCTCCTCAGATTATATCTCAGATTAGATTTCACACACCAGTGTACAGTTTAAATTGAAGCCTACTCTAGTTCTGCATGTTCTTCTATTCATCCTCAGCAGTAAAGAAAGTGATCTACACTAAACGCGGCCCTGCTACGAATCTCAAAACTGTTCCACAGTTAACGAGGACATGCACCATCGACACACAGACAGAGACAGAGATACTGATCATTGTGCATGTGATAGACAGAGATACAGTGGAGTTCTAACCCTAAAGCCCCACCCCTTTTTCAGAGAGGCAACAGAATTCTATAAACGTGCACCGCTAATGATCATTTGGAAAAACAAAAAAAAGATCAAATCCAAATGTTCCATGGTTCACATTTCACAGTGTGTTCCCTCTCAGGACGCGTCTCCAGCCGCCGGGACTGACTCAGGCATCGGGGTGTCACAGATCTGCCCCTGGTGTGGGGAAAGACTATGTGAAGAGGGCAGAGGACAGTGTGGAGGGAGGGTCAGGCCCAAAACCCGAAGATAAAGTCTGTGGAGCTCGGGGTCGGCCGGGTTAAGTGGAGAAGTGTGCTGGATGTTTGTGGTGCTCTAGGGACAACAGGTCTGACTCGGCTCCTGACTGAGACTCCATGAACATCTCACCTGCACACACACACACACACACACAGCACAGGATTTAGGAGACATGGATCATGGAAGAAACTATTTACAGTAATGTGGGGGCGGGGGATGGGGGCATGATTACACGTTTTGCTCTCGGACTTTCTGTCTTGGTCACATCATTAATGTAATTAAAACAGAAGAATTATTTCTGAACAGAGACATGAGTTCAGACGATATATTTGAGTTGATGCTGATCCACTGATCCACATTTTCACTGATAGTGTTGTTTTGTCGACTTTGCTGTAGGTTGTGTAACACCGCTGTAGGTATTTCTGATTCTTCATCGCTGGTTCTGTAGCCGTTACTTTGACAGCGCGATTTCTTACTTGATGTATCACTGATACTTTGTTACTCTGTTACTTTGATGTGATCACTGTTACTGTAGCTGTTATTTGTTTGTTAATTTGTGAAAAGTTACTGATAATTCATTATTTGTTAATATCTGTTACTTTGTAAATATTGCTGTAACTT
Organism: Leiocassis micropogon; assembly: GCA_028565275.1. Lineage (NCBI taxonomy): Eukaryota > Metazoa > Chordata > Actinopteri > Siluriformes > Bagridae > Leiocassis > Leiocassis micropogon. The sequence goes on along the minus strand of JAOVVA010000004.1, from coordinate 532,423 downwards.
TTAAATAATTGTTATTACTTTCTTAACATCTGTTAAGATGTTAAGATTGGCCGAGCTCTCTCAGAGGGGAGGGATGAGAAGTACCTCGTGCTCCCACATAAATGACGGCTCTACAAGCCAATCACGGGCGTCTGTGAGCTCACGTAAGCGGAGGGAGCGGATAGCGCTGTTCCTCCGAGTGTGTTACGCCGCCCCCAACGGTGCGTGAGCGAGCAGTTCGAAAAGATGGTCGGTGACGCCACGTGGATCGGAGAAAACACGTGGGTCGGTCTGCGGCCCTCCCAACTGATTGGCAGTAGAAGCTTAATGTGGGAGCCCCCTAGTGACTGGGTGGAATTGGACACTACTGAATTAGGTGAGAAAATCGGAAAAAAAAAAAAAACATGAATTACATATGTCCATAAGTAATTCTATAACATCAGGAAATCTTTTGTATCATATATCTCATATATATATATATATATACACACAGTATTTGAGTAGAGGTATTGTTTTCCTCACCGTTACTCGGGTCCTTGGTCCTGCGACCCTGTGATGTGGTGCCAGAAGGCACTGCGGGGCAGGATGGCCGTGGGTGTGCAGGGGTACGAGTCTGGCTCTGAGCCTTTGGATAACAGCTAACACACCAGAGACCATGTGAGAACATGTGAGTTTGTGTCTTTATACCACATTATTAATGATGTTTAAGGAACGACTCTCGGCCTGAACGCCGCTCACCTTGCTGTTCTTCTCCATCTCCATGAGGACCTTCTTGTGCTGCTCGGCTATGGCCAGTGTGGAAGAGTGAACCCTTTGGTAGATCTGCTCACCTTCTCGTGTCTGGAACGTGTATAGACCTTCACCGCTGTCACACATTCTAACACACACATACATGACATTAAAGAGTGTTCTTAGACCTTATAGCTCAGCATAGCTGTGTTGTTCTACACACTGTTGTGCTGCTTTATTTATTGAGCATTTTCATCAAACACATTTCAATAATGTACGTGAGAGAAGTACATATTTGGTATTTAATGGTTTTCCTCTTTCACTCTCATTCCATCGTTCCATCTTCCTGTCCTGCTGTCTAACCTTCACTCTGTTACGGTTCCTACTGATAGCAATGAGGCTGATGGCCATCAGGGGGCAGCACACCACTGCACATCATCCTGACTCGTACTCTTCCTTATCTCTGTCCTTTCAGGGGCATCCTGCAGGCGTTACAAATCTTCCTTTATTATTGATCAAAGTGTCAGGAGGAGATAAGAGCGCCCCTGCACACGTGCGCGCGCACACACACACATGCATACCTACACACCTACACACACACACACACCACTGAATTTCCTTTTAATCTATTCATTCAGCCTCTTTATGAGGTCGTCAGTTCAATAGCGCTCGGTCAAGTCGTGCAAATCTGCTGGTCTGGTTCACGCACTTACGCTCTGATACAATAAACTAGACGTAATATGGGATTTCCCAGAAAGGAAATGGACATAAACATGTAGATAATAAGAAGATGTACGACAATGTGAAAAAGGTGGCTGAAAGAAAGCTGCTCTAAACCTCTCTTGTTTTTACTGCCGCACTGAAGGAAGGTGTGTTTCCATTCCCTTTAAACATTCAGAAATTCTATGCAACCTGCTGTATTTAAGTGAGGAATAAATAATGATAGTGTGCCATGTTTTAGAAAAATAATCAACAGCAAAAACATTTATTGTTCTTGCAAGCGAGTTAACTTTCTTCCTGTTAAACAAAAAACACTCGTTCCTCTGAAAGTTCCAAAGTGCTGACACTGGAGACTCCTTCCATACGTTACAGAAACGTCTCTTTATCCTGAAGGACACGTCTCCATATAAACATTTACACAGAGTTGTAAAATCAGCTTATCGTCCCTGTACACGTCCCTGTGATTGAGCTGTTGCTATGGAAACCATAATGTATCAGAATGAGAGAGAGCATTAATATAAACCTGCACTACAGTCAGAGGGAACAGCACCTCAGACGATGGTTCCTCTTTATACCGCCGCCTCGCCCTCTTGTGGTGCGTACCTGCCGGCCTCGAAGGTGAAGCGGGTGGCGTCCCGGCCGTAGCGGCGCAGCGAGCAGAGCGGCCACGTGACCAGCTTCGTGCGAGGATTATGGATGTCCCATAAGTAGATGTTCTCGTGGGTGATCTGCATCATGCACTCGCCGTAGATGTCCAGGTTGGGACACGGCAGCAGGAAGACGTTAAAGCGTTCTGAACACATCAACATGAGACAGTGTGTCAAATTTCAGCTAAAGGTTCTTCTCTCTGCATCCTGCACCTTATCTCCTGTGTGTGTGTGTGTGTGTGTGTGTGTGTGTTTGAACCGACAGGAATAGAAGACACACACTCCAAACTCGTGTATAATGAAAGGGGCAGATGTTGAACTTTTTGTATTTTCGTCTCCACGCTGTCATGAACTTCTCAGCCGAAGGCGTTTGTATTGTAAGTGCTGAATCACTCTCGTTTTAAAAGCAAGAGTTTGTGAGATGCGTGCTGATGATGGTGTACGGATTCTACGAAACCTTTAGCAAGGTACCAGAGGTACTGACCCGTGTGCTCACACTGAACTCCAGCTGCGAGGAGGTCCGGTTCTCCTAAACTGATGTCGTTCAGCCGCACACCCAAACACTCGATGGTCAGCGTCTTAAACCACTCCTCAGCCTCCAGCTCTGCAGGACACGACACACACTGTACGCATCACGACTGGATTTGGGAATGTCACCCCAAATAAAACAATACATTTAAAAATGTTACTCTGAACTCCTCCTGGACGAACATTTCATAACTCAGAATACTGCAGACTGAGCGGAAGAGTTTGGTTGTCAAAACATTGTACCAAGGTTAATTAACCTTAAGGGATGTTGGGACAACGCTGACTGTCTCTGTAAGTTAGATTTACTTTAATAAAATGACTTTGGGCCGCTGCTGACTTCATGATGTTTGGAGAACATTAAACTAATGACCCCAGGACAATGCTGCACGTATGGCTTTAATAAATATTTCAAACATTCAATCTGAAAGCAGGCAAAAGACAAAAAAAGTCCTGCAATAAGGTTCTCTTATTACCAAATAAGATATTACCAACACAAAATGTACAGGTGTGTGTGTGTCGATATGAAGATGTGTGTGTTTAAACATAAAAACACTCCCCGATATTTACCTGACTCGCAGGTGAAGGTGCGAGACGTGTCGTCAGTGAAGACAATGGCCACGGCCTGGCGCTTGGTGTCCCGCGGCAGTCTCGTCACATTTTTAACGTTGCTAATTTCGGTCACCTGTGGACATTTAATACATACATACAGTTTACCACCAAGTGTTCCACAGAAGATCTCTTCTTCCAACGGCCATAAAATTATACAACACTTTTCTGGAACATGTGCACTATGTGGATAGTCACTGTTAGTAACAATAACACAATAAGACTATATTACATACCAGTACAATACGTAATTCAGTATTACATATAATAATACAATTTTACATACATATATTAGATTCCTGTATTCATTTGTGCAATATTTACCAGTGCGCTTGGGTCATATTTAGTGTGCAATACAGTACTTACTGTTTTAGGACTCATTTTATTTTATTTTATTGAATTTAATTGAATTTTATTATATCTTATTTTATGTAATTTATTTTTTCTCCCTATTTATTACTCCTTCCTTTCTACTGGATAACAACCGTGAGTAACTGTAACCAAGAATAAGCAATTTCCCTCTGGGATTAATAAAGTTCTTTGAATCTTGAATCTACCGATAAGTGTTAAACTGATCTCTGTTTCTTCAGTGTTTAATGTCAGATAAATGCTGTATGTTTGTATCTAAAAGCTATGTGAATGTGTGTGAATCAGAATGATCAGATCGTCCCTGATGAACAAGCCGAGGGCGACTGTGCTGAGGGAAAAACTCCCTGAGATGGTAATAAGAAGAAACCTTGAGAGGAACCAGACTCAACAGGGAACCCATCCTCATCTGGGTGATAACGGATAGCAGGGATTGATGTGCACTCATACTGTGTGTTAGGAGGCTGGAAGTTCAGTATAACAGAACTGTGTCTCTTTACTCTGTCACTTCACTTTTTAAGTATGGATCCTCACAAGGTTTCTTTTTGTCATCTCAGATGGTTTTCCATGTGGATTTCTGCAACATAAATGTCCTCTTATGATTAGGGTTGTGTCTCCTTGCTTGTGTTACTTGATCTCAAAATGTTGTTGGAATTAGAGGAATGTTTCTTTCTTGCTCTGAATCAGTTTTTAAATGTATGCAGTACTCATGGTGTTCCACAAGGCTCTGTCTGAAGCCCACTGCCTTTTCCCCAAAATAAACTATATGCCTACTTTGTATAAAATGATATCAACTTAATATATTTTTATTGCAGATATATTTAATTCAGTTGTAGAGCACTTTTAATAATAGACATTGCCATAAAGCAGCTTCACAGAAATTTATACACCCCTGTGGGCAAAAAAACAACAACCCAAAGTTGCCAATTCAGAAGAGTCAAATTATTGTCCTGCATCGAGCGAAGGACATACGACAAATGACTGGAATTGAGTTGTTCAACACATTATCACACCTGGAATGATAGTGCTAAACCCTCAACTTCACAGAAGAACATCCTGAATGAGCGTGATGGAAGATCACTTGGTGATGCTTTCTATGGTTTCTAATCTTCTAAACCACCATGATCTCAATCATCTTTTGGCTGTCCTTGTGGAGCTACCTTCAGCAGCAGCGAGTGGTTTTTCAGGGTAACGGTGTTAATCCTAACCACACCTCTGCATCCTGCCCTCAAATGCAATCCATACTGCTAGAGATTTCTGTTCAGGAAGTTGTTGTGAACGGGGTTTACCTTCGGACAGGCTCGGATGTAGGCGGATTTCTCATCGGGGTACTTTTCCAACCGGCGTGGCCCTTTGCTGGAGGACTTCTTAAACACAAGCCAGCAGCGCCGATAGATCTGAAACACACACACACACACACACACACACACACACACACACACACAGGTTTACATACTGCAGTGTTTATGAGTCCCTGATGTAAGATAAAGCCTATAGATCGTTATTTTCTCACTCGTTAACACCTTCTTCTTCAGATCTGATCATTAAACCTGAGTTTTGTAGTTTTATTTGAAATGTAGATCTGCTTCACATCTCACTAACACACGGTATATTTATAATTTCAGCAACATGCTGTACGAATCCTAACAACTTTGTGAAGTTAACTGTAAAGAGGTTTGGATATTAATACTGAGAAAATCAGCGCACTGATTAAATCTGTAAAAAACTAAAGCACTACTAACAAATCAAAGGAGACAGATCAAATTATAGTGAGAGACAGAAACAAGTTCAGCGTTAAATAGGAATAATACAACTCTCAGTTTAGAGGAAGCAGTTTAATTTCACACTGATCGAGTTACACCTGATACACACACCTGACTACACACACACCATCAGGTCCCTGAGTGAGGAAACACTGCTTCAGTGCAGTTTACAGACCGACTGAGGATTTAACTTTGGGTTTGTAGCTTAAAAAATGCCCATGAGGTCCAAATGATCGGAACGTCTCAGGACCAACCGTCTCTCCGTCAAAATAAAACATTGCCTCTGATGTCCTTCAACAATCCAACCTACAGTTACCATGGCAACCTCATACTGAGGACACACACACACACACTCACACACACACGCAGCAGCCTAGAACAATATTGTCTCCTGTGTGTCGTTTCCTCTAATAAAAAAATTCTGAAGGGCTAAAAATAAGTTTATGAACTTTTCATTACTGCTGAGAACGCAAATGTGCAAACTCATACCGAGTTTTAGGCATCAGATCAGATTTCTGCAGTGATATGACATCTGTCTCAATCAGATAAAACCACACACGCACACACACACACACACACACACACACACGGCGCAGTGTAGATTATCACTCTAATGGTTAAAGCCATATATTCGCTGCCATTTGTTCATGTTACTGATTGTTTTTAGCTTTGACTTTACAGAAGATTAAAAATGTTTCAGAAAATCTATATTTTCTAATTCTTCACAGCTCATGACTAAAAAGAATTAAAATCCCTGTGTGGTGTAAATCTCTAGAGTCGAGTTTTATATCAAGAATGAAATGGAAAGTTCAGGAAATGTTGTTTGCAGACAGAGCAGGAGATGGATTTCATGTTTGCATAATTTTATCCCTGGAGGTGCAACTAATCCTCGAATGAGAGAGAGAGAGAGAGAACTAAAAAGAGACAGAGAAAGAAAGAGAGAGCGACAAACTACAGTATGTGGTAGAGACAAGATATTCAGAGGTTGTGTAAATGTAGAGAGACTAATTCCGAGATGGACAAAGAGATTTATAAGAGAGAGAAAGAGACCCCCCTCTCATTTCCTTTGGCCTTTTAAAAAATTTTTTTTATCTTTGGCATGTTCACCACAGTCCCCATACCTGAGCAGTTTCACTCACTCACTCATCATCTATACCACTTTATCCTGTATTCAGGGGCGCAGGGGGCGGAGCCTATCCCAGGAGGCACACACATACACTACAGGCAATTTGGGAACGCCAATCAACCTAAACTGCAAGTCTTTGGACTGTGGGAGGAAACAGGAATACCCGGAGGAAACCCGCCAAGCACGGGGAGAACATGCAAACTCCATGCACACAGAGACAGGAATCGAACCCGGGACCTGGAGGTGCAAGGCAACAGTGCATCTAACTTAAGGCAGGTACCAGCTGTTAGGTTTTATTGAGCGTTCTGGAGAACCTGAGCTCTTCTGGGAACTCGCACCCTTCCTATTTTCATGTAAAACACAGGAGTGTAAACCCTACATTAGGGTTTTTTTTTTCTTGTTTCCATCTGAAAACTAGTTTGTCTGGTAAAATGTTACTCTGATTACTGGTATGCAAATATTCTTCTGTAAGATTTTTTATTTATTCATTTTAAGTTATGTTTAGAAATAGTGAAAGGGTTTGCACATAATAATCCAGAAAGGTTTAACATGTATAACAGCATTTGTATTTTTGCTCAGTCCTGTGTGTGTACGTGTACCTGTATATACAGAACCGTGATTTTTTTTGTTTTTTTTGTGTATTTGTCACACGTAAATGATTGAAATCATTAAATAAATTTTAACATTATGCAACCCAAGTAAATACACAATGCAGTTTTTAAATGATGATTTCATTTATTAAGGGAAAAAAGCTGTTCAAACCTACCTGGCCCTATGTGAAAGTTAAATCATGAATGAACTTTAATTTTTATTGATTTATTTGAAAGTTGAGTTAAATCACTCAGGTCTTAAATCACTTAGTCATCACCCTGGCCTGACTACTGCCAGACCTGTTGAATCAAGAAATCACTTAAATAGGGCCTGTCTGACAAAGTGAAGCATACTAAAAGATCTCAAAAAGCAACACAATCTAAAGAAAGGCTTTGGGACTCCAGTGAGAGCCATTATCCAAAAATGGAGAAAATGGAGGAACAGTGGTGAACCTTCCCAGGAGTGCAAAAATTACTCCAAGAGCAGAACAACGACTCATCCAGGAGCTCATACAAGCACGCAGAAGAACATCTAAAGACCTGCAGGCCTCACTCGCCTCAGTTAAGGTCAGTGTTTATGATTCAACAATAAGGAAGAAAATGGGGGGCAAAAATGGCGTCCATGGGAGAGTTCCAAGGTGAAAGTCAACGGTGAACAAAAAGAACACAAAGGCTCATCTCACATTCGACAAAAAACATCTTGAGTATCCCTAAAACTTGAACTTTTCGGAAGGTGTGTGTCCCGTTACATCTGGCTTAAAACTAACACATAAAAAGAACATTGTATCAACAGTCAAACATGGTGGTGGTGGTGTGATGGTCTGGGGCTCTGCACATTCAGGACTTGGACGACTTGACATAATTGATGGAACCATGAACTCTGAGCTCTACCAGAAAACTCTGAGCTCTCTCAGAGAACTGAGAGCTGAAGCACACTTGGGTTATGCAGCAGGACATAATAAATTCTTCCCTTAATAAATGAAATCATCATTTAAAAACTGCATTTTGTATTTACTCTGGTTATTTTTGTGTAATATTGAAATTAGTTTGATGACCTCAATCATTATTCATGAAAAAAAAATTCAAATACTTTTTCACGCCACTATATGTCATAAGCAACGTAATAAGGACGTAACTGCAGGTAGCAGCGTGAATGACACGCTGAGATTTGAGAGAGAGAGGGAGAGATATCTGGCGTGTTGTGTGTGACTGCTGACTCATCGTGTCATACTGCAGCGATTAGACCACAAACACGGCGCACTTTCAGTGTGATGTGCAGCTCTGCTCTTCTCTCTCTCTCTGTCAAATCTCAGCTTGTCTCGTCACTGAGAAACGGAAAAGAAGCTTAAACTCCTCTGTCTTGAAGATGTCAGAAAACTTCCTTCTGCTTAATCCTGACAAGACAGAAGTTCTAGTCATAGGACCACATGCAGCTAGAAGAAGCTTTCTGATCACTCTGTAACTCTGGATTGTCTTTCTGTTCCATTCCGTAAAAGACCTCGGTGTGATTATGGATTTCAGCCTATCATTTGAAGCTCATGTAGATAATATTACCAGGATAGCATTCTTTCACCTCAGAAATATTGCCAAGATAAGAAATAT
>JAOVVA010000004.1:500888-515150 GCA_028565275.1 Leiocassis micropogon | reverse complement strand
GGTTCCCTGTTGAGTCTGGTTCCTCTCAAGGTTTCTTCCTATTACCATCTCAGGGAGTTTTTCCCTCAGCACCGTCATATTTATTCATATTTCCCCAAAATTTTCAAACTCATTTCCCTAATTTTCTTTTTATTCTGTAAAGCTGCTTTGCGACAGTGACCATTGTTAAGAGTGCTATTTAAATAAAACTGAATTGAACTGAATTTCTTTTTTTAACAACCTAAAGCAACATTTTACATCTTAAATGCAAACATATATAAATAAAATAATAATAATAACAATAATAATAAAAAAATCGATTTTCAGTCAGTGTGGTGATGCAGGAATCGCCACACAAAAGAACAGCCATATGTAATTGAAACAGAATTTTCCTCAAGTCTAACAGAGTTTCTGTATTTGTCCTGCAGGCGTTGGCATCTTGTGATTGTTTTAAGAAAGAGGATTAAGCTTAACCCCGTCTTACCACAAAGCCCCAGGAATCAATCAACAGCAATGAGGATTACAATTAAAACTTCCCTCTGCACCGCGATCCCACACATCACCGTCCTGCGAAATTATGGGTGCAGATTAAAACTGAGCTAAAAAAACACACTGGCCACTAATGTTCAGCTGGGATTAGAATAGAACGTGAAATTGTGTGTCACTTCCAAAAAGACAGCGCAGAGAGACGAGCGTCTGTGGAGTAATTACGGCCTGAGAGCAGCGCAGGCGAGTGGAAAGATACAACAGCTCTCAGCACAGCTACGGAATCCTGATTAGACTGACTGACAGGGGGGGGGGATGGAGAGAGAGAGAGGGAGAGAGGGAGAGAGAGAGAGAGGGAGAGGGAGAGGGAGAGAGGGAGAGAGGGAGAGGGAGAGAGAGAGTGAGAGAGAGAGAGGAAGAGAGAGAGAGAGAGAGAGAGATATGGACAGACAGACAAACAGGGGAGCTGGGATAGAGAGAGTGAAAGATGGGCAGACAGACAGAAAAACGGTCTGGAGAAAGAGAGAGAGATGCACAGACAGACAGACAGACAGATGGGCTTGGAGAAGAGAGAGTGATAGACAGACAGACAGACAACCTGACAAATAGAAAACAATGAGAGGGAGAGAAACAAAGAAAGAAAGACAGACAGAAAGGCAGACAGACAGATATACAAATTTTCAGTATGAAGAGACAAAGAGAGAGAAAAATGATAAATGAAAGTAAAGAAAAAGTGTGTTTGTGTGTGTGTCTGTATGTGTGTGTTCTAACACATTTTTCTGTGCTAACAAGTTCATTGTGGTGTTGTTGATAGATTTTAGCGTCACGTCACCCTGAGCCACCGCCGCTGGGACAGAAAGCATTGTGGGTCACGAACCTGATGGTGGCGCTGTTGTGCACATTTTCACAAAAACTCACATTAAACCACTTCAAGGCATTTTTTAACAGCAGATAATTCGATGCCAAAAAACACAGACTGGACACAAGAGCAGATCCCCGGCTGAGGAGGAGCGTTCACACACACACACACACACACACACACACAAACATCACTAACATCACCGACTCCACAGCGCAGGAAACACCAACAACGTTCACTACAGGGGAATAATTCTCACTCCCACACGTCCTGAAGTATCCTGGGAATGCTGGTTATGAGGTGGAAAAACAGCATGCACACACATACACACACATACACACACACACTGACACAAGCGCACACACTCAGTCACACCTGGGTGGAATTTATCTCAGCCGGTACAGGTGTTTCTCAGGAGGTGGGAGGAAACAGGAAACACACATGGAAATGGGAGGAACATGCGCAAAAACCCCGGCGGGATGGGAACCCGAGGTCGGCGTTGACCCAGGAGCCGTGAGCGGGCACACTGGTACCACCACCAGGATAAAGCCCACACAGAGGATGAGCAAATGAACAAACAAATAAAGCAGATGGATTTGCTTAGCTTGAGCTTCACACGTGTTTGTGTCTGAAATGCAAACACCTCCACACCGCATGCTCTGGTGCTGCGCCAGAGGAAATGCAGCGAGCGAGATGCAAATAGCATTAACACCACATCCGCGGGAGAGGAGCGATATTACACTCGGATTACGTGCAGGATGATAATATTACACAGCCGAAAGAAAATCCACTTACAGTAAGAAGAGCCATAAGTTACACAATGAGCGAGAGACAACAGCATCCGATTTACACACACACACACACACACACACACACAAAGGGTGACAAAAAGAAGAATAGAATAAAAAAACAGGAGGGAGGGAAAAATGCATGTGTGTGCGTGTCTGGGTGCGTGCACATGCTAACACTCGCTCTAAGGTAATCTGCTCCTGCTGCTTATTGTGTCACACACGATCCCGCTGACTAAACACATCAGTGCTCAGCTTTATGCATGGAGCGCACACACACACACACACACACACACACACACACACACACACACCAGTGTGGCACTGAAAATGCCATAGAATCCATATCATCTCTGCTCAGGTGATGCTCATGTGGATGGATGGTGAAGGGGGGTGCCAATATTTTGTTGGACACCACATCCACAGAAGAGAGCCTCTCTCTCTCTCTCTCTCTCTCTCTCTCTCAAAGAAGGCGTGCAGTGTGAAGGCATAACGAAGTCTCAGAGCTGAAACAGAGGTCAAACATCAGCTCCATCGGCGTTTAACCTCCTGCTCCTCATCACCACGCGCTCTGGACTGAGACAGCATCGCTCTGTTTATAGAAAACGCCGGAGGACTCGAGACCACAGCTTGACCCGCTATAGAGAATGGTCTGGATAGAGAGACAGTGTCGTGTGTTGTTGATGAGTTAGTATGAGGATCTGTCTATCGCTGATGTGTGTTAGTACGCTGTGTGTCCAAACACCTGCTGCTGAGACACAGATCCTCTGATTAAGCTCTCCTTCACAAGCATTAGCGCTCAATGTGACCTTTTTTCACTTCCAGATTCTCAACATCTGCAAACTAAACATCAAAACATCTGGCCAAGGCGCCGTCCATTATTAAGATGGATATGTTTTGGTGGAAATTTTAGACTTTCAGTTTAAAGATGATTCTGTTTCAGGACATTACAGACCTGATGTGCCAGTTAGACTCGATCAGGATTTAATGTTTAACTCAAAAAGTGGAACAAGAGGAAGGGTCAAATTATTGGGCCTCATAATACAAGAAGGAAATGTGGTCGGGAAAATCATGAATGGAGATCAAATCAAGAATAAAAACCAGAGCTATGTTTAATAGTGAAAGTTAGAGCATTTACACACACACACATACACACACACACACAACGTGATGGACTGGACACCATAGTGACTAACACATCTCTAAGTGTTTTATTCCTCTTACACCATGTCAAATTACAATATTACACTTTATTATTTGTGCTCGTTCTTCCTCTGCTGTTACACTGACACATTTGTCCTTACAGATTAACAATTAGCGGATATGATGAGGCCCTGTGAATGAGCTGTTGCTATGGAAACCATAAAGGAAACCATAATGTATTAGAACAAGTGAATTAATATAAACCTGCACTAATGTCAGAGCCGATGTTATTTCTGGTTCAGTGATCTGATTGGATGAGAGTTGTTGCAGGCGTGATTATAATTATTATATAACCATACGGGGATGTGTCTCACTGATACTGTTCCTACAGGAGATAACAATGTGTTTTTCATGAATATAATATGTGTACAAATGTTTTCTTTTCATGCCCATAAGTTTGCAACCTGCCAACCCTTTTTCAGTTCCTGTCTACTCACCCCCAGCTTCCTGCTCCGCATGCGGACGTAGCCCTGCTTGACGATGTCGTTGAAGTTGGACGCCATGTCTGAGGCACCTGGGAGCTGTTGGAGCAGATGGATGCTGGCATCCAGCCTTTTCTCTTCCTCACCAAACACCTCCCTCCAGACTCTCACTTCTTCTTCTTTAAGTCACTTGGCTCTTCACTTGTTTCTCTCTCTCTCTCTCTCTCTCTCTCTCAGATGTGCGAGACGAAGCGCTCAGTTCAGCCGAGCTTCCGAGTCTCTCATCGCTCCAGCATGATCTCTGCAAAGGAACAGCAGAGGAGAAGAAGCGGGACATATATTATTGATGCTCAGATTATCGGAGGAGAATGGAGGTGGCCCAAGCTGCGCGGGCACGCAACATTACCATGGATTATTTATCGAATCGCCAGATGCAGCGTTTCAGAGCGCACCATGTGACTTCGCTCGTCTTTTACAACTTACAGGAACTGAGTTAATGTGACAGGGTTAAAGAAAGTGCACTTGGAGTTTTCTTGCTCAGGCATTTAGGAGGGTGATTCGGAATGTCAACAATGTAAACACAATCCTTGTGCAGTGCAAAAAATAGACCTCTTAGCAAGTGAAAACACCTTGAATTGAGTCAGAGTAATCTACAATTTCTTAATATAAAATAAAATATAAAAGGGTAGCTCAGTGATTAAGGCATTGGATTACATTTCGGAAGGTGATATGTTCAAACTCCACAACAACCAAGTTGCCACCGTTGGGCCCTTGAGCAAGGCCCTCAACCCTCAGCTGCTCAGATGTGTTATGTAAGTCGCTCTGGAGAAGAGCATCTGCTAAATGCCTAAATGTAAATTTTCACTTGACACTTTTTCAGGACTTTGGCAAAATAATTAGTTTTTTTCCTAGAGATTAAAGGATTGTATCGGTTGGTCGCCGGTGATTCCTGTCCCTAATAGATCGATAGAAAGATAGAGTACGTTTTTAAATCCTAAAGGCAAATTAGAGAAAAACTAAAATATCTGGTAACTGGTAAAGTATTTACAGATTTTGGCTCATTAAAACGTCTTCACCTGCACAGCAATTATCAGATAATCAGATAAATGCAAAAGGGTCATGTTTATATTAATATTCGTTTAGTAATCAGTAGCGAACAACGTGCACATCTCTCTGTTCTTTTTAAACAAATCTTACTGTCAATCAACTAAACCCCGTCCCTCACTTATGGTGGTACAATGGCAGAAGGTATCTAATGCCAAATAAGGAGATCATAATATCATCATTTTCCTGAACGTTGTCCTGCGCAGGTTTCCACTAGAAGAGCTGGAGAGCACTGGGATGGCGCTGACGGCAGCAGAACGCACGCATTAAAGTTTAAAAAGCAGCTCATTAGCCGCGACAGAGCCGGGTTAATTGTTCTCAGCACCGTTGGTTTTAAAAAGTTGCTTGCTGAAGAGGAGAGGATGATAACACACACACACACACACACACACACACAGAGGATTAGCAAAGTGCAGGTGTACACTGCTGTTATCGCTCACAAAACACACACAGGACATGCCCAAGTGAAGCACAAGAACAAAATCCAAACTTAAGCCAAGATAGGGGCTGACTGTGAAGCGCTGATGCTAACGGAGATGATTAGCATTAATAATAGCTCGTAGTTCATTAGTTCACAAGGAAACTAAATTAGAAGCGATTAGCACACATGCAACAAGCAACATCTGCACACAAAAACCCCACCTTAATTCAGTCCAAAATAGATTTGTAATCACTAAATCAAAAAACTCATTATGAATGCACTTAAAATGTGCTAACACCAAGATATTTGCTAGTGCTAGTGTCTTCTAGTTTCAAAAGGCTAGCTGCATTAATATTAGCATGATTAGGAGATTATAAAGCAATTATTCAGCCATTATTCATCAGGAATTTCCAAATATCTAACATTTAAATCAGTTTAATTACCACCTCGCTACATTTTGGTACTTCAGTTCATGCTAGCCCAACGTTCACATAGTGATTCGTGTTATTTTATCTCAGGCATTTTCCAGCTGAAATAACCAAAGTTAGCATGTTAACTAACACCAATCACTAGCTAACTTTGCTATCATTGCCTATCTAGCTAAATCATATGAACTGAAATACCAGTCTGTGATTAGCTATCCTGGCTACATTGCTGTTAATGCAGGTATCATCGCTAATGCTATGGCAAAGTATGCTAGTGAAAATGAAGAGTGTGACTATTTTGTAAAACGTGTGCTGTCACATCACACAATCATACTTTAAACCTATGGATGTAAAACATTTCTAGTGCGCGCTAGCTAACGTTAGCTGGTGTAAGATCCCTGAGCAGGAGATTATTCCATCTGTTCTGTGCCTTCTGCAGAACATCAACACGTGAGCTGAGATGTACTGTACATTTATCTCATTTGTGCTTTTGATATGCAAAGTACAGCGGATATGTTCAGTATTTAGGAAACCCTGTTGCTAGGCAACTAGAAACATGTAATGTAGAGAATGAGCTAGCTAATGGTTTAGACTAGGAATTTATCCTGTATTGGCCATGTACAACATCTGAGAGACACAAGATTAGCACAGAAAAAAGAAAATCCCCGAAAGCCATTAGAAATTCTCTTGAAATTCTTCTCTTAAGAGTATTTAATGTGTTTTGATGGTCTGTAATGGTAATTTAATGGAATGCGTGATTACTAATGGCTAATTTTGCTCTCTTGCTTTTCTTCTGCACATGATCGTTCAGGTTCTGTTTATTGGGTTCTAATTGTGTTTAATATCACTGACCACAACAGAACATTCACGTGATGTGATGGAAACCATTGGATTTTGCTAATCTGCTGTGAGAACTTTTCTGGTCCTCAGAAATCCCACAAAGCCGGACGTGTTCGATTTCCATCTTTGTACAACGTAGAAACTCATTCGGCTCATGTTCACCACAACCACGAAGCGAATCAATAAAAAGAAACGCCGGTGCTGTAAGTGAACATGTCTAACAGCTTGTTAAGACGCAGGCTGCACTCCTGAGGAGGAGAATCAAGCAGGAACAAGCCTCGAACATCTGTTTTCACTGTTAAGCACTGCTATTGACCGAGAGCTGAGAGCAGAGCGCAGACAGGAGCTGTCTCTGCTAACTGCCAGACTGATGACAAGCCTGCGCCGCCTCGTCGCTCCGACTCGGACAGGGGGAAGAAAATACACCACAAACTGTTCCCTTCCTTTATTTCATTATTTCAAGGAACAGTGGAGTCAACTTGCTTTTATTTTCACATCACCATCTTCTTCATCTTATTCTTCTTTTGTCTTTTTATTATTATGAGCAGCCACATGCCCATCCTTGCTAATTTGCCAAGTGTTAAGGAGGAACATTTCATCCCTTATGTCTTACATCATGAATAAATAAAAGGATAGAACTCTTTAATCGTAAGATTCCTCTGAAAATCGCTTATCGTTTCTGACGTCTGCAGTTTATTGCACGCCAGCACAGACGAATACGCAAAATTAAAAAAAAAAGAGATTTTTAAAAAAGTGAAGCGTTACCATGGGAACTGCAGCAGGTCCCAAGAGCCGAAATCATATTGCAAGGCAACAAAATTAAAACGAGCCAAAAACATATCGATTCCTAATATAAGGGCTCCTCGGGTCTGTCACGCATTACAGATTTAAATATTGCATGTTCTGCAAAGTGATAAACTTTGTACTTGAAAAGTCTCCAAGCTCATTCAGACTCATAAACAATTACAACATCTACACATTTGTGAGCGCGTGTGTGTGTGTGTGTGTGTGTGTGTGTGTGTCTCAGCTTAATATACCAAAACAGCCACTCTTTAAGACTCTGCCGGGTTTATTTGACATATTAATTATTATTACTATTATTAATAGAATTATAAATGATGTAACTGTGAATCCTTTGGTCCACATCCTTGTCATCCCACTTTGTGCTTTATGCAGAACAAGGCTTTGAGCAGCTCGTGAACTCCTGACCTGGAGTGCTGCTCAACGCTGAGTATATTTCATTCTAAAATTTCTTTTATCCATTTTAAGTAACATTTCCTCTAGTGAAACATCCATGCAGCTTGTTATGTGCATTACTGAGAAACCCTAAACGCCTCTGACTAAAGCCACAGCGTTCCCTCTGACTGCTGTTCGGGCTCCTGTTATAGAAACTTAATCAACACTTTCTGACCAATCAGAATCCAGAATGCGGTATTAGCATTATTAAAGGAAGTAATTTCCCTGAGGAGTTTCACTGAGGTGATAAAATAATCTTGCATTATTGCATAATTATAGAATATCTATGATAATGAGTAAACGCACTGGTACAGTAGCGCACAGAGCTCCTGTTTAGAGCAGGATCGGGAGGGGTGCGTGTGTGCATAATTTAATGTGTAATAAATCTAAAGTAGGCAAAACGCCTCCAAACCTCACGACTAATATCTCTACGTTTATTTGTGTGTGCTGACAATTCCGTTTTGTGCAACCGCTTCTATAACGCATGTGAATGAGGGAAAAAAGGGCGCTTCAGTGTGGTGTTATTTGAAGCAAAGAGAATATCAGAATGACAGTGTGACAGGATGACAGTGACAAAGCGACAGAATGACAGTGCGACAGAGTGACACTGACAAAGACACAGAATGACAGAGTGACAGGATGGCAGAGTGTAAGAGCAACAGCATGACAAAGTGAATAATTGACAGCAACCGAATGACAGCGACAAATAACAGAATGATGAATCGACACAATGTCAGAGTGTCAGAATGACAGAGCGACAGAATGACAGTGTGACATAGCGACACTGACAGAGTGGCAGCATGACACAGTGGCAGAGTGACAGTGCGACAGAATGACAGAGTGACAGAATGAACAAATGACAGTGACAGAGTGACAAACTGTCAGAATGACAGAACAACATGGACAGAGTGATAGAGTGCCAAAATAAAAGAATGTCAAAAAGACACTGATGGAATGATTGGAAGTGAACTGATGGAGTGAGTGACATAATGACTGTGACATAGTGATGAAATGACAGAATGTCAGAGTGAAAGAGTGTGAGAGTGACATGTGATGGCCACTAAAGTTAGAGCCGGAAGCTGCGGGAGTGAGAGACCAGTGAGTGAGTCCCAGCTGAGTGATGATCGCCAGTTTATGCTCTGTTTAATGAGCCGTCTCGCTCCCGTTCTCTGCAGCGAGGTGAAAGTAGAAGAGCATCGATCAGGAACGGAGACAAAGGCTAAGCTGCTGAGTGACAAAGCTCGGTTTCACTGCTTCACTCTTACAGCCAGGCTGCTAACAAGAAAAGTCTAGCAGGCAGAGAGGAAAAAGAGAATTTCACCGCAAAACCTCCTGCAAGACGGCTAATGTTTTTTTTTTTCCGGATGCCACTGAGCAGCAGTTGATAACGGTGAGGTTGGTCACGTGAGTAGTGCTACTTCATAATTAGGAACTCCTCGGAGAGCACAGAGTCCTGGAAAGAAGGATACATCTTTCACTTTCTACATCCTTTCCATTCTAACTGACTTTATATGACTGTTAATTTGGTTGAGGTTTAAAACACTTAATTATCCAATGAACCCTTGAAGAACCCTGAAAGAACTTCTCTTAAATAAATAAATAAATAAATCAGTATGGTTTAGCTAAATAGCTACATAGACTGTTTTCTAAAAATAAAGGTTCTTCAAATGTTCTTTAAGGGTTCTTTGGAGAATGAAGAATTCCTAGCTCCAAAGTAAGCATCATCCTGATTTGTTTCTCTCTTTCCTCCTTCTTTTCTGCTCCCTCTCTTCTACACTCGTCCCACTTCCTCTTCAACGCTCCTAAACATCCTCCACTTTATGAGGTTCTGGGGGAAAACCAAGCTGTTCCTCGAGAGTCTGGGAGGTATTATCTGACACGCATTACCCACAGGAAGAGGCTTCCTCTCAGATTTCCCCTCTCTGCCACCCTGGGGCTGACAGCTGGCTGGCACACACGGGGCAACTGGCAGCTGGCACGCAAGAGCAGAGAGCCAAGAACAAAACCGGAGAAAAGCCATCAAAGACCTGAGCGCATGAGGAAATAGACGGAGGAGATCAAATGGAGAGAAGCGGTAATGACAACAATTATCCCCGGACGGCTCGCCCGCTCGCTCGCTGGGTTTCCCATCTGTGTCGATTACTGAGACCTTTTCATTCATTAAAGGAATACTCCAACAGTTTTAACTCTAATCTCCGTCATTATCGCTGACGAGAGCCTGGACTCGTTTCTCTGAGCTGAGGGTGGAAGTCCATCTGAGGGCAGATGTTCATCTCCACTGTTAAATATATAAATTACATGATGACAAAACACACTCTGCAGCCGCTCCGCTCGAACCCCGAGACAGAGGTCAGAGGAAACCTTCTGCTAGGAGATCTTATGGGCTTTAATCCATCTTTAAACGGTGTAAAGCAGTTCCTGGAGGTTTTGTGGCCTCTATACGCCATCACAGACGCACCACTCACATGTTCCTCCAAGCAAAGTATCCAAACCCTGGCAGGAATTCTTTGTTTCTCACAGGACAGAGAATACACACCGGGTGGGATCGACGGAGCTGTTAATAACAACAAAAATAAATCAATTAATAAATAACTGTACCCATGGGAGAACAGAAAGACAAGCAGGATAAAGACGATGAGGTCACACGGACTCCTCCCTCTCCCACGATCGCTCTCTCGTGCAGCAGAAAAATAAACGGCAGTAATGCAGGAAAGCCTGGAGCGTTTAATAAAAGCTTGGGGAAACGGTCTGACGTGCGATCGAATGTTCAGTTAGCCGGAACACACCGACTCGGGCACGTACGAGCACATCCGATCCGCCAGAAATTAGAGTATTGAATGTTTGGCTGCGTCTGAGCTCCGAGCCTCCCGGGTCAATAAACGACTCGATACATGAGGGAGAGGTTAGACCGCAGTCATGTGACCCGCACCAGGAATAAACACACGGGGAGCGAAACATGCGGGGAACGCATCGGTGCAGGGGGAACACGTTGAATGGATGGAGGGAGAGAGCGGGGCAAGGGAGGGAAGAAAGAAAGAAAGAAAGAAAGAAAGAAAGAAAGGAATGAATTAAGGAAGAGAAAGAATAAAAGAAAGAATGAAGGAAAGGAAAAAAGAAACCTACAAATAAAATGTAATATTTTATATAATATATATTAATTTGTAAAATAAATGAAGACTTTTTCTTTTTAAGAGTATTTTGAGGCTCTCAGACCCACACACCATCATATAGTTAATAATCGTTTTAGTTTTTCTTCTTCTCCCACTTCCGGTCTCTTCTGTCCGTCTTCAGGAACTCACTTTGGTCCTCAGATCCCTTCTGCAGTGTTCCTGAGGGTCACTGACTCGGACCCTGACTCGAGCCGGCTCTGGCTGTGTGTTACAGTCTGCTGGAGTTTCTCGGTTAATAAACACTCGTGAGTGTAACAGAGAGCTCTCAGTGTGAGACACGCCGCAGGACCACCATCAGGAGGACGGCAAGAAGGTGAAGGAGACGCACACAGAGCTCGGAGTGCGTGACGCTGCTGGAGACGAGATCATTAGATGCGTTAGAGCTCGTCTCAGAGACCAGCTGCACAGGAACGCTTCGGCACTGACCGGAACCGTACCGTATTTATTACCATTTAAACACCAGTTCTGGGATCAAAGAAAAATCCACGAAGGTGATTTAGTGCCAAAGAAGGAACATGCAGCGTATGGATACAGAAACTACCCAGAATTCCGTGTGTCAGGGATTAGCTGCAACATCAGACGTGAGTGTGAGCTGTGTGTACTGCAGTGTGTAGCTGAGACAGCTGCTCGGTTCTGAAAAAGCAAATCGCTCACACACCAAACACTCATTCGGCTTCCTGTTTACTGCTTCCTGTTTACTGCTTACAGATCCGTATAGAAAAGTTTTCTTTAAAGCAGAAAACGTTCCGTTCCATTATTTTTGCTTTACAGTGTTTGTTCTGCCTAAGCCTTTGGCACAGTACACTAACTGATATCAGGCCAAGGACATCATCAAAGAGCAGGAGTCTAAATACACACACACACACACACACACACACACACTATGGTATGTAAATAAAGCTGACTCCAGCTCCTGTCTAAAGCAGAATGCACATCAGTGTATTTATTCGCCTGGCGCGTCCACATGGGTTGCCACGGTAACGAGACGTCACAGGACCGTCTACACAATAGAGTAAAACTTTAAAACAGAGAAGAAGACACGCGCTCGAGGTCGTGTCCCATCCCTCACCTGCCCTCATGCTGGTTTTCACCCAGGCTGATGTTGTTCCTCCTGATACAAATCTCTGACATCAAACCCGTCTCCAGCAGTGTGTGGCGGTCCAACCCCACACACACCTCCGCTCAGAGCCCCTGATGTGTCTGATCTGTCAGGTGGTTAACATTTCGGCTCCTCAGGGGTTAATCAGTGGGCCCTAAGGGCTTCCTGAAGGGTTCTACAGGAAACAGCTTTCTGACAGGGAAACACTCTGTGACAAGGTTACGCACAGAACTTTAAGGAACAACCGAGGAACCGTAAAATCTTCAGCTGCAGGGATTATATTTCACACAGAACCGGAGCTCGCTGTCAGAGGAGACGCCACGTCTACACGCCTCTGTCTAACTCAGATAATACAGCAGCCGTAAACACACACACACACACACACACACACACATAAAAACCGTCATCACCAAGACGGGACACTTTGTCTCCTGATCGCTACATCAGATTAGAGCAGATAAAGAGGGTAGAGATATGCAAGTACACACACACACACACGAACACACACACGAACACACACACATTTGCAAAGCATTTTCCTCTCGTTTACTAAAGACTTTAATTTGAATATTTCTGTGTATAGCTCAAACCACAAATATAAACACACACACACACACACACACACACACACACAGTATTTGTCTTCATCCGAGTCAATGTCCACTGCAGCGTCAGATTCCTGTCCTGAGACGTTCCTGAGCCTCTCGTGTCCCCCTGCAGGACTCACACTCACTGGATGTTTTTTGTCTTTCGCACCACTCAGTGTGAACGTTTTTTTTGTTTTGTACTGAACAGGAAGTAAACTCTCTTCACTGATGTGACTGGCTCGGGTTCTGCAAACATAGCGGGAATAAATCTTTATACACGAAAATCAGAGGAAAGGTAGAAAGATGGACAAAAAGAAAGACACAAAGGAAGACAATGAAAAAAGATTATTGAAAGAAAGTTTTAAAAAGAAAAAAAGTCGTCATTAAATAAAAGAAAGACAAAGAAAAACAGAAAAAGACAAAGATGGACAGAGAGAGGAAAGAAAACATAAAGACAGACAGACAGACAGTCTGGTGTACAGTACGCTCCTGAGCTCTAACACCAGGCGTGTCCTGTTTATGAGTCATTAATAAGTTTAATGATGAGTCACAGCTTCACGCTGCTGTGTTCGTGCTGCGATGTGTCCGAGTGTCTGCGGTTCGAAGCGGGAACGAGCCAGGGGACGAGTTTGATGATCTGTTTCAATAAAGCCGGATAACTGAGTTCAATTGTAACAGAGAGAAACTTTAGAGACACAAATAAACCACAAGGCGCTCTCTATCTCCGGCATAAATTATGGATGATATCTGATCTCTGCTAACTGCTGCAGGCTCTCAGGAGATTTCCTCAAAGAGAAAATCAAAGTACGAACGCGGAGCACCCTCCTCTAACAGAGCTTTTAAAAAGACGAGTCCGGGAGGACGAAACCGCATCGCCGTTCAAACCGTTTCTGCGATCCTGGCCGAGGCTCGGAGCCCATGCAGTGCAGGCGAAACACTCGGCGAGTGGAACTGTGGAAGAGATATAACCACACAAACACTCACGTGTGTGTTTTTATTTATTATAATGTGTTACTGATAATCTCAAAGCTCCGGCAAATTTGTGAATACAGTCATGCCAATACTTAAGGAACTTGGCTGGAGGTTTTTGGCACATCCCCTGTACAGTCCTAACCTTGATACAAGACATTTCCACATGTTTGGGTTGTTTAGGTCTGATCACGGCGCCTTCAAACATCTTATTCCTTTTAATTGAACTAATTAATATTCCAACATATGTCATATGACTCGTCCCTGCAGCCAAGTCTCCACACACACACACACACACACACACACACACTGTACAGAGCTATCAACATCTCCACACTATAGCTCTATTACACATCACTCTAAGCAGCGCACTCTACATCTCAGACATCATGTGTTATCATTTGGGGTTTTTATGTGCAATAACTCGGCTATAAAGTGAATGAAGAGGAGCATCACAGCCATCTGAGAAACTAAATCTAAATCCTGTCGACGTCACGTTCCTCAGGAAAACGTTTGCCATTAGATTAGATGAGATTCGCGCTCGTGACTGTGTGCGCTTCAAACTAAAGTGATGCTCCAGAGGAGCGGAGTCAGAGCCTGGTCACACCTCCTGTTCTGGACGCAGCAGCATGATCAAGCCCGCAGGAACATCAATCACACACACACACACACAC